>OY282640.1:54303979-54648979 GCA_958299015.1 Tetanocera ferruginea | reverse complement strand
GTCAAGTCAAGTCAAGTCAAGTCAAGTCAAGTCAAGTCAAGTCAAGTCAAGTCAAGTCAAGTCAAGTCAAGTCAAGTCAAGTCAAGTCAAGTCAAGTCAAGTCAAGTCAAGTCAAGTCAAGTCAAGTCAAGTCAAGTCAAGTCATGTCAAGTCAAGTCAAGTCAAGTCAAGTCAAGTCAAGTCAAGTCAAGTCAAGTCAAGTCAAGTCAAGTCAAGTCAAGTCAAGTCAAGTCAAGTCAAGTCAAGTCAAGTCAAGTCAAGTCAAGTCAAGTCAAGTCAAGTCAAGTCAAGTCAAGGCAAGTATGAGGCCAGTCACAGGCAAGTTTGAGGTAAGTCAGAGGAACGTCAGAGTCAAGTTAGAGTCAAGTCACTCACATCACAGTTAAGAGGCTCTTCACAATCAATTTAATTTTTTTTAAAAAGTAGGTTTAGCAGCCTGACTTCAAAAATTTTAATGAAATAAATAAAAAAATATACTTTTGGAACATATCACGTCCTTAATAAAAACAGGTGGAGAGAATAACACATTTTATTTGCATTCCTTATTACTCCTCCCATACCAACACTAAAACGCAGACACACAAATAAAAGTCAGCCTTACTGCAACAACTTACATAACATGCATAAAATATGAAGAAAGAAAGAAAAGCCAACTGAAATGTTGTATCGTTTGCATGAATAAATCAAGCATATTTTTAGGCGCGTGAGCTGCTGGTGCGTTTTTAAGGTTTAACTAAGAAAATTTCGTAACTTGCATTATGCATAAAGTACACATTTGTTAGCATCACACAGCATATATCAACAAAGGCCGGAACAAATAAACGAGAATTTGCTCTGAAAGTTCGTGTGCCCCAAAGAATTTTTTTTTTATTAAAGTTTTGGCAAATCTTTTGAGTGCTGGAATTTCTTAAGTTCTTATTAACTTTTACCACTTTTGGAGAGTAAACAAATTTTACCCATTGTATTTTCGTGATGTTTGCCAATAAGTGAAAGTTTTCTTTTTTAACTTAAAAAAAAGCTATGCTAAAAAAAACTGCGAAATGTACTGAACCAAAAGAATTTGAAAACTTAAGAAAATAAAACTCAGAAATTGAACACAATTGTTTGTTTTTCTTCTTAAAGCATACTTTTATATTTATAAACATAAGAGTGCAGAATTTGTCAACAAATATGTTATATGAAATTCCGCAGACTTTTATTATCGAATTATATGACACATGAAGAGGCAAGATTAGCTTAGGTTTGAGTCTTTTTTTCCGTGTGTATTTTTTGTTGTTATGTGTGTTGAACCAAAGCAAAGTCACACAAAAAAGTTTTTAAAAAGTTCAAAAAAGCTTTAATTCATTTCTCATCCACTTCTTTTTCACATAGTGTGAAAATTGATTTTACTTTTAGACATTGATTTTTGTTCATATGTCATATGCCAACAAAAAGTTTGGCTTTTGGCTTTTGTCAAAAGCAAAGCAAAAAAGCTTTTACCTTACTAGCAATGAATTAAAACTAAAAAAAAAACAAAAAAGGAAAAAGCAAAGTTGAAAGCATATAAAAGGTAAAGGCAAGCATAAAAACCCTGAAGCAGCTAATCCATTATACAAAAGTAAATTAACCCACCTTTAACTATAAATCAGAAATGACACAATGAATCCAGAACTCAATGTTTGATGACTTGCGGCTAAAAAATTATCACTTTAATAAATAAAGTTAAAATGAATAAATTCAAAGGATTTGCCTGTTATAAGAATTGTATTCAATGTCCTTAGTCGTGGTTCTGAAAATATACTGGAGTCTAGTAGATTTTTTTGCCAAAATTCGAACCTTTTTCCTGCCTTTTCGAGATTTCAATTTTAATAGCTTAAATTTATGAAGCTCTAGTAACGCGGGTTAACCCGGTCAATCACTTAATCATTATCTACTTAAAAAAATAAAAAAACCCAGAGTATGAATAAGGTTTCTAGTAAAATGTGGACCATTTAATTCAATTACTAGCTGTTAAATTGTTAAGTTATTAAAACAGGTATTCTTTGCTTGCAATGTTTATTTGGGTCAATGGATGGGTCACTTAACTAAATAAAACTAAATTAAATTGTTGAAATTCATCAAGTTTCATACTTTAGCCTGTATTGGTAAAATGTTGTACAATTGTTTTTTTTATCTTTTCATGTACTTTCCTCGTTGTTGTTATTGTTGTTTATTTTCAATTTTGGTTTTATTTTTAGTTATTTCTTTTATTCATCCTTTGTAACTGTGCGTTATTGTTATCCTGCGGGTATTTTCTGCACCGCAGCACAAACGGCCTGTAATGCTTTAATAACCGTAAAAACACAAGCAAAGTCTTACATACACGTACAAAGAAAACCGTTAGAAGAAGCAATAACAACAAGGGTCTAAAAAGCTATAGCATAACCTGTGCTTTTTTTCTGCAATCAACTTTCATCATCTATCTATGTCGTTCTTCCCGTTACATCGCGGCGATATAATTTCATACTATTGGGATTTACGCTGTGTTTGAGCACTTTTTTTATTATCCTGGCTACACGTGCGAAAATCAACAAATTATCACCGGTTTCGGTTATTTTTGTTACATTGGTTTTTTTTCTTCCAATTGTTGGTTAATAAATATTTTATTGTGTCACCAAAAAAAATTTCAGCTAGAGTGATTCCAGCAGAGTCGGCTGTCGAACAATAGGCTTTTATTCGATTTTTCTTTCTTTAATGTTTTTTCTTATTTCTTTGCCGCAATTTTAGTGCTCTAACAATAATAATTTCTATTTCAATGTTTTCCTTTATTTGTGTTTTAAGTGCCAAAATGTCAAATTTGTTTGGCCAATAAATGAAACCATAAAATATTGTTTTCAAATATTGTTTTGGGGATGGAGTGAGTTTTAATGAGAAAAAATCCGCTATTGAAACAATCGTTTAAGATTATTATTTGTTGTTTGATTGGGTAAGTGTTACGACAAGAAACTTAAAAACAGAGGAATCAGTTAGAAGCAAAAAATCTCTGAAAGTTAAATGCGTTTATTTTATTTGTTCAGCAAACGAGTCCCGTTGTTGATTAGCTGCATCTTTTAGGGCTTACAAGGAAAGGTCCCCAGGAGTTACTCTCCGATTTTAATGAGGTTTGGATTTTTTTTTCTTAAATAAGCTTACAAATAAATAAATTTTCTCAAAAACCAGTTCTATTTAAAATTTTTTATGAATATTTTTGTAATTCAAAACTTACGATTATAGTGTGCTTAAATATGCTTTTAAAAATTTTGTGCCAAGGCACATAAATTTTGCAAATAAAATTAAAAATACTCCAGTACCAACTTCGAACAAAGGTTTTTTTTACCGAATTTTTATACCGAAATTTTAAATACCAAACGACGTGAAATTTAGATTCCTATCATTTGATGCCGAATTTGTGTATGTTTTAATACGTGGCAAATTGACCGCCATTTTGAAAGCCTTAACCTTGAACTCAGCAGATATAAAAAAATACGCCAACCTTAGAATTTTGTCCTCTATCACATATGGGCATTTCCGTAGAAGAGTCTACCGTGACCAAAAAATGAAAAGTTAACCAACATTATTTTTTTTACTTGTATTATTAAAGAGAAATATTCAAAATTAATTTAATTAAAGAGTTCAAATTTTTCCCATGTTGGGTTGGCAAGATATCGGGCTACCAAGTTTAAGTCAATGTTTTGGTCAGTTTTGTTTATTTCTATGAGCATTTTCTCTTTCCAATTTCCGTTTATAAGAGTAATTGTGCAATGGCACTTTTATGCAAAACTTTTGCTACAACAACAATTAACCACAAAATAAATGCAAAAGAGCAAACAAACATCAATAAACGCTAAAATTTTGATATGCTTTAAATGTTATTCTGAGGTAACGTCACGCCAGACAAAACACCATTTAGTTTTATATTTTTAAGTGCGTGAAATTTTGCATTTTAATAAATTTTAATAAAGTTAAGTAAATTTTATAAAAAAAATGTGAAGAAGAAAAACCGTTAATTTTATATTAAATTTGAAAAGTGAGTAACGTCACGCCACATTGCTCGAAGTTTGCCTGATTTCGTTACTGAACTTGGTTGCAGGTATTTTAGTGGACTTTTGTTCCAACTTCTCATGGTCGATGGGGTAGAAGTTAAAAAATATAATATGCTAGCGAATGTTACCCGGTGTTACTCGGGGTTGTGCCTTGAGCACAGAAAAAGTTCGATTTTTAAAACTGCTCTCATTTTAACATTTTTTAAATTATCAATTAAATTTCAAAATTTTTTGGGGTTTTTCCCCTTCCCTCCGCCAAAAGTGTGTAGTCTTATTTCCTGCCGGTCATATTTAAAAAAAAAAATAAATCTTCAACGTCTAGATCTGACATCTGGGTTCTGAGGACAATGGCCAAGCAGTTTGAAAAAGTCATTTCGAAAACAATGCGTTTCAAGTTTTTATTAGCATGCATTTAATATGGATTTTTATCTCAAAAACTAACTTCTAATTTTAAAATCTCTTTTTGGGATCTATACGATTTTTGGATTGCCTTTGTTCGACTTCGGTTTTGGTCGATACTGTTCGGGTAATTTTTGTTCATATTTATATAGCTTCTGCTCGCATTCGTCAAACCTCTCTTTATTCGTTAGTCTTTGGTTCTTGACTTCGTTTGCCTTCGGCTCATTCCTTGATTTTTGTCGAAAGAACTTTTAAAAGCATAGGATCTATTTCAGTAACAGATACAAATGCTTACCAAGTTTCATCAAAATCGGTTCATCCGTTTTGACGTGAATGAGTCAGACATTACTTGATTAGTTGACATTAGTTGATTGAATAAAGCCCCCTCCTACAGAAGTTTTTGAAATTTAAGTAGTCTCAATTTCGTTGCAGGGTCAAGTAATTTCACGTACAAAATTTAAATAAAATCTATCAAGTCATTTGAGAGTCTTAAAAATGCACTACTTAAAGCGCCCTCTTGCGGAAATCTTTGGAGTTTTTATAGCTTATGTTATATCTTGGGCGCAGTTGAACCTTCATATCAAATTTCATTGAAATCGGTCCAGGTATTTATGAGTTATTATAGAGTGCCACGCCCACATATTTCCGCCCACTTTTTTACAGCCTCTATAACCTTCCTCTCTATGAAACGTACGTTGTGTCTTAATATCAGCACAATCGGATATACGGTGTGCGAGCCTATACGGAACAGACAGACAGACAGACAGACAGACAGACACACAGACAGACAGACAATCAGACAAACATTTGATTTTTTAAATTAAATAAAAGCTAAACTTTATGTATTGTTTACGTCAAATATTTTTTTAAACAAATTTTAACTTAAAATGTTCGGATGAAAATTTAAGTAACGTAACGCCAGCATTACGCCAGATGACTAAGCCTTATAAAAACAAACTGTGAAAAGATTTTAAAATTTGATAACCAGCAAAATAAACTCATATTATTTTAAATTCTTCCAAATAAAGTTTTGCTTAAAAAGTCTTGCCGAATTCGCAGAGTTTTGCAAATTTTCTAATCTAAGTCGAAAACCACATCTGTTTTTTGTAACGTCAGTATGATAAGTGTGACCTATAATATGACCACCCAATTGGACTTTCATTAACAGCTTAAGCGTCTAACTCAAGGTCTTAGTCCCGGAAAATCCACTTCTAGAGATAACAAGCAAAGAAAGACTAAAGTCGGTCTAGGTCGACTATGAAATACCCTTAACCTACTTTTCCAAAAAAAAAATAATATTATTGAAAATGGGCATGTCAGTGGGCGGATGAAGCCTATATTTTATATGCATTTAAATGTTGATGAAAAATTTACACATACCAAGTTTTATTCCTATAGCTCACAGCTAATGCCTTTATTATGCTTTTGTTACGGGAGTTGGGCGTGTTTATGGAGGGATTACTCCCAATTTTTGAACAAACTTTAGTTTTGGTATAAAATGCATACATACCAAATTTTATCTCTCTATGACAAACATAATCTTATTTATTCAGTTTTAAGCTTTTTGGTTTGTATGGGAGGTAGGCGTTTCGTAGGCGGATGACGTCCATTTTCCAAAACCATCTTTGTTTTGTCATAAAAAATATACCTGCCAAATTTTATCTCTGTTGGTTAACCATAGGCTTATTTATTGCGTTTTCAATTTTTGGGTTGTATGGAAGGTGGGCGTGTCCGTGAGCGGATGACACCCATTTTTCGATGACATTTTTGTGTTGAAACAAAACACATACACACCAAAGTTTATTGTTGTAGGTAAACTATGAGCTTCTTTATGCAGTTTTAAATTTTTGCGTTGTATGGGAGGTAGGCGAGTCCATAGGCGGATGAAACCCATTTTTCGAAGACATCTTTGTGCTGATACAAAACACAAACACACCAAAGTTTATTGTTGTAGGTAAACTATGAGCTTATTTATGCAGTTTTCAATTTTTGCGTTGTATGGGAGGTAGGCGTGTTCGAAGGCGGATTGCAAAAATATTCATTTTTTTGTTTTTTAAATACCTTTAGGGCCGTTTTATTCACTTTTATAACTTTGGATTTAAGAATAACTTTGGGATTTTTCGGCGTTTCTAATTTTATTCATTTTATTTACTTCAAATTGTCAAACATAACTTTAGAAATTCAAGTTTATACATAACTTTTGTTCGATAACTGGAGTCAACTTTTAACTTCCAAAAATATGAGCAGTTATGAGTTCTAACTTTATATTTGGTATAACTTGTGTTTTTTGTTTCAATCACAAGTTTTCGTTTGAATGTCAGTAAGATTTAAAAAAAATTTATATTTATGTGCTGACAACCATGATATAATTACTCCAAGGTAATATTGACGTTTCTGTTGGAAACGGACGTTTGTCAAAAAATATAACAAGAAAGAGAGCGCTCACAATCCGTCATAGCATGCAATTAATTTTCACTGGTCACATTCAGCGTACCCAACAGTTGCCAACTGCTAAGTCAAAACTTGATACACATAAATATGAAGTTGCGCATTAAAATGCATTTAAAAATAGAAAATTTTTAATTTGTCGGTAAAATTTCCATTCGTATTTGATACAAAGTTTGAGATTTCATAAACTTGACAATTTTTCTGAAACTTCAATACCGATAATAGCGCTCCCCGATGTGTTGCTGTCACAACAGTTGACACAGCTGAATGTGGCCAACGAATATAACAACGAACAGCTGTTTTTGACAAGGGTTCGTTTACTTGTAGCTGAGAGAATCAACATTTGTCAACACTACCTGGTAAAATTATTCTATCATGGCTGACAACTGAATTTTTTATAAATTAATTTTCATAGCACGGATAGCACGCATCATTGTACTGACTGCATACAAAAGAATTGATAAAAAAACACCAACTTTGATTTTTCTGTTTGTTTGTCGAGGTCCTCATGTGTTCGACAAGTTTTGGGAAGTTGTTAAAGTGAGATCGAGGTGTAGGAGGTGCTGCATTCAATTCAATCAATTATCTAGAATGACGCCAATGTAATTCACACAAGGTTCAGACTATGTCATCCTTGAAGCCTATTATTTGAGACATACCTGATACCTACAGACGAAGGACTCCAGCATAAAAAATGTTCTAAAGAACTCAGATTGAGGAGCTTTCATCCAAACCTACCTCTGTTTCAAAAAAGAAAATACTATCTCGAGATAACCTCGTATAATTCAACACAGATAGAAGAAGACTTCGCCAAGCAAAAGAGTTTTTAATATTCTGACCAAGGTTAATCGAAATTAGGCAGTAACGCAATGTCTTTAGGATTGATATTAATACTAAGGAGTTGCTTATTATTGCCGAATTATTGACGAAAAATAACTATTTAGTCTAATTCTGTGTTGTAACTGTATAAGGTAGTTCTTTATGATGCACACATTCGAGAAAGTAGGTTTTGTAAAAGGCATGGTGCATGAAGCTTTCAGTAAAGGTACGCCGATCATATCATTTAATGTGGAACAACCTAACAATGAAGTGGTGCGATGTCAGCTTATCAGGCAGCCATCTAATCTATCCAAAATCTAATCAAAAATAGCTGAACTCTGACTATTTGACTTCAGGACCTTCATGGCAAACAATGTCTTAATGAAAGCGACTTCATTCTGGAGTCAGGCTTTGTCTGAAAGCCCTTTGGCTGGCTTTTTCATGCTTGTATCATTTTGAAGAAATTAAATTTTGCGAAATATTTTGTTGAATAAATTTCTGAACTTTTCATTTTAGGGGATGGTTTTTATAAGCTTTCTATAATATAATAATTTATTAATAAAATGTATTTTAAGACAAAACCAGTCGTTTCTTTTAGTTATATAGATTATAAATTTTTTAATAGCTAGAGTGTTTTTAATGTATGCATCACTGTAGGAAGTCAGCTCAAGCATAAGTGCATTTTAATCACGTCCACTGTCTATTCTTTTTTGAGGAACTGCATTTTAATTGATCATATAACTAATATAATTAAATAATCGGCAATTACCGCATACATATATCTACTTAAGTAGCAAAATTCGCTGACATCTTAATAATTTTGTTACATTCAATAAATTCCGATTTCTCAAGTAATGTATATCAACTTTATGTCAAATATCAATAAATTCCCTGGGAAATTTTCATAACATGAACATTTATAACTCTACTCAACTTTAACGTCGACAACTTCAGCTTGAATTTGCCGAGACTGAATAAAATCAAATTATAACTTGAGGAATTAAATTAAAAAACTTTGCAAGTCATAGAAAAAGTCAAGTTAACAAAAGTTATTGAAACTTCTCAAGCTAGCTCAAGTTAGAAAAAGTGAATAAAACGGCCCTTAGTATATCGAACTATTTATTTTTGAAATCATAAGATCATGATTGAAAGGAAATTGCAACAAAAGTTTTGAGCCTTCATGAAACATTTTAATCGTATGATTGATGTTAGCATATCTAACTTCTTTCTGTTACTAATTTAAGTCTTTGTCATTATTCTCTGTATGAGAATATGAGAACATGAATTCATAATTCATGACGAAAAAAATACCCAAGAATGCATTTCAATGTGAAAGAGAAAGCAAGGTGAAAGTCAACTTGCAAATATTGCTAACTTTTTTTCCCTTGCTGGTGTCTTAATTTTGTATGCCGATTGCCAAACTTCTTCGCTAACAGATGGCACTGCGTCTATAAAAACACTCTTCTATGGAAATTTAACAAAGATTTACATTCGATTTCGATTCAATTGTTCTAAAACCAATTTTAGTAAGAATTTATTTATTTTAGAAAATTTTATCAATTTTGGTAAGAATTTCAAAAACATCATATGTGTTTATAGAAACGCTTTTCTGATTATAAAAATCGCCAGACGATTTCCTAAAAATGTAGGCGAGAAAACCAAAAAAAAAACGCCCAATCTGGCAACGGTGCAAAGCAGTAAGTGTTGCGGCATCTTAATTGTTTAAAAGCGGAGGCGATGAATTGATAAGGTTCATGTATGGCACAATACGGCTAGCAGAAAGCATGACCGATTATTCGAATCTCAGTGTGCTTTGTCCTAAGTATACTAAAAGAAGGAGACCCGAAAATCTGCGCCAAATTACCGATGTATCAGTCTTATTTCCATTATTCCATTTTTTCGAGTATATTGTGTTGTATTGTGTATTGGACCTTATCAGTGTGGCCTTTGTCTTGGCAAGTCCACCATATATCAGATTTTTACACTACTCCAAATTATAGAAAAAAAAACCACGAAAATCAAATCGGCTTCCACCATCTCTTTGTCGATTATAAAACTGCGTTCGATAGCCCGGTTCGGTATTGCCTCTACCCAACAATGTCTGAGTTTGGCATCCCTGCAAAGTTGATAAGGCTCTGCAGGATGACGTTAAGCAATACATGCAGCTCTGTCAAGGAAAGGACCTCTCCGAAAACTTTAATACCGTACGAGGTTTCAGACAAGGCAACCCGCTGTCATGCGACCTCTTCAATTTCGTCATGGAGGGAATCCTACGAAAGGCAAGATCATCGCAATAGTACCATATTCTTAAAAGATTTCCTTGCGTATGCTGATGATATCAATACTATTGGCCGCACCAAGAGAGATTTAACTGCTACTTTCACCGCTATCGAAAAGGAATCAGCCAAAGGTCTGCAAATAGGAAAGCGTGGCGTCTAGGCTCTAATCAAAGATCATATAAAATAAAGATGCGCCACGTAGAACATTAAAAAGTAATAAATATTTTGCAGATCAAAACGTAAGCTTTTGTGAGTGCCAAACAAAAAAGCTTTAAATTCTTGCTTGAGAGAAAAGTTTTCGACCTTTGAATGATCTTGCTCTCTGCAATGCTGTATTGTATGATCTTTGCTCTAATGTTACAGCAGGCAAATATAACTTTGAAGTTGTCAAGGAGTTTACATACCTTGGCACCGCCATAAACAGCAACAACAATGTCAGCCTCGGGATTAAGCGAAGAACAACAATTGTTAATAGGTGCTTCTACGGGATCAGTAAGCAATTACGCTGTAGAGACCTCTTTCCATCGACAAAACTGGCACTCTATATACAAAATTTAAATTTCTCAGTTTAAATCATAATAAATAAATAAGAACAATTTCAAACGCTTCACCAATTATTTCCTTACACAATTCTAATTTTACTGGCCTACATTTTTTAACTTGAATAAAATCAATGATATTTAAAAATGCTAAAGACATACCGACTTGAATTAAATTTTGTTGCTATCTTAACAAAATTTAAAAAAGTTGAAAAAGTTACAGTAATCAAATAAAGCAATTTACAAAGCAACTCTTAACTTATTTAATATAGATACTTATTCATAAAAACATTAATTATTTGTAATTATCAAGCCTTAAAAAAATAAATCAATTTCATTCCAAAAAAAAAAAAAACAAAAACTTTGTAGAGCTAAAAAAAGATTTTTTGTGTATGCCAATCACTCTGCCACCACTTTGTGAACTTTAAACTTAAAAGTTATTTATTTTTCAAGCAGATTTTTTCACTTATCAACTAAAATAAAAGTATAACAAAAAAAGTTGTTATAGATTCGTTTTCTAAACGAGCGCAAAGGTTAAAGGTCTAAATTATAGAAATAAACACCGCCAAATGAAAAGCTTCCTCGATTAGATATCTATTTCATGTTAAGTTTATTAATTATTCTGTTGAGTTTATTCATTGGGGTAGCCGGGCTAATGGTAGTCATTTCCGAGTTGTTATACCACTACTCAGCGGCTAGCAACCGAAGTAGACCGATCAGGGGCGCAAGCAGGAATTTTTTCGGGGGGGGGAGGTTTTATCAAATGTAAAACTTATATATAAAAAAGATAATACGTAATTATAGCTGCTGTGTTGTAGCGTTTAGTGCGTTAAATTTTTGCACTAATGGTTCCTTGTACCAACTTCAGGCATGGCCAGCAACATCTTTTTTTTCAAAAAAAATGTCAAACGGTCACTTGTCGTTTTCGTTTTCCTTTTCTTTTCTCTCCACAGTCAACATTTTTCATCCATACTTCTCTTCGTTGTAAAAATAGCCAATTTAATGGCACAAGCCTTAAAATTTGTCCTTTGGTTAGTACTAATTATGCTTAATTCTGAAAGTTAAAAGACGCTAAATTTCTGACACCTTGAGATGAAAAACAAGGAGCCTGAATTTAGAAAAAATATGTTTAAGTCCCTCGCCATCAAAATAGCCGATGAAATTTTCTTTTATATAGATTTTTATATACTTGCTCATAATCTAAAAGTCCAAAATCGACTTTAATATACTTGCTCATAATCTTCCATTGGATTTTCAAAATTAATTTCATGAAAATCCCTCAAAATTGCGCAAATATTTTTCGATTTTAATGAATGAGAACTTTTCTTTGGAAAAGTGTGGTAAAGACCTATCGCTAAAAAGATATTATATATTTCAATTTGAGTCAGCATTTGCTCATTGTTATAATTATACTGTATAACTTAAATACGCCTTTTTTCTTAAAATCGGATAATATTTGACAATTTAGAGACATTTTTATGAAACAGATTCGGGAAAATACGATGGAAAATTAGACATTGTGAATTTTTTTCTCTAGTTTCGGAAGTCAATAAGAATTTTTTTTTTTACTGAATCACATGACTTCACTATAAAAATAATTCTGCAGAGTTTGGGTTTTAGATGTTTACAAAAATAACTATAAAAATAGCACGAAAAATAACAATTTAAGAAGAAATTTTTTCGATTTTTTCGGTGGCGAAGGAATGAACCGATTTTCCGCAAATTCAGGCTTTCTTATTTTGTCTTACTTTTAAATTAATTTTTTTTCAAATACTTCAAGTCGCCTTAGTTGGTTCCATGCTATAAGTTGAAAGATAACTCAAATCGAAATACTGCCAACAGAATCAGAACATAACAAAAATTAAACATATGTAGTAAGCAGGATCGTAATTTAAATTTCACCGGATACCGACTTAAAACGTTAGAAGGACTCTTAAAAGACTCTCACAAAAAGTTTCTTTATACATTTTTTTTTTTTAACAGAGATATTCCCATGGAGCGGTTTGCATTTAATTTTTTTAGAAATTTATTGAGCTCTTCTTTCAATTGATGTATCGTATGATGTGGTTTAACCAAAACTTAGTGCCACAATTATATAAAACGTGAGAAATTGATGTTCAAAAGCTTCCTTCAGCTTAATTATTATTTAATTGTCATAATTACTGTTCGATTTTGGCGAATCTTTCGATTTCTGGTAACCTAGTTTTTAGTAGAATGTACTTCATATAGCGCACCAATACAAAATTAATGATTTTCGAATATATATTTTTTTTAAACGCCTATAAAAAACGTAGTTTTCATAGTACTGAGTTTTGATTAAACCAAACCATACGAAACACAAAAAAAAGAAGAGCTCAATACTTTTCTCATAAGCTTAAATGCATGGAAATACCATGAAAAATACATATTTTTAAAGGTATTTAAGAAATAGTAAATAGTTTTAAAGAGTTCCTTTTACTTTTGAGTCGGTGTCCGGCTCACTTTTTTTTTCTCCATCCGATCCAAAATCGATCCGGCTTAATGTGTAGCCTGAAGGAAAAAATATGACTAATTTTTCCAGCATCGATTTGAAGTATACATTTGGGGTTTCCACTCATTTCATAAGACATGTGATTGCTTTTGAAGTGACGCACTTTGATTGAATGCTATTTTGCTTGTTACTACAATAATTTTTGAGGGGGGTTTAAAGCCCGAAAACCCCCCTTTGGTTGCGCTAATGAGACCAACGACCCATCATAAGCGTGTGAGTTATGAGCGGACTAAATTTATATTTTGCCGTTCAACAACAACAACAATAACTGAGTCTTCAAAACTTTCATGAAGCATAAATATTTTATTACCTGCTCTCAGCTACGTACTTGCCACGAAAAGCATTAATCTAGCGGGTAATGAAAAATGGGTAAAAATATTTTAACACACCAGCCAGGCTGAGAACCTTTTTTAAACCCTACATAATTTGTTTAAGTTAGGAATCAGCGTAAGTAGAAGATCCTTTGATGAAACTCTTGGCTAATTAAATGAAAAGTATTTCAGACACTCAACCGGAAACATTTCTAAGCATGTTTCTGACAACATGTCGGGTTAGACAAAATCATAAGCGTTGAACTAATAGTTTTTTTTTTTGTAGCAGAACAAAAACACGCTCAAACACTCTACAGGGTAAATGAAGGTAAGTAGGTTGCCATAAATCAAGTTTATGTTAAAACTTGTGTGCATAGATAATTATTGTTGTTGTTGTTGTTGTTGTTGTACTTTGTTGCTCAATTTGTTAGTGCGAAGAATGAAGAATGAAGAATGAATTTTAAGCACTTTCATCGTTGTATACTGCTGGGTCAAACATACTTTGTTGATTTAAGATCTTATTATAGCATTTTGGCGACAAATGGTTGATAAACATTTAGTTTTTGCTTATTTGTTAAACTGGCAAATAAATATTTTCCTATGTTTTCAAAATGCCGAAAATGGTTTTTGTTTATGACTGATTGCTGAAAAGCGGAAATAATCAATAAATTCATAATATTTTCCAACATTTAAGAGTATCTTTTAGTACCGTCATAAAATCTAAAAGGTAGATTTTTATGTTTTA
This sequence comes from Tetanocera ferruginea, assembly GCA_958299015.1. Classification (NCBI taxonomy): domain Eukaryota; kingdom Metazoa; phylum Arthropoda; class Insecta; order Diptera; family Sciomyzidae; genus Tetanocera; species Tetanocera ferruginea. Next base: position 54,634,869 of record OY282640.1, on the reverse strand, counting down.
AGTAGCTAACTTAAAGCTATACTCACACGATATAATAGATGATTAAGCTATTGACACAGATTTATGAGCTATTTTCACAACACTGCGTGACTGGATACCTTTTTGAATATTTCTTGCATGAGTTGTTCTAATAAAACGATATGGGTGACGAATAAAAATCAAAAAGCATTTTTATCACATAAATCCTTTGCATAAATCGACATAATTCATGCGCTAAAACCATATCTTTTAGTTGTTACCTTAAGTCAGCTATATAAAGTCAACTAAACATTTAAATAAAATTTTAAATTCAATACTCTCTAACAGTTACTGTTCGAAAAAAAAAATAAAACAATAAAACGTGTTAGCTTTAATCGTAGAACATGTTTAGCATTTGTGTTGAAAAGTGCAAAAAAATTGCTTAAAAAAAAGCTCATAAAAATTCATGGATAATTAAGTCAGTGTGTGTTTCACATGCTGTTTCACAAAAAAAATGTCGTATTTATAATAGTTGAATTTGAATAAAGGAAACATTTGTGTTGTTGTCCTACTAGATATCTACCGTAACATTTATGTCGGCATTGTTTGACGTCTTTGTGTTGATATCTTGTGCTCTTAAAGGAGTTCAAACCATTATCTCTGCATAATTTTAGAGTTTTTGTTTTAACGAATATTAATTCAAATTTTTAGTTTTCTTTTCAAAATTTGAAATTTTAATTTGAAATAATTGTTATGCATAAGTACTTAGCAATATAATTTTATTATTATCATTTCAAAGAAAATAGCTTAAAGCAGCTTTAGAAGTAAACAAAGCAAGAAAATTGCTTACCTTGTATCAAGCAATTGTTTTTTTTTGTATCAAGCAACTATGGAATGATTCTAAAAATATTTGCTTGAATTCTACATCACTTGTTCATATATGTTTAAAAAAAAAAACTATTTTATATACGCTGTCCGGTGTGTAAATATTTACGGAGGTAAAAAGAGAATTCACAAAAAAAAAATGGGGATCGAACCCGGGCTCAGAGCATGCTAAGCCACACACTTAACCTGCATGCCACGGTCACCACAAAAGGAGAATTCAAGTTGAGTAAAAATCGTATTGATGGGTTTCATTTTCGCAAGCTTAAGAGTTTCGTTGTAATGGAATTTCGTCACTATTGTTTTGTTTGCAAAAAAATTAAAATGGCGGTTAAATTAACTTTCTAACGGTGTATACTACGTTGTGGGTTTTTGTAGGTATTTTTCAATCTTTAAGGTAAAGGAAAGTATAAAACAAGTATATTAAAGTGAGTAATTTAAGTGTGTGGCTTAGCATGCTCGGAGCCCGAGTTCGATCTCCAGCCGCGGCGAAAAGTTTTTCAATAAAAAATTGTTTCTGATCGGTCACCACCACTCTGCAGACAACGGCAAACCTCAGAGAGTAAATAATGCCGTGTAAAGCTTCTTGAGAACATGAACTTTAGCCGTTCGAAGTCGGCTTAAAACATGTAGGTCCAGTTCTCGGTCAATTTTCTGCAAACATTTAATAACACACAACACAATTGATCATAAGAAGCTCAATCAAAGTCCTTTCAAGGGCTGAAATGGCCAATTTGTTTTGTGTTTTTTTGTTGTCATGCTGCAACAACTATTGAACTTCTCATTTCACCATAACTAACCCTGGAGCTATGAGATGATTAACTATAAACAAAAAATCTAAAAGTTGTGACAGTTGTATGAAAATTTGATCAGTAAAGGAAACAATAGGGGTATTCATATTGACTTGGGTAGTTCGGTATGGGTAGATTAAGTACTTTTAATAATTGTGAGCACATTTAATAACAAATGAGCACTTTGCAGAATAATTTTGGGCACTGTTAAATGTTTGTTTGATCTTCCCAACTAACAAATTCAGATCAGTGACTCATTTTTACCAAGTGAATTTATCCGAATTTGTTAAAAAAATAGAATTGAGGAAACCCTATCCGTCATTTTAAAATTCTGACATCAGATACGAAATAAGCAAATTAAAGGTTTCGATAATGTTTAAAGCCTTAGGGCCAATTTTTCAGTGCAAGTTAAACTCTGTTTCTGGCTTAAACAAAGTTTAAACCAAGCAGCAAGTTTTCAGTGAATATTGACTAAAGTTTAAACTAAGGTTTAACGCCCAATATTGTACGGTTAAACTTTGATTAACTTGCCATATGATTCTGACAGTTTATTTATTTTTTTTTTTGTTAATTTATGCATATTTTTAATTAGTTTAAACAAGTTATAGTAAATTCAAGAAAATTTGTATGAAAGTATGTATTTCAACAGCGAATTCTTAGGTGTATTAAAAAGTTGGGAAATCCTGCAAACAAATCTTCATCATGAAGAAGCCTGCCAAAAAAAATTGCTTTATAAAAGCAACTGCAGGAATTTTAAATGATAGAGCTATAGTTTGGAAAAACGTACAGAACTATTTTTTTAACAGCTCTATCTTTAAATTTAATTTCACTAACAACAACTGTTTCGGGCCTCCTCCAGTTTTATAAACCTATTGCAATTCATAAGCAAAGTTTTTTTCTTCGTTCTTCTTCTGAAACAAAACTAATCATAAAGTTGGTAAGTTAAGCATCAGCTGTTAAAATAATCGAAAAGAATCGATTATTTTTTGACGTTTGATGGTACACTCAGGGAAAAAATGCTGTTTTGTTAAACAAATCATGGGTTGAAATAACAGATTTCACTGTTAAATACCATCCAACAAATGAAACTTTCAAATCAACAGTCGGTTGACTGTTGGTCTAGGAACACGAAACCCGTATAAAAACCTTTTTTATTGAAATCTGATCACTGGTTTGAAAGTACATGTATGGCTGAGTGTGCTAACGTGTGCGTCTAGTACTCGAGTGTCCACGGTTCAAATCCGGCAAGGCCAATACAATTTTTTTTTATTTAAATTATTTTTTTTAAATAAAAAATGAAATTTGCAATTTTTTTTTTGCAAGATTGTAAGCATTTTATTTTGAAGGTTATTTTTAACCAAACAATTAATGAAACAGAATTATTATTATTTCAATAATTAAATTACAATTTCGAACCCACGTTCGAACCCACGTCTCCCGCATGACAGTCTAGTGCACATCCATTGAGCTACTGGCAACGATAATATAAATATAGCAAAACACATATTAAAACTATTGCTTGGAAAAAATTGACAATTCAATATAAGCACGAAAATATTTCAACAGATGATTTTAACAACACAAAAATACTTTGAAACGTTCATTCAACAAAGAAAATTGTTTACTTAAACGCAAATCATTCAATCGAACAGTGTTTTGAAATAACAGCGGCCGACTAATATTACAGTTGATATTTTTCTGAGTGTACTGCCATATCAATAAGCACAAAATTGCTGGTAAGGTAAGCAAGCACTGGAAAACTTATTGTGTATTAAAACGCTGATTAACTTTAATCTACAATCAACTAAACTCTTGATTACTACAGTTCAAACCAGCACTGAAAAATTGACTCTTAAAAGCATATAATTTGGCTGACATAAAAATGTGTACCGTAAACTGATAGCAAATATTTATAATTCATAAAAAATATATTGCTAGGTGGCAACTCTGTGAGGAAAAAACTACATAGTTTTGCAATTTTGACAACGAATTCGGTTTCAGTAACCCATTTTCACCAAGTAATCGCCCCAGCACTAAATTTGTAAAAACAAAAAATAGGCTTGCAGCCCTATCCACCATCAAATTCAAAATCAGCGACCCCCTAAAACTGATAGATAATGTTAAAACTCTTAAAAAATATTATTATTAGGTGGCAGCCTTATTGTAAGGTTAAGGATTAAAAATAATTTTGAACTTTTGACAACGGATTCGGTCTCAGAGACCAATTTTTATCTAGTGTTCCCTTGCCACCAACTTCGTAAAAATACAAACATTTGGTTGTCCGCCATCTTGAAGTCTTGACATAAGATTCGAAGGTGACCTACTTACTTATGTGGCGATGACAACCCGTGGCTGGGTTAAGGGCTTCGCGAGCCAATTTTTCCAATTTTTTTTACCAAATAAGGGCTTAATAATTTTACGCTTTAAGGGCTTCCTCGGCCTGGTCCATCCTCAGCTTTTGCCTCAAACACCTTTTTCGTTGAGGCAATGTCGTTGTAGAGCTCGTAGTTGTTGCCAATTCAAAGAGAGCCAAAGATTTTGCAAAGAACTTTCCTCTCGAATAGCCCAAGAACGGTTGCATCTGTTTACAATACCGCCCATGCTACAGAGCCATGATAAGCGTTTTGTAGAGTGTCGGTTTTGTCGACCGAAAACGGACCCTCAAACCTGTTTACTCTTCGCTTAATCAGCAGTCTGATATTGTGTTGCTGTTTAAGGCGGTGTCAAAGTAAGTAAACTCCTTGAATACTTTAAAGTTATATTTGTCTACTATAACATGAGAGCATAGACGCCGCGCTTCCCTGTATGCAGACGGCATATACTTTATTTCGTCCTCATTCACCGTCAAACACACTTTGGCAAATATCTTTTCGGCAGCGGCGGAAGAAGCTGTTACATCTGTCTTGGTTCGGCTGACAATAATGATATCATCAGCGTAGGCAAGGAGCAGGTCATCCTTCTAGAATATGGTACCATTGTTATGTACATTTGCCTTAAGCAGGATTCCCTTTCATGGTTTAGTTGAAAAGATTGCATGATAGCGTGTCGTCTTGTTTGAAACCTCGTTCGGTATAAAAGGTTTCGGAGGGTCATTTCCTTCCTTGAAGTAAGTGCATGTATTGCTCAACGTCATCCTGCAGAGTCTTATCAACTTTGCATGTATACCGAACTCAGACATTGTTGAGTACAGACAATAGGGTATCGTACGTAGCCTTCTAATCGACAAAATGATGATGAGTGTCGATTTGATTTTATGGGTTTTTTCCAGGATTTTAAGTAGTGTAAGCATCTGGTCTATGGTGGACTTGCCAGGTCGAAAGCAACACGGATAAGGTCCAATCAGTGTTTTGATATGTGGCTTCAATCTTTCACACAATACACACGAAAGAACCATGTATGCGATGAAAATAAGACTGATACCTCGGTAGTTTGCGCAGATTGTCGGGTCTCCTTTCTTAAGTATAAGACAAGCACACTGAGATTCCAATTATCGGGCATGCTTCCGTTAGCCATATTTTGCTGTTGAATTGATACATGCACCTTATCAACTCATCGCCACTGATTTAAATCAATTCAGCTGCCAGATCGTCAGCACCTGCTACTTTCTAATGGAATTTTCACTCCATCATCGTCAATTGGTGGTTTCAGACTGCATTCTTCAAAGGCGGAGTTATTGGAATCGTCGCTCACAAATAGATTCGAAAAATGCTGCTTCCATAATTTAAATGCGCATTGCGTATCTGTAACTAGATCACCATTCTCATCTCTAGAAGTGTTTGCTCCGGCCTTGAAACATTAGGTTAGTCGCTTAACCTGTTGATAGAATTTTCACGCATTTTTCTTGCAATAGTACACTTTTATTTGCTCACGCTTCACCTGCTCACTTTTTTTGCATCCGAAAAGGCGTCTTCTTCTCTTCTTTCCTCTTGTCGCGATAGTTTTCGCGAATGGCACACGTTGCAGCGAACCGAAAACCAATGATTTTCTCAGCAACAGTGCGAATGGAGTGGGATACATCCGCCCGCGTCATCGGGGCAAGAGTTAGGTTGGTTGAGCTTAACCGAGAGTTGAGCGAAGTAGACCCGGACGGTTTGTTGTGATTGCAGCGACATCTAGATTTCATTGCTTACTTGTGAGCACATTCTTGGCATTGCACACCGCATGCCGATCTTGGTTGCAACAAGATAGTGGTCGGAGTTATTATTGACCCTCCGAAATGTGCACACATCCAGTAGGCTTGAAGCCTACTTCCGTCGATCACAACATCATCAGTTTGGTTTCGCATTTTTAGAACTAGGTACAGCCTTGTCCCCATGATTAGCCTTGTGGATATCGAAGTGTCGATCAGTCTTAGACATTTTTTCGAAGTGATCTCGTGGAGACTCAACTGACCGACAGTGGAGTCAAATATGCCTTATCTTCCGAATTTCGCGTTTAAATTGCCGAGAACTATTTTCACATCGTGGGCCGGGCATTGATTGATCAAACACGTCGTCTAGGCTCATGTAGAAAGCGTCCTTGGCAGCATCGTGCTGATCTTTTGTCAGGGCGTGCACGCAAATTAGACTTATGTTGAAGAATTTTGCCTTGATATGTATTGTGGCTAGCTTTTCGTTCACAGGTGAAAAAAACTAGAAAACAAGGTGGCGTAGTTCAGGCTTATGACGTATCCAAATCCAAATTCTTCAGCTGTAATAGATAGTGCAGTCTACTCTCTTAGAGCAGCCTTATCATTTCCATTGCATCTCCTGGATGTTTCCATCGCATCTCCTTACATCGGTGATTTTACACTCAGAAAAAAGTTTCTTGGAATATGATATAAAAAACATCCTATTTAGAGAAAAATTATATAGACTTTGCTCCAGAGATTTGACATTACAATAAGTTTTTAGCGACAATTTAAGTATATGTCGCTAAAAAAAACCTGATATTGGGAAGAATTATAAGATTTTAGATATGCTAGTTGTAGTTCTGATAATAATATACCATTATTTATACTAAAACGTCAAGTTATTACAAGTGAGTTATATTTAATATAAGTTATGTAATTATTTAAATTTATTTTCATTATAGCCTGAAGTTGATCCTTCATAAATAAGGATCTAATAAAATTTTGATTTAGTACTCTGGTTCGTTATTAAATATTAGTTTTTGAGCATTAGAGCTGGAAAAGGTGCATAAGAGGTTCTAAATTTAATATGAAAACCTAAAGTAGTGCGAGTTATGTAACAGGAGTAACTGTATAGTCTTAAGATAATTTAAAAAAAACTATGAATTAATATTGCTGTTTTTTTATAAATTAGAGGTTAAATTAATGCCAAATGTAAAAAATCTACCCACAATTTTAGCTGATTTGAAAGAAATTTACTCTCTGAATATGTTGTACAAAAACGGTAACATGAATTACTAACCTAAATTATTATTTCACTGGGTAAATATTTGGTACCACACTCAGAAAAAAAAGTACATTAAAGTCAAAAGTCGTCCAACATTAAAAAATGTTAAAATTGATATTATCGTAATGTACTTTTTACATTACGAAACCTACATTTAAAAATGTATAACTGTCACATAATAATGTTATTTTAACACTTAAAATATCAAAAAGTATCAGTAAATTAATGCAGATAAAAAAACCTGAATTGAAAAATAATTTGCCACGAGTGGGAATCGAACCTGGGCTCCGGGCATCCAAAGCCACACTCTTAACCTCTGTGCCATGGTTACCTGTATGTTTGAACGGCTCAGCTCTTAAATAAACATTACATCTGCTTGTTGTTGACATCTACATTTATAATGTTAAATGGATATGAAATACTATCAATTGTACAGTAAAAAAAGATGAACTAAAAACATTTTAAATGTTATTTTAACATTAACAATTGATATTGCAACGTAAAACATTACATTATCAATTTGATATTTTTCTTATCAATTCAACACAATAACATAACATAACAATAACTTAACATTTTCTTACGTAAAATCCACTTTTTCTGATTTACATTGGAAATAACATTAAAACACGTTAATTTTACATGGCAGCTTTTTTCTGAGTGCACTGAATTTTTTGGCACATTTATAACATACAAAACCCTTTTTTTCATAAAGAGTGCATTTGTATTTGTTAATGTTATCAAAACAAATTTAAGCTTAATTTAATTCAATAAAACTTTCTAAATGTAACGCGAGTTACCATGGAATTATCCAGATTTGTTTTTATTGAAGAAAATACTTCGCATTGTGAATTTTTTATCAATCATAAATTTCATAAATTTTTCACTTTAAAAAAAATTTTTTATATGCCAAAAAATAGTTGGTGACCGTGGCATACAGATTAAGTGTGTGGCTTGGCATGCTCGGAGCCCGAGATCGATACCCACTCGCGGCGAAAGTTTTTTTCAATAAAAAATTTTCTAATCTATCACCACCTCTCTGCAAACAATGGCAAACCTCAGAGAGTAAATAATGCCATGTAAAGCTTGTTGTGAACATGAACTTCAGTGGTTCAGAGTCGAAATAGAACATGTAGGTCCAGTTCTCGGTCAATTGTGTGCAAACATTTAATAACACATACAATACTATTGATCATAATAAGCTCGGTCAAAGTGCTTTCAAGGACTGAAATGGCCAATTATTTTTTTTAAAAATAGTTATTATTATTAGAGACATGAAATCTTTGTCGAAAAGAAATAACCGCTAAAGTCGAGTTAGGACAAACTGAGGCTATTATTTTCATTGCGATTTTTCGCAACGAAATACACCAGTACGCACATTTTTATGGTTGTATCTTGAAAATTTAATGTTTGAGGCTATCAAATCTAAACAGCAAAAGTCAGCGTACCCTGATATAAGGAAGCAATTTTAATTTTAAAAATGCTCTCCAGAAATTTTGAAAATGAGTTTAGCTGTTATTCCTTGTCGACACAGAAATATTTTCATTTCTTACAAGTAAAAAAATATTTCTTCAAAAATGTGAAAATATATTTTTATTGAAAAATTTTTTACTTGAGAAAGATATGCGTTTTTTTCTGAGTGCTGCCTTTATTTTGTACGTGAATTTCTGCCATTTGCACAGAGGCACTTTTCGTATAAAGGGTTCGGGCATTTCAGGTGCATATCCGTAAATCGCTGTCCGATTTTCGTTTACGGTGGTCGTCAACGGAGTAGTGGTTCATATCTGAGGGTAGTTAGTTTAGTTTATATTGGGCAATTTTAATGTGGTAGGACTCAAATCCTACAGACATTCCAATTTTAAAGTATTGGAGAGATCCCTCAAGCTTAGAGGCTAGAAAAACAATGAGTTTCGGACATGAAGCTTTTCAGGCTGCTCCAACTCGCCTTGACAGTGTCAATTCCAGGCTATATAAATTTTTCATTCCACATCCTAGCTGATCAACTAACTAAATAATTTAAAAATATATAAAAGTCTTATGAAGAATGCCACTCCCTTTTGCCAATGATCAGATTTGCTTAGCAACTTTATAATATTGAAAGTTTCAATACTCTATCGCATAAAGTTTAAGAATTTTGTCATATAAACGATAAGAGTTTTATGGAAAGTGAAATGCAAGTATAATATTTTTTGAATAAGATCATGTATGAGGGTGAATGTTTGCCTCATTTTGAATTTTTTTGGTTAGTTTTTTTTTTAAGAAAAAGCAAAATAATATAAACATTAAGCATTAAATATGTGACATGCCTGTTTTAAAACCATGTATTATATAGCCTACACTAAAACCGGCTTCTATGTGAACACTGTGTAAACATTTCATTCGAATACTTTTATCGATTTTTGAGTTAACTTGGAACAGAAAGACAAACATTTAAACCAACAATTCATAAATGATTTGCTTAACATAATGACCATAATTTATTTGCGTCACTACCCCAAACCAGACCAAACCAATTCTCATTCATTCTCTGTCAATCAAATTCTCATCATTCTAGAAAATCTATTAAAATATCTATCTGTATTTTTGCCCCTCAACTCTTTGTAAACAATTTCATTTCACTATTGATTTTCCACCGACAATTGACCAAATCATTCATTGTTTTTATGGTAAACGTCAAAGATGTGTTTGACGGTATCATTTTTATACACATGATGAAAAAAGTCAGCATTCCTCGAACACTTTTTTTTGCTACCGTAGCCAGGAGCAAGGTCGGTACTTAAGGTCGTGACTGTGGTAAACCAAGTCAGAGCATTAGTGTTGTAAGTTGTTGTAAGATTTTTGGAATATGAGTTGTTTGTTTTTTTTTATATGACATCTGTTCAAACTTTGGACACATTTTCAACGATTGAGGCGGATATTTTTGGAGAGCTTGTTGATTTTATAACATCTACACATTGTGATTCGTAATAGAGTTCATATAAATTTGGTATTCGGCATCCAACATGTGTTGGGGTAGTTTGCGAATGATGTTCTTTAGTGCTTATATTTGCTTCGACATATGTAATTGACGCATTTGAGTGTTGCAGCAGCGCGGCGACACACATCGTGTTATGTGCACTCCAAAAATTCTGCATGCGGCAAAATTTGGTATCATGTTTCAAGAACAGGTGCCATCGAGCCGTATGAGTGGTCTGTGTATGCTGTCTGTTAATTGGACTGCGACAAGCAGTTCCTTGGTTGCAGTGTCGCAGTTGATGTTGGCATTAAAAATTTATTAAACATCATTGCTTGGCTTGAGTCGTCAGTTGCTTATAACGTTGCAATCTACACTGACTCTTTATTCGATTTTGAATTTTGAAAAAACCAAGCAATTTGTAAAAATACTAACGAGTTAATATTTTATATTATGCTACATGCAAAACCTCAGTCATAATAGCAAGATATTGTTTTTGTTTTATTAACAAACTTTGTGCTGAATCATCTGCAAAAAAGATAAACATGTCTCAATCAAGTTGCTCTTCTTGTTGCTTACTTTGCAAATGCTTCCAAACAAATCATTAACTAAACAAATTTGTTTTAACAAACATAGCAAAAACTTTTTATTTTATGTTTATGACTCTTTTGGGCTTTGAAATGGCGTCGTTTAGAATGATACACATATGTAAGAAAAGTAAAAAATATGCTGCAGACAAAAAACACGATTTCATCAAGACACAATAAGTTTTTTTTTTTTAAACCAAACCAATTTTCTTTATATTTACCCAATGAACCACAAGTGAAGGTTGGAGTGAACATTCAAATGACAACTTTTTTGAGAGATAACATATTTTGTTTTTATTAATTTTTATTTTTACACCTTGTATGCTTGCAAACAGAAAGAGTTAAACAAGAATACATTAAATTGGCTAATATAAAAACATTTTTATTTCGCTAGAGACATTTGTTAAAGATATTATTGCTTATTATTACTTATTATTACTTGTAGTAACGAAATATATTTCATAAGCAGCCTTTTTATTTATTAGGAACGCCTTCACAAATACTGAGTATTACTTTTTGTTCACAAATAAGTTCGGAATTGTGCCTTAATTTTTTTATATTTTTGTGATTATTTTTTGTGTCCCAAAATTACCTCAAAGGTAATAAAACCAAGTTTTTTGTTGATTTGTTCGATTATAATCCCGATAATTATCGGGCAGAAAAGTCTAAATTTTGTTGCTCTTATGACTTATCTTAACCTACATTTTGGGAAAATAATTCTCCTTGAGTTAAAAGTATAAATTTATTGATCTCCAAGGAATTTTTTCAAATAAATTTGCGAAAGTTATCATGCACTAACAAGTAAAGAAAGTCTAAAGTCGGTATAGACCGACTATGAAATGCCCTAAACCTACTTTTCCAAAAAAAAAAAAAAATAAAATTATTGAAAATGGGCGTCTTCGTGGGCGGATGAAGCCTATATTTTATATGCATTTAAATGTTGAAGAAAACTTTATACATACCAAGTTTTATTCCTGTAGCTCACAGTTAATGCCTTCATTATGCTTTCGGTATGGGAATTGGGCGTATTCAATGACGGATTACTCACAATTTTTGAGTACACCTTAGTTTTGGTATAAAATACATGCATACCAAATTTGATCTCTCTATGACAAACATAACCTTATTTATTGAGTTTAAAACTTTTTGGGTTGTATGGGAGGTAGGCGTGTCCGTAGGCGGATGACGTCCATTATTCAAAACCATCTTTGTCTTGTCATAAAAAACATACGTGGCAAATTTTAGCTCTGTAGGTTAAACAGAGGCTTATTTATTGCGTTTTCAATTTTTGGATTGTATGGGAGGTGGGCGTGTTCTTGAGCGGATGACGTTCATTTTTCAAAGACATCTTTGTGTTGGTATAAAACACATTCATACCAAATTTTATTGTTGTAGGCTTATTATAAGCTGAGTTATGCAGTTTTAAGCTTTTTGGGTTGTATGGGAGGTAGGCGTGTCCGTATACGGATGATGTCAATTTTTAAAAAATCATCTTTGTTTTGTTGTAAAAAACATATGTGCCAAATTTTAGCTCTTTTAGTCAAACAGAGACTTATTTATTGCGGTTACAATTTTTGAGTTGTATGGGAGGTGGGCGTCTCCTTGAGCGGATGACTTCGTTTTTTCAAAAACATCTTTGTGTTGATATAAATCACATTCATACCAAATTTTATTATTGTAGAGTTATTATGAGCTGAGTTATGCAGTTTTTAATTTTTGCGTTGTATGGGAGGTAGACGTGTCCGTTGGCGGATTCCAAAAATATTCAATAGTGCAGATTCTTGGGTGCATATGACCAGATGACCAGTATGAATGTTATGAAAAATCGCTTTAATTGTCCTGGTATGTCTACTATATTGGACAATCGTAACATCAGCTCTTATTAGTTTTTCTCTTCCAATATTTTTACTAAATGCTATATCGTTTATAATAATAATATAATTTATTTATTTAGTTCAAGAGGCCCCTTACATCAAACTCAAATGTAACACAAGCTCTTATTTTTTTTCATCCAAAACATTTCTTTCGAATTCTTCGTATTTATTCTTACTAGTAAACCTGTTGCCCGAATTCGAGCAATTCAATAAAAATTAATTGTTAGAAACGATATATTGAGTCTCAATAATGATATAAAAGATCATTATCTGAATGGTTTGACTTTAAACGTTTGATCTGACACAAAATTTTTTAATGTAACTGTCGAAATACGAAGACGGACTAACACTAATATAACAACTGAGAAAAACATTATTACTATTCGAAAACATCGCAGCTTAACTCTTCCAGCTATAAAAAATAACTAATGTTAAAAAAAAAACGCATTAAAAAATAGATTTAATAAATAATACTAAGATATAATTCAGAAATTAATAAAAGGTACTTACAGAACTCCTACATCATCGATTTATGACACATTTAGATGAAAAAACACCAAAAAACCCAAAAAAAAATTTTTTTTTGAAAACCGTTAAAATTTGACTGAGTCGTCTGCTTGGAAAGTGGAATTTTTGATTTTTGAAACTGCATTTTTCGGACAATTGACATTTGAGGAATGCATAAAAGATAATTTTGGTTAAAAATTTTTAGTTTTGAAAAAAATTCAAATTCGATCAACTCATAAGCTTTTCTCAAACTAAATTTCAAATCGATAAAATAACGGATTTTTGTACAAAAATTTTATTTCTGTTTTAAAAGGTTGGGAACCCCTTGAAGTGAAATCACAATTTTTAAAAGTGGTTTGCACATATACAGCCTAAACCTGATTTACTGACATCTAAATCGATAGAATCAGTCCATTGGTCTGGGAGGAGTTGAAGTCACAAAAAAAACCTTAGCCTATTAATTATATAGATAAGCAGGATGATTAAAACAGATTCGTGGCTATAACTTTTAATTGGTTGTAGCTATAATGAAATTTTTTTCAAATATATTGTTTTTGACGCTTATTGAAGATTTAAAAATTATAAGAACAACATTTTAAAAAAAAAAAATTTCGAGCAAAAAACCATAGGGGGTAGCCTTGTTTTTTCGATGACACATAGTATTTATTAATTTTTCTGTCAAACAAAAACAAATTCGTCTTAAATAAACTATATACAATGAAAGAAAATCAAAAATGCAAATTTGAAATTTTTTTATTTTTACAACAAAAACAATTTTTAATACATTTTTTGAGAAAACATTCATTTTATTGGACTCTTTTTAAAGGCAATGATTAAAATATAAATAATAAAGTAACGGTAAAAACTTTGTTATTATTTTAAAGTCAATTAATTGCAATTAAATACAAAAAAAATAAATTAAATTTTTTAAAAAGTGGCAGAGATATTCGCTTCCAAATACAGAACTTTAAATTTCAGAGAGTTTTTTTCTCTGTCTTGGCGTTTGATAAAAATACACGTTAAACAACTAAAGAAAATATTAAGAAAATTCATTACACATACATTTGGCAAGATAATTACTGTAATTGTCAACACATTTCAAATAAAATTGAACAAAAATTTAGAAAAACAAAAAAATTTAGAAAACCGTTGAAATTTGACTGAGTTGTTTGCTCGGAAAGTGGAATTTTTTGATTTTGGAACTGCATTTTTCGGACAATTGACATTTGAGGAATGCATAAAAGATAATTTTGGTTAAAAATTTTTAGTTTTGAAAAAAATTCAAATTCGATCAACTCATAAGCTTTTCTCAAACTAAATTTCAAATCGATAAAATAACGGATTTTTGTACAAATATTTTATTTCTGTTTTAAAAGGTTGGGAACCCCTTGAAGTGAAATCACAATTTTTAAAAGTGGTTTGCACATATACAGCCTAAACCTGATTTACTGACATCTAAATCGATAGAATCAGTCCATTGGTCTGGGAGGAGTTGAAGTCACAAAAAAAACCTTAGCCTATTAATTATATAGATTATTTTCTTATTTATTTTAAAGTATTCCATAAAAAAAAAAAAAACTCTAACGGTATTGTAGTCTAGGGGCAGAAATTTTGGGTGGTTTTTTTAAAATTCCATTTAAATTTTAAAATTTTTTTTAACATATTTGCTGATATTATAAGAATACGAAAAATATTAAAAAAATTTTTTAAATTGAAATCTTTAAACGCGTTTTTCTCGAAACTCCTTTTTCTAATACATTTGACGTGATTTCTCAAGTTCTAAAGTTCTAATGAACTGATTAAATTGAAATTTGGTTAGGACCTTCTTAATATATTCTTCCATAGTTGGAGCTGCCATTTTGTTAAAAAAAAGTATTCTTTTAATTTTCGTAGTTCAGACAATAACGGCATTCTTACTTGCTAAGAATATTTTTTTCTTTTCTTCCTCAGATCATCAGAAGAGTTGGAAATATGTCAAAAAGGATGCACCTTTATTACCCCCCCCCCCCCCCACTATAATAGCCCATAATTTTTTAAATTTTTTGTGTTGATATTTTTGTGTTGTTAAATCAATAAATATTTTATACAAACATGGATTCTCAAAATATTCGTAATTTTTTTTTATGGAATTTTAAAAAACTACGGTTTTTGCTTGCTGGAAATTCTTTCGTATACATGACCATGTCTAATAGCAAGTCTTGAAAATCATATTCTCTCCGAAAGAGACCATGGCTGTTGTCTTGCACTTCATGCCTATTTTATGCCTATACTATGCCTATCTTCATCATGCAGTTCTTAGCCAGTATCTTAGCCATGCAGTTAAGCAATCAAAATTTCTAGCTAATATTGATTCAACATATCTTGTGACAAGCTGAAGGAAATTAACAAATTGATTGTGTTCGATGTGACTAAGTCGCTGAAATAGTTTTTTATGAAGTCTCTTTGAGGACTTTGAGTTTCCTTCTAAACTTTTTTATGCTGCTGCACTCAGAAAAAATTTCTCTATTTTCTATAGTAGCAATTTTCTCTTTTTCAAAAAAAAAATTTTATTCAATTAGAATAAATTTTCACATTTTCGAAGAAATATTTCTTCACTTCTGGGAAATGGAAATATTTCAATGTCTCTAATAATAATAAGTATTTTACTCGCACAAAACAATTCTCATTTATAGAGAAAAATTTATTGAAAATGAAAAATTGTACCTATATTTTGATAAACAATTCACTATGAGAAGCATTTTTTTCAATAAAAACAAATCTTTTTTCAAAAATAAAAAGTTTTTTTCTCTAAACACGTTATAATTTTATATATTTCTCATTTTCATAGAAGCTTTTTATCATTTTTAGGGAATTTTTAGGATCTCATTTAGAGAAACGCATTCTCGGGAGCAAAGTCTATACCATTTTTCTCTAAACATGATGCCTTTTTGATTACATTCCGAGAAACTTTTTTCTGAGTGTGTGACTGATAAAGGCAGTTTACGGTAAAGAAAAAGGTGCTTAATCTCCGTTTTTTTTTTGTCATATTCATTAGATTATGTTTCATATTGTGCTACCGCTATAGAAATACCATCAGCCGTAATCGTCCGTGCTAAGTATATTGCGTACGAGCCAATAGAACACGAGCCCGTGTTCAATCCTCACATCTAACAGAACAATCTTTCAATAGAAAAAACTTTCTGATCGACCGTCATCTTTCTGCAGACAATGGCAAACCTCCGAGAATAATCATAATCAGCAATTTAACTCTACTTTCCTCAAAACTGGTACTTTAGACTTTTGAGATGTCTTTACCGAAAAGTAAAAAAGAACTCTGTTTTTACCATGATTTTCAAATACATCTCGTAAATTGTATATTTTTTTAAACGATAGTAAATTTTATATAAAAATGCTAGAGTTATTTGTGAGAATTTTATTATATAATATAATTCCATAAAATGTGAGTGTGGAACGCTGAAAACTTGCATAGCATATTTTTAAGGAATTTTTGTTTTGTGATTTATTGAAACTTCCAAATCTTTATATATTTTTTTTCATTTTCAAATTTTCAGTTTTACAAAAAATTCTTAAACTTATTTCGTCGTACCTGCTATTGGTTCCGTTTTTACTAAAAGGTATTTTATAAATATTTGGAACTTAAAGTGGTTATAAACACAATTTAAAATCAAATATGAGACCATCGCAGATATCTAATTCAGCTTAAAGTAATCAATATATAATGTTTTTTTCTTTATTTAAACCGGGCCCGTCATTTTTGACGGGAAAAAACTAGTAAATACATATTAACAAAATATGTTTTTTAATTGAAAAAGCACTCAAGATATGTGAAATTGATTTGGAACATTAAAAAATAATTTACAACTATTCACAAGTAATTTTCGATTATAATAAATAGACTCAACCGGCTAACATATATCTCATTTATTTCACTAAAAAATATACATACTTACTAGGTCGGATTAAGTTTTTGTTCATCCTGAAATCATTGATTTTCGTATTCTTCATAAAATTCTGCACATTAACTGTTGGAGAGCATGTGGAAATGGTGAATTTATTGCCACCAAAATCTCATTTAAAGATTTGATTTTATATGAAAGTACACTGTGGCGTATGAGTGACATTAATTCAAATCAAATTTAAATGAAATTTCTTCGCAACTCTCTCATCCTGGAGTAATTCTTAATGAAATTCCATAAAGCAATGCAAAGTATTTGATGTTGAAGTACATTTGAATGCATACTCTTGCCATATTAGTAGTCAATGTTTGTAAATTATGGAAGGGATCTTTGTTAGTATATAACATGTATAGACTGAAAGACAGCGATCGCCAGACTAACGTTATTTTATCAAAGCTAAGATTTTGTGTGTAGTTGCATACAACAGCGGGTAACAATGTTTTGATGTTTTGTATCCAAGGTCAAGATGACATTAGAAGCTTAAACTTTGAAAAGTATGAAAAAAAATTATCAAAGCTGAATTTTTTATATGATTTTGTATATGAGCGTTTACATCAATTATCTGTCAACAGTGGAGCTCGACAACTAGGATATTTTTAAATCTCTTATTATTTCAAGAGAATGGTAAAAAATGTGTAAGGCTGCGTTTATAGTGAGTGCCGAGTCAGACAGGCAGGCAGGCAGGCAGGCAATGTGAACAAGCGAGATAGATAGCTATCTGCATCTCGTTTTTTCACACAGATTTCAGCCTGCCTGCCTGCCTGCCTGTCTGACTCGGCGCTCACTATAATCGCAGCCTAAGACATGTTAGTTTTTATCTCTTTCATTTCAGCTGTTATTCATTGCGGTATTTCTTTAATAAGTTGTTTCAATCATGTTTTCTTTTGTTTATCATTTTTTGTTGTTAAACTGCATAAACATAAAAAAATGGTTACACAAAAAAACTTGAAATGATCGAAAAAATGGTGTCTCATTTAAAATTTTTGAGTAAGAGTCTAGTAAGGTCGAGTAAGGTTCAAAACTTTAATCTAATTTTAATGCCCTTGTCCCCATTTTGAAAATTACTTTCATATTTGTTTTGAAAAGCTGGCAAAATTTAATATAGATTGCGTAAATTTGGAAATAAGTTCTCTGTAAACACAGCCCAATGTTTAAATTAAGTTTGTAGCTTAAATCAGTTAACACTGACTGAAATCTATTCTTTATGTTTCTTCATTTAATAAAACAGCATTTAATGCTGAACAATAATTATTAAAATATTATTATGTATTTTCATGTTCACTTTTTTTACTTTTCAAGCGGTGAAATACAATAGTTTTGTTAATTATATCGAAAGTTGTATGACAAATCATAAGTTAATTTAGTATTATTAACTTATTAAGCTCTTAAATTTATAGCTTCTCTGTAAATTTAATGTTTCTTAGTATTTGTGCTCGTCATCTTTTGGCTTATCATACGACTAAAATTCAACTTGATGAACAAAGAAACCGCATACTTCGTCTCATACAAATAGCTATTTACTAAAATGTTAACATTTTACTTGTATTTTCAATTTGACAAGCAAAATTATTCAACCAAAAACGTAATTGAGTAAGAATTTTTCGGCAACCAGAAAAAAAGGATACACTTCCAACTGTTAACTGAACCCAAACAGCGAATCAACGATGCATTAAATAATCGTTTGGCTCTAATTCTGGTGTCAATTGAATCATGTTGAGTGAAATCTTAACGCAAATTTAGTCAAGCTGTTCTATGAAACAGATTAAATTTTTACGCACGATTGCTTGCAAGATATTAAAGGATGTAGGAGTATGACTTGCTTTATGCTGCGTGGAATAAAATTACCCAATTGTTCGATAAATAGTGTACTTACAAAGTTTATACCATTGGCAAAATTGACTGAAAATTGCAGGCATTATATAATTATGACCTAATTTAAGCACTTCATTGTGGCCTATCTAGAGGACCATTCAAAGTATAAAAAAAACACATCATGGCTAAAAACTAAATCGATTGAACTTTATGTTAGATTGTAACATTTTAAAATTTTAAAATCACTTTGTTAAATGTGTCACGTGCATTTTATTTGACATCAACTCAACATACATACTTATATATATATTTTATTAATAAAATGAGAAAAAAATCAACATACTTATTTAATTTGAAAATAAAATTCGTGCAGCTTGTGTGTTTGTATGCTATCCTCATTATAACGATAGAAGGCCTCTTAAGCTCTGTTTACCCCCATCTATGCCCCAATTAATATATATGTTCACGTCAGTATATCAGTCAGTAGCCAACAACGTAATCAACTCATGTTCTAATCAACACTTTAAATCTCAAGGATTATATAAAATCGAAAGTTTTTCAAGTGTTACATAATTACAGAGATAAAAGCAGCAGCTTTAAGTAACGACGAAAGGATAATTAAAGGATTTGTCTTTTCTTCAAGAACAAAACAAATAAAAAGTTACAAAAATGCTGAATAGACAAAAATTTTGTGATGAAAAAAATAATCTGTAATTAATACTTCGAACATAAATTTGTGTAAAAATAATTACAGCCACTGTATCTAAGTAGTCTCGGTGGGTAGAAGAGAATCTGAAAAATTCCGGTTGTTCGGGGTTCGGGTGGCGGAAAAGAAAAAGGAAATTAGTTTGAGTTTTAACAATTTTTAATGCAATTTGATTCTTTGTTACCTATGGGTTTAGGCTTTTTTGTGTACAAGTGTGTTGAACAATGTATGTGAATATTTTAATGTAGATTGCAGCTTGTTGTTGTGCTGATGTTGATGTTAATGTTGATGTTGATGTTGAGTGTTGATTGTTGATTGTCCGTTGTCGGGTGGGTGATGGGTTGTTTGTTTGTAATCCGTTGATGTCTTCTTTTGCTTATTAATTTTGGGTGGGTTCTTCTGAGATGTCTGTCTTTTGATTCAGCTCGAATTATCTCTGCTATGGACCCCGTTGTCCATCACGAAGGTGCCGAGCGATCCGACCTCCGTGATGACTGCAGT
Organism: Tetanocera ferruginea; assembly: GCA_958299015.1. Taxonomy (NCBI): domain Eukaryota; kingdom Metazoa; phylum Arthropoda; class Insecta; order Diptera; family Sciomyzidae; genus Tetanocera; species Tetanocera ferruginea. Next base: position 54,614,946 of record OY282640.1, on the reverse strand, counting down.
GCCCTGTTTGCCACAACGGCGGGTAGATGGTTGGGTGCGGCTGTGTTAAGTGACCACAGGGTTACGTGGTCACGTAAACACCGATATTAATTTTTTTTTTTCTAGGTATCGTTGATAGTATAAAATTTAAAGTCATAAAATGGTTGCATAAAAATTTTAGAGAGAGTTACTTCGAAGAGTTTGATAAAATATTGTAATTGATGATGGTTACTGTAAGCGATGCGGTGACTTGTCGCTATAAGTAACCATTGAAAATTAATTAAAAAAAGGAAAAAAAAACAAATACAAAATAAATATTCTTTTACTTACTTCGTAAACCAAGAGTATCTTTTCTTTTTTTTATGGAAGAGGAGTGGGCTTTATTTGCATTGAATATATTGAAATCTTGAGCAAGTCTTAAGTTACTTCAGAGTGATGTTTTCTAAGCAAAAATCAAGCAAATACTAATAAAATTTTGTATTTTTCAACAACTCTGGTTTTGCAATTTTCTATAACTTAGCACATTATATCTTGAAACAAATTAAGTTATAGCTTCTTAATTTTCAAAGACGGCAACAAAAGCAACATTCACATTGAAACGAATCGGAAGAACATGCGAATCGCTTTTGTTCTCTTGTTATACGCAAATTTCTCGGACATTGTGAACTTTCACGTAAACTTATGAATACAGGTTCGAAATCACTGGTTTATCACTTGATTATACTTACTAGTATCGCCTGGGGTCAAAATTCGACCAATTTATTGATTGCCTATTTATAATTATATGCGAGATGATTCAAATAAGTTCGAGGCTACAACTCTTGATTGATTGGAGATATAAAGCTATTTTCATCCAAAAAATTATTTTTTTATATTATTATTTTGTTCAAAAACAGAAAAAATAACATTTTAAAAAATTTTAATTTTGTCAAAGAAATCATAGGGAGAAACCTTGATTTTTGATGGCACTTATTAATTTAGTGTCAAAACAAAATAAATTCACCTAAAATTCGGTATGACTTTGAAAGAAAATCAAAAATGCAATTTTGAGATCTTGTTCTTTTTACAACAAAAATTATTTTTACCCCATATTTTAAGAATAAATCAAATTTTATGGTCTTTTTTAAAAGGAATTAGTTAAATATAAAGAAAAAAAAAGGTATTATTTTCAAAAGTTTTTTAAGTTAACTGATAAGACTTAAATACAAAAAAAAAAATAATAAAATATATTCACAGACAGCGGAGATATTGGCTTCCCAATTTCGAACATTCAATTTGAGACAGGTTTTTTCTCTCTCTCTTGGCATTTGGTTGAAACACACGCTAAATAACTAACGACAATATTAAGACAATTTATTACAAATACTTTTGGTTGGAACTTTGCTGTAATTTTTATTACATTTGAAAGAAAATTTAACAAACTTTCAAAAAAAATTATAAAAATTGAAAAACCGTTAAAATTCGATTAAGATATTGACATGGAAAATCAAATTTTTGTATTCAAAACACATTTTTTTACAAATTTTACAATTGACGAATGGATAAAACTACATTTATTTAAGAAATTGTTACTTTTAAAAAAATTCAAATTCGAACACTTCAAAAACTCTTGCTCAACCAAATTTCATATTAATCAAAGAGCGGATTTTTTTCTCAAAAATTTAATTTCTCTCTTAGAAGGTTGGGAACCCCCTCTATCAGATATATCATTTAAATATACATTCTGCACATTTGGGCAACATAACCTTACGAATGATATAAGTTTCATTTATTTTGAGTTTTAATTAATACCAAAAAAGCGTACGACAAACTTTAATGTTCACGTATTAATATATAAGATACTAGATAAGTTTACAATTTTTTTGTGCGAGCTTGTACTGCTTGCTTTGGGAGGTGCTTTTGGAAGTGCTCTCTTGGATACCTTGGATATCTCAAGAATAAATAGCTACGCAAATACTTTATTCAGTATATTATAGATTAGTCTGGCGGTCAAATATGATGAACGGAGTGTGAGAAAGCCAATATTTGTATCCGTTTTACCCAACTTCTCATTCATTTTTGATGAAATTTTTTTGGTTCTAGCTTTTGGCAGTTCTAGCTTTGTGGCATGCACTCAAAAATAAAATTGAGCACTTTTTTTTCAATTTTTCTCTCAAGAAGCAAAAAAGTTCCAAATCCTTAGTTTATATTAAAAATGATACTTCACGCAATTTCTTGTACTTGGCGAACAATTGGCAAAGAGTATATTTATTGAAGAGTATGTTAAGTGAAAAATAAAATGCCTTTAACCGGCAAAAAGCGTCGTTCCAACGTAGACGATCCACCACAGCTGAAAAAATGAGCTCGATACGGCATGTGTCCATGCGACATGAAGGCAGGTAAGTATTGTAAGTATTGTAACTTATATTGCTCCTGTCACAAAGCGTTATACCCATATCATTGCCAAAAGTTTAATTTATGTTCGAAATGCATAAATTAAAAATTTAAATTTGGATATTTAATTTGAGTTGAAATATTAATTCTATTTTTTTTTTTATTAGAATCAATTTTGACCCCAACTGAAAAAAAAACTCATTTGAAACAGGGAAGTAGGGTTAAGCTGAACAAAATTTAACATTTTAATTTTTTTATTAATATTCTTTTTTTCTTTTCATTATTCTATATAGGGTACTCTCTATGTCTAGTATATGCCGTTGCATGGTATAAAATTAGGAAATGCTTGATCCGTACAATGTATTCAATGTTGAACGCATTGTACATGCTCTATTAGTGCATCATGCAACGGTACATACTAGACATAGAGAACATATATTTGGAAATAAGAAACAAATAAGAGTAAAAAGTATACTTCTGAATGAAACTATATTTGCGAAAAATTAAAAAGTTTTTATATATTTTACCCATTTAGCATGCTGTCAAACAGTTAATATACAGGTACAGTGGTGAAAAAAATAATTGAAACGTTAATTTTCTTCGAAAATTTGTTCAACAAATATTTTATTTTCATAAATTATCTAATATATAAAATCGAATGCTTATCTGTCTTTCTGTCTGTCTGTCTGTCTGTCTGTTCCGTATAGGCTCGCGTACCGTTTTTCTGATTGAGCTGAAATTTGGACACCGAGTACCTTTTATAGCGAAAAAGAACATAGGGAGTGGAAAAAAGTGGGCGGAAGTATGTGGGCGTGGCACTCTATAATAACTTCTAAACACCTGGACCGATTTCAATGAAATTTGATATGAAGATTCGACTGCGTCCAAGATAAAACATAGGCAATAAAAAATTCCAAAAACTTCCGTAAGAGGGCGCTTTAAGCAGTGTGTTTTAAGACTTAATAACTCCTAATTTCCTGGACCGATTTCAATGAAAATTGGTATGAAGGTTCAACTGTAACCAATATAAAGCATAGGTAAAAAAGTGGGCGGAAGTATGTGGACATGGCACTTTGTAATAACTTCTAAACGCCTGAGACGATTTCCATGAAATTTGGTATGAAGGTTCAACTGCTCCTAAAATAAAACATTGGCAATACAAAATTCCAAAGACTTGCGCAAGAGGGCGCTTTAAGTAGTGCGTTTTTAAGACTTAATAACTCCTAAGCTCCTGAACCGATTTCAAATTAAATTTGGAACGTAGGTTCGACTGCGCTCCAGGTAACATAGGCTATAAAAATTCCAAAGACTTCCGTAAGGGAGCGCTTTAACTAGTGCGTTTTAAAGACTCAATAACTCCTAAGCACCTGAACCAATTTCAATGAAATTTGGTATGAACGTTCGACTGCACCCATGAAAAAACATAAAATATAAAAAATTCCAAAGACTTCCGACAGAGGGCGCTTTAAGTAGTGCATTGTTAAGACTCAATAACTCCTAAATGACTTGATCGATTTTACTAAAATTTGGTACGTAAAATAACTTGACTCTGCAACAGAATTGAGGCTATTTAAATTTCAGAAAACTTCCGTGAGAGGGCGCTTTATTCAATCAATCACGTCAAAACGGATGAACCGATTTTAATGAAACTTGGCAAGCATTTGTATCTGTTACTGAAATAGATCCTATGCTTTTAAAAGTTCTTTCGACAAAACTCAAGGAATGAGCCGAAAGCAAACAAAGTCAAGAACCAAAGACGAACAAAAAAAAAAAGTTTAACGAATACCAGCAGAAGCTATATGAAGATGAAAAAAAAATTAACCGAACAGTATCGACCAAAACCGAAGTTGAACGAAGACAATCCAAAACTCGAATCGATGCTCTTATAATTTTTTAAAATTGGAATTTATTTGAGGCAATTGCATATTAAATGCATGCTAAGAAAAACTTAAAATGCATTTTTCTCGAAATGACTTTTCAAACTGCACTCTGTAAAATTTTCTCGGAATATGATAAAAATGGCATCATATTTACTGAAAAATGGTATTGACCTTGCTCCATAGAATGCTTTTCTCTAAATGCGATCCTAAAAATTCTCTAAAAATGATAAAAACCTTCTATGAAAAAGAGAAATATATAAAAATAATTCGATTTTAGAAAAAAATACTCTTTATTTTTTAAAAACAAATTGGTTTTTATTGAAGAAAATACTTCTCATAGTGAATTTTTTATCAAAATATAGGAAAAAATTTACATTTTCAAACAATTTTTCTGTATAAATGAGAATTTTTTTGTGTGAGAAAATTTGTCATTATAAGAGATACTGAAATATTTCCATTTCCTAGAAGTGAAGAAATATTTCTTTGAAAATGTGAAAATAGATTTTTTTCTGAGTGTGGGTGTCCATTTTCCTCAGAAACCAGACGTCAGATCGAGACGTTGAAGATGCCATTTTTTGTTTTAATCATGTCTTTTTACGGAAATTTGACTAAACACTTTCGGCAGAAGGAGGGGAAAAACGCCAAAAACAATAATTTAAAAAATTTTTAAAATTGAATTGATAATTTTAAAACCGTAAAAATGAGAGCAGTTTTGAAAATCGTCTTCTTTCTGTGCTCGAGGCACAACCCCGAGTAACACCGAGTAACATCCGCTAGTTCTAAGTAAAGTATCTAGCTAGATAAGTTATTTTCTCAAAAATTTCAAAAATTTAATAATATATTTCTGTATATTTTTTAAAAAGTTACTCTTTTCTGAGGTGCAAAATTATAGAGAGAAGTATTTCAATGTTTCTTTTACAGATTTAATAACTTCATGATATCACCACTCCATAGAATTGACCACATTGTCGCAAGTAATTTCCAATATAAAGGAATATCATGATTCTTAAATTTTTCTTAAATTTAATGCTCTAGAACTCTCCACATGTCCTCTCTTTGATTAAGATCCGGAGACTGCGAATGTCATTCTGTACCAGCGATGCCAACTGGGCTCATATTTTCGGGTTATTTTATAATTCATCTAAAAAAAAAAAAACAAAAACAACAAATTGGCCATTTCAGCCCTTGAAAGGACTTTGACTTCATATGATCAATTGTGTTGTGTGTGTTATCAAAAGTTTGCACACAATTGTCCCAGAAACTGGACCTACATGTTTTATGCCGACTCCGAACGGCGAAAGTTCATGTTCTCAAGAAGCTTTACATGGCATTATTTACTCTCTGAGGTTTGCCATTGTCTGCAGAGAGGTGGTGACCGATCAGAAAAATTTTTTATTGAAAAAAACTTTTCGCCGCGGCTGGTGATCGAACCCGGGTTCCGACATGCTAAGCTACACACTTAACCTGCTTGCCACGGTCACCACCACCACCACCACCGGTCATCACCAATACATCTAAGTTTTAATTATAATTTGCGAGGAAATTCATATTTTTCTGATATTTGCGGGGAATTTAATTTTCATCAAATTTTCTGTTAGTATCAAAATAAAAAATAAAATAGTTATTTCATAATACCAATTATAAAATTTATAAAAGTTGCAATTTTGTTGTTTCATATAAATTGCTTAAACATTTATACATATAAACAAGTTGATTTATTTTCCTTGACCCAATTGACGGTTCCATTCGAAAATCAAAGTTTTTTAGGAAGACAACTGAGTTTTTAAAATCAACATCGTAAAAGTAACATCGGCCCATTGCCATATAATAGCTTCAAAATTTAAATTTGTTTTCTTTTTCACAATTTTAAAATAAATGTATAAATTTTAACTTTTTTTTTTTTTTTTTTTATGAGGAATTTTATTAAAAATCGCGGAATTTTGACAACTTCTACACTCATTATACTTCATCGAAAACATGGTGTAATAATATGGTGAGCGTGGTTTTCATCTCTCTCTTTAGGAAATATGAGGAAAAAATAGTTTTAAAGAGTGGATCCAATACAACCCACAATAGTCAAAATTCTATAAAACAGTTTTTATATTAGCAACGAAGATAAACTTGGCATGTGAGTATTTTATATCAGAATTAAAATATGTACCTGCCATAAAACCTATAATAATGAAAATACCATAAAAGGGTTAATATATGAACATCAGGGATAAAACTTGACATGGCAGGAATTTATATAAAAACTAAAGTATGCACACAGAATGGGCGTCATTCGCCTACAAACACGCTTAACTCCCATACAACTCATAATAATGAAAATACCATAAATAGGATCGTATATGACCTACAAGAAATAAAACTTGATATGGGAGGCTTTCTATCAAAACCAAGGTTTGCACACAAAAATGGGCGTCTTCTGCTCACGAACACAGCCAACTTCCATACAACAAAAAGGATAATATATGACCAACAGTGATAAAACTTTGTATGAGAGGATTTTATATAAAAACTAAGGTGTGGATAGAAAATGGGCGTCACCCGCCCACGAACACTGCTAACTCCAATACAACCCACATTAGTGAAACTTGTTAAAAACTGTTAATGAATAGGATGAAAGGTATTTATATTTGTTTAAGTATATCAATATATATTTAAATATGATTGGAAGTTAAGGGTATTCCATATTCGGGCTAGACCGACTTACTTATTTTCAACTATTTTACTAATTTTTAAAAAGAAACTTCTTTAGAAACTGTACGTATGCAACATGCGGTGACTGAAACGGGGAGTACAACCGATGTAACACTTGAAATGAAACAAAGCGAATTCATAAACTATTAGAAGGTGTTTGGAAGGTTAAGCTTTTTGAATTAAAACTTCTTTAGTTACGCTACAGCAAGTTCGTATTGCTGTAGCGCGACTATTCATGCAGAAAGCATGAATAGTTAAATTCTATAGTTCAGTTTAAAAGCAGAGTCAGATCAAAATTAACTATAAAAAACTTGTCAAACAATGGTTTGAGTCGAAACTAACACACCTAACGCAGTAAAAGACCTCTTTAACTAATCCACAATGGTTTAAATCCGTAATTTTTAAAAGTTGAACTGCTTAAGTCGCATATAGAGCAATATGGCGAATTGAAACTGGGAGCGAAATCGAACTAATTTGTTTTGTTGTTAATTTTTTTTGTTGATTGCATTGCATTACAGTTAAATGTATTATGACTTTTCCCAGCTCCAGACAACGGTGACCACACTTATTATATGTTGTCAGAGTGACGGATTCAATATAGCCTTATATACAAAACTATATGTAGATTTCACCAAATTCATATACTTCAGTCGCCATTTTGGATTTATGAATTATCTAATTATATCTTTAGATTTGTGATCAGTGCCCAAAACTCTCCGATTTACAAAATTCAGGCTAAAAATTAAGAGAACATTTTTTTAACTCAAAGCATTAAGATGATTCGAAAAAATTTAATCTGTTCGAAATTCAATTGTTACTGCCATTAATAGTTAAAGTCCAGAAATGCTAGAGAACTATAGAATACTCTTATAAAATTGAACATAGATAAGTACTATGTGGGTTATATAATTCAAATTATGATTACATCATTTAAAGTTGCAAGTATATTGGGATTTTAATTATGTATTAAGCACCTTACAGCGGTTTGGCAGAATTCATTTTTTAAATTCCATAAAATTTGCAATAAGCGACTTTTTTTACTTCAAAACTTAAAAATTGCACACATTTAAAAATGTTTTTTGTTCTTTTTTTAGCTTTTTGGCATTCTACTACAAAATTTTCCAATATATTCTCCAAATCCTACATCTCTAAATATTTCAAATTTTTAAAACAAATTTTTAAGCTGTTTACAAGCTAAATAAAATATACTGGTGAGGGTTTTATTCAAGTAGAATATAACCAGTAAGAAATACCCAAGCGTATACTTTAAAAACGCACTTCTGGCACCTTAATGAAAACATCATTACCGCTACGCATAAAAGAGGCCAATATATTTCATTTCACCGTAATATTTATACGTTCAGTTAAGTTTTCACTCGCGGACCAACTTGTTGGAAAATTTATGGCAGGCAATTTCGCCATTGCTTGATTTTTATGGGTTGTTTAGACGCGAAGCGCAAAGCTCCAAGGCTCTGAGCAACTTAAATAGCAAAGTTAGATGAAGTTATTAAAATAATTTAGCTTGCAAAATGTAAGCATAACGTTCTGGTCGTATAGGTTGCGAAGCGTACAGTGCGTGCAATATTTTTTTTTTTTAAATCTTTTAACTTATATGAGTGCTTGTATTTTTATGTCTGGGAAAGCAAAAAAAAAGGTGGAAGGCGATGGCACAAAAAAATAATTGGTACAAATTTTACAACAGCTACACGAGTAAAATGTTAGCCTGTGTTGCAGGCTTCACGGCGTTAGACTTTATGAGCTTTAGATTACAAACTTTAGATATGAAGTGTGACATGAAAAAAAAATCTGCTTGTTAAGATTGTTTAATGAGCAATTCAGACAGTTAGTTCCAATTGGGTTTTGTAAACAAATAAACAAACGCCACAATTCACACACCCCTTCATGTGACAAATTATAAGGTGAAGCTCTGTGTTGTAGTCCTTTATAAGCTTTAATGACCAGTTATTTTTATATTACTATGACAGCCAATAAAAAATATGTCACTTTTTCTGACCCAATTCTTCAAGCTCACAAAATTATTATAACAAAACACTATATGTCAAAGTCTCGTGCTCTTGTGAACTTTTGTTGTATTGATTTTCAACAACGGTTATACAATCATTAGATGTACAAAAATAAGTTTTGCTGCATCGATTATATTCTCACACAAACACACACACACATAGTATCTAATGTACACACAAAAACTGGCGCAATTTGACATCTCAAGTCTATGTTGTGTGTCCACAACCATGACTACAACAACAACAACAACAACAACATTTGCCATCCATCAATTTAGTTTCGTGATTCGCAGAAACAATCAATATTAATTTTTGCGCTGTCGACCCTTTTTCGGTTAAACTATTAACCTGTTATGTTGTTGTGTTTTTTTTTTTATCCTTTAATGGATTTTATATGGAACACTTTATAAGGCTAAGAGCGGTTGAAATGGTTTAGTTTAAGCTGAGTGATTTGTTGTTGATAGTTGTTTCCATAGATAGAATTCGCACCATTAACTCAATAGTTAAAAGACACGCAAGTTTGAGTTAAATTAAAAATAAAGCCTAGAAGTATGCAACAAATATTTTTTGCCGATTCAGCAGTAAAGAATTTATAACAATTAGCTTTGAAAAGATTCTTAATACAGTTTTGAAATTGAAATTTCATTTGAATAAAAAGAATGAATGAATATTTATCGAAAGTTGAATGCGCCTTAGGTCCTTCGATTTTACTTTTTTTTTCTTACATTCAAATCTATTCAAATCTAAACCGCTGCAGAAAACAGTTCTTTGTTTTATCCTCGCTCAACCACCCCCTCTTTCAATAAACGCACAGTCCGAATAAAAGCCAGAATTTTAATTAAAAAAAATCGGTTTAAGCGGAAGAGATACTGGAAAAAATATACTCGTGTTTACTTTAACCTTAGTACCCTATAGTAGACAGTTTTCTGTATAAAACGTTTACATGTAATGCCATGTTCACACAGAGAGTTTAGTTTGCGTTTCTTTTGAGTTTAAATACAGCTGTTCACACAGAGATGCGTCGGCAGAATTGAGCTTACGGTGGATTGAAATGATCGCCAATTTTTGGAATTTCGCTCAAAACTCAGCTTTTTACGGCCCATACTGAGTGACTGATGAGAAACCCTCATCTTCTAAACTTTCCCAAGTTATTTTATTTGTTTTTTGGCTTATTTTTGTTAATAATAAAATACAAATAGAAACATGCACAATTGAGAATCAGCTGTTGTTGGCATTTTTTATCGTTCAATCGAATCGAACACAGCTAAAATCTAACTGAACGAATGTTTTTATCAAAACACTAGCATACTTGTAGGCATGTGTCAAATTGAGTTTTGGTAAACGTAGAAAACAAGTTGTGTTTAGTTGCGTTTTCTCCTGCAAAATTGTACTGGAAACGCCAGCGTTTAAATTGAGTTTAAAGGCAAAACGCAACTTTGTACTGGAAACGCAAACTAAACTCTCTGTGTGAACATGGCATATGGTAACGTGATAAAAATTCTGAAAATAACTTATCTATCTTTATATATAAAATTCTTCTGAACATGGCTTTGTCACTGAACTCCTCCTAAACGGCTAAACGGATTTAAATGAAATTTGGTGAGTACATGCGGCTGGGTCTGTAGATGGTTTGTATCTAAAGTTTGACCCGGTAGGTGGCGCTGTTATTGCTGTGGGAGCGTTGGAAGGGGTATTTGGGATTATAACTCAGAAACGAATTAAGAAATTGTCATGATTCGTTCCCTACACCATTAATTTGTTGCATACAAAATTAACAAAATACAAAATTAATAAAAATAAACAAACCAAAAAACCTTAAATTTTTGATTTTTCGATCGTATAAAATGTTTTTAAATTTTTGTAATAGAAACTTTAAAGAAACCCTATATATTTGCATACCATATAAAAGAACATTAAAAATGTCATTTTTGGTTTTAAATATTTTTTGAACAGCAATTATTTTTATCAAAGTTTTTTGCGAAATAAAGAAATTCGTTAAAGTTTTTTTTGAAAAATTATAAAAATAAGAAGAAAAACGAAAATGAAAAAAAATGGAAAAACGATTGAACGAAAAATTAGTCAAAATTTCAAACAAAAAAGGAATGAATGGAATCTTTTATAAAATGACCAAGTTATTCACTTTCAAAGTCAGCACTTTCATTTTTGATTGATTTTTTTTTATATTTCAACAGACAATAAAATAAGTACCTACTAAAAACTTTTTGTGTATTTTAGGTACGAAAGTTTTTATGGAGTCAATATTTTGGAAATTTATGAAACTTGCACGTTTTTATAGACAACGAAATTTGTCTAATAAAATACTTCTTAACCAAGAATGTTACTAACCACAAAGGTATGCAACTACCAAATTGAATAACATATCATTGAAAATTCTTGCAAGGCAAATTATTTATCTTACATATTTAAGGTGTTGGATAAATTTGAATTGTATGAGGACCTTAGTATGTATGGCGATGCGAAAAAATGTCAAAAATTTGGGTATAACGGTTAAATATAAAAACGTGCCTGTTGGCACAAACTGTGTGTGGCTTTAGCGTTGAGGTACCTTGATTCCCCCTCTGCAGATAATGACATACACCAGAGAATTATAAATTCCATGAAAAGCTTTTTGAAAACATGCTGTTTAGCCGTTCGCAATCGGTATAAAACAAGTAGATCCAGTTTTTGATCCATTGTGTACAAAATTTAATAAAACGCACAGCAGAATAGCTCATAGAAGCTCTAATAATGTCCTTTCAAGGGCTGAAATGGCCAAATTGTTTTTGATTTTTGAACATAGAAAAGCACAAAATTGCGTGAAAAATTGGGAGCATTTTGTTATGATTCAGAGGGTTTTTTATACACTAAACCTGTAAGGTGAAGGGTATATTATCTTTGTGCAATTGTTGGTTACACCTAGAACGAAGCGTATCCGGTATAAAAAAGTATAAAATGGGCGTGATCCGCCCATGAACATGCCCACATCCCATACAACCCACAATATTAAAAGGTTCATATTTGACTTTGAGAGATGAATCTTCGCATAAAAACATTTTATATAAAAACGAAGGTGTGCACAAAAAATGGGCGTCATTTGCCCACCAACACGCCCACCTCCCATATAACCTACTATGGTAAAAACTCTCTAAAGAGGTTTATATATGAGCTACAAAGATAAAACTAGGTATGTATGTGAGATTATTGTATCAAAAGTAAGATGTGTTCACAAAATGAGCGTCATCCGCCCATGAACAGGTCAACCTCCCATACAACCCACAATATTAAAAACACTATTAAATGTTAATATTTGATAGATTAAACTTCGTGTGGAAACATTTAATATCAAAACTGCGGTGTGCACAAAAAATGGACGTCATCTGCGCAGCAACACGCCCACCTACCACACAAACCACATTAGTTAAACCTTTATTACTTCTATATGTACAAATAATGCATGGATTTTTATAGGAAGTTACGTCTATTTGTTTAAGTATTTTAATATATATTTAAATGTTAGGGTATTTCATAGTTCATATTTCATAGGGTATTTCATAGTCGGTCTAGACCGACTTTAGACTTCCTTTGCATATTTTATGATTATATATAAAAATCACATGTCACTCGGTTATGTGGTTCGCTAATATCCGAAACCACACATCTGATTTAAAAGAAACTTTGTGAATGTATCAGGGTGGTTTGAGCTTCAAAGATAGTTTTCGAACCGATAGGTGGCACAGTTGTCGATTTTTACAAAAAGTTTTAATTATGTCAACGAATTTTTTTTTTAATTTAAATCAGACTTCACCACAAATATGACTTTTCATCTAACGCCTCAATGTTTTTTAATGCGATTTCAAGTATTTGTATAGAAAAATAGGGTAAAAGTTAAAATTTGAACAGAATAAACATTAATGAAAATCAAAGTTTTAAAAATATTAGCCAAAAAGTAAATCTTAACAGAAACTTTTAAAGAAAAAAATGCTAAAAATGCCAACTATTTTAACGTATCATACCTCATAAGCAACACATAAAAAGCACCACAAGAATCAATCTGCGTCGGGTATTATAAGCTAGTTGTAAAAAAATTAACACTTTTAACAAATTTCAGTAAAAATTAACAATTTGGCCAACTCTAAAATAGTTAGGGGTAGCTTATACCCCTTTCACCCTCCTGCTAGTTTAAATATAATTTTTAACTTTTTTTCATACAAAAACTACCATTGGTTTTTATTACCATTTTCATAAGTCTTGATATTCTTTCAATAAGCTTGTTGATAGTGTTTTTTTCAATCAAATAATACCCTCAACTTTAACCCTACATCCATTCCTGGTAAAAAAAAAAGATTAACCGTCTATGGGGCACAATTGTAACCCGAGGACGGATTTAGGGTTAAGAATATTTTCAATACCATGGCCATGAAAACATTCCCACACCATTATAGATCCACCTACATGTTTCATGATCGAAATCAATAACATACAATAAGAACCCCTCCAAAATTTTAAAAGAACTTTTTTTGGCGTGCCAGCGTGAGATGAAACATGCTTAGTTCCAACTTCCGATCTCGTTTCGTACTAATAACTTGGAAGTCTTTTGACACGAGGAATCTTTTCTTATAGTTTGTTTTTTCTAACACATTTGACAAAGCATTTATAAATTGAATTTAACAAACTTTTCCATTTGGACTATGAATCCTCAAAAACGAAGTCTTCAAAGAAGTTTTGAAGACCAAGTCCGCATACTCAGAGCAAACGCTGACGTTCCATAAGACAAGTCCTTATACTGTCAGCAACAAATAAATAAGTAAATGTTAAGCAAACAACCCAGTTGGAATATCAATCCTCAACGACGAAGTTTTCAAAGCCGTCTCGAAGACCAAGTACGCATACTCAGAGCGAACGCTGAAGTTCTGAAAGACTAGTCATTATATTGTCAGCAACAAATAAATAAATAAATTTTAAGCAAACAAATGACATTTCACTCTCTCAAAAAAATAAAACCATACACGGAGAGCGTATTATTTTGCTTGTACTATGCATATGTTCTGTAATACATGGACGCATTCCGTAATTGAATACATTTCAACGACATGTCTTGCAAGAAAAACTGGAATTTTGTTTGAAAATGTCTTCAAAGACACCCATGGAAATGGATCGATCCGTCTTGCAAGAAACTGACATGTCTCGAAGACGTCTTCGAAGACGGATCGATCCATTTCCTGGGTTAATTTTAAATTTTTTTAAATGTTTTTTATATAAAATGCATACGTTTTGCAAATTTTTCTTAGTTTCTATTTTGGGTACCTTACATCGACTTTCGATTATCGCAAATATGTTTCAAAATGCAAATATGTTGAAAATCTATAGGAACTCACTTCGATCTGCAGCCATTTTCTTTAATCTATAACCAAGATATCCACTCGATATCAGTCTGAAAAGCAAATCATTTTAGCTTAAAGGTACTTAAGGTTTTGAACATTCCCACCCACCAATGGATCTTAATATGATATTAAACTAAATTCTCCAATATAAGTTAGTATGCATTCCATTTCCTACTTTTTTTTTTTTTTATTTCTTTGAACAATACAGCTTCACCGAAGACAAAATTTTTCTCCGCAAACTGTTCTAACTCACGTAAGCGTTTGATACTCGAAATTTCCTGTCTTTGCTCAATACGCTAAGCACTAAAGTAGTTACACCCGAGTAACACCAGCTACTACTACTAAAATTAAATTCATACAGAATTTTTCGAAAATTTCAGAAAATAAGTAAATATAAATGCACAAGAATATATGTCGGCAACAACAATCAATCATAAAAACTGATCAAAATGATTCATGTGCTGCAATAGTTTCGGATGGTCAGCACTATTTCATACAGAGTATCTGTAAGCAAATGCCTAACTTAACTTATAAAAAAAAATAAACAAAAAAAAACATAAAAAAATCCATCAGCCTTAATGATACGCTCATAATATGGTAAATTAGTAAGCTATCAAGATGACTTAGAAAAAATCTCAAGGATTGCATCGTAATTTAGACCAATTTTATATCTATTTTATCCTCTCACTCAAGATTCATAGAAATAATTAGTTGTTAAAAAGTGGCATTATTTCGCTAGATTTTCAGCTTCATGAGATTTTTATAGCTCTGTAAGTAAAGACGCTAATGATGCTTTGCGCCAAAATTGCCCAGACTTTAAGAATATAAAGTGGAATATCATAAAATGAGACAGTGAAATATTTACGCGTTTATTAAGGAGTTCATCATCAGCATCAGCATCAGCATCAACATCATCATTATCATCGTCATTGTGTCTGCTGAAAATTAAATTCAGTCACATGTCAGTATCACAAGTGAATTCTTTTGCAGTCTTTCTCTCTTTTATGCCCCAATAAAGTCATCATTTTACTTTAATTAATTTTTGGCAATATTATATTTCAATCAGTGTCTGGCAATGAAAGACACAACATTGGTCTCTAAAGTAATTATATCAAGACACCAAAGACAAGAGGCGTTAGCATTGTCTGGTTGAGGCTCTAACTACT
Source organism: Tetanocera ferruginea (assembly GCA_958299015.1). Classification (NCBI taxonomy): domain Eukaryota; kingdom Metazoa; phylum Arthropoda; class Insecta; order Diptera; family Sciomyzidae; genus Tetanocera; species Tetanocera ferruginea. The sequence continues at coordinate 54,599,440 of OY282640.1, read as the reverse complement.
TTTTCATGCTATACCATATTTTATTTGCTTTTGCTTTGAAAATAATACTTTGAATTAAATGCATGTTAATAGCTTTCACTTACCTTTCACCATCGTCGTTGAAGGAAAAATCTCCCAGCAGCAAATCTCGAAAGCGATATCGTGGTGCAATCATTTTACCCGCTGTTATTGTTGTGGTGGTAGCTGATGAAGTAGTGGTGGCTGCAGTTAGACTTGTTGTTGCTATTATGGTGGGCACTTCCAGTGCTTGTGCAGTTGCAGCTGCTGTGAATGTGTTTCTATCTGTTTCGTTAATTAAAAACTCTTCAGAGACGCAAGAAGCGCCACTTGGCGCATCAACCGCATCCCAATGCGAGGAACCGGTAAGAAAGTAGCCGCCACTAGCCCGATTGGGCCGTGGCGAACGTATACGTTGCCACAGATTGGATAGAATTTTGACAAAGTAAGCAGCCCCCGATAGTTGGAGTGAAGGCTGTTTGATTGGGCTAAATCACAAAAACTCTATCGTCACTATTTTTGCAACGCTTCAGGCCAAAAGCTTTGTCGTATTGTAACGTGATGAATATGACTAGAAACTGAATTTATGATTCGACCTCGTTTCTTTAAAGATTTGCATTTTGAGTGAAATCATTTTTATCATTTCATTTTAACAATTTTTTATTTAAACTCATCAGAACACACAAAACACTGCAAAGAAAAAATAAAATTGAGTTAAAGACATATTTGAGTTAAATTTAGTTAAAAGCTAAGAGTTTTATAGAGATTTATGGGTAAAAAATTTTGACAAACTCAAAACAAAAAAAAAAATTTAGAAAATAGTTGCCATTTAGTATTCGGCACACTCACGATTTCAGAAGTTAGCATCTATTTTCCAATCAATTTATTGTCATAAGAGTGTTAAACATTAAATGAGCCAATAAATAAAACTATAATTTACTCATTTACAAAAGGACACGAAAATATCCTCCATGACTAGTAGATTGCAAGTTCATCGTTATTATGAATTCAGCTCACGCACTTTTACGTAGAATAAAAAAACAAATAAACATAAGACAATGTACTATTAAGGAATGCTCCTATTAGGAATGTAACAGAGTTTAATTTGGAATATAACAGGAATGTGCAGTGACAGTCATTAAGTAGTAGGTTATAGAACTCAAATCTTGATGTGTTCAACCACTTACAAAATGCCAATTTTTTCTCAGGGTAAACCAACCCTTACCTTAACGGCAACATTTTGTAACCCGTGGTTACAGTTATGTGCTCATAAGTGATGTTTATTGTTAAAACGTAGACTTGAAATTTCTCTTGTGGACAGAAATTTGACTCTAATGTTGATAGTTATGTAACCCTTAACTTATCTTAAATATTAATACACTAACACAAAATTTAAACCACCTTTTTCTCAATTGATATGCAGCAAATTTGAATGAAGGTATTGTAAGAATGTCATATGTGTAAAAGGTATATAAAGGGTGTTTTTTTAAGAGCTTGCTGATTTGAAATTAAAATAAAAAACATGCCAAATTATGAAATGGCCAAAAAACATTTTTTATTTGGTAGATAATTTTTTGTCATTTAACATTTAAATAAATTTTTGGGCATATGACCACCACGACTATTTTGCACAAAAGTCATTCTGGAGGTTCAATTTTCGACCACTTTTTCAAGCATTTGAGGGCGTATTTCAGCAATGACACGTTGAATATTGGTTTCCAAAGCGTCAATCGTTGCTGATTTATCCACATAAACTAATGACTTCACGTATCCCCACAAAAAATAATCAAGTGACGTCAAATCACACGAACGCGGAGGCCAATTCACCGGTCCATTTCTCGAAATAATGTTGTCGTTGAAATGTTCTTTCAATAAGTCGATTGTTTCGCCCGCAGTATGACAAGTTTGCCATGCTGTTGAAACCACATTTCGTCCACATCCATGTCTTGAAGATTTGGCAACGAAAATTCATTGATCATGGTTCTGTATCGATTTCCATTCACGGTAACGCGTCGTCCTTCCTCATTTTTAAAGAAATAAGGACCGATGATTCCACCAGCCCTAGACCGCACCAAACAGTACATTTATCGGGATGCATTGGTAATTCTTGAACGGCGTGTGGATTATCTTTGCTCCAAATACAGCAATTTTGCTTGTTGACATATCCATTCAACCAAAAATACGGACGATTATGTTCACCATAAAATTCACGAAGTGCTCTATACATTTTTAATTGAACCCTGTTTTTGAAAATAAATTTCCACGATTTGGAACCGTTGTTCTGGAGTTAACCTACTCATGATGATTTGCCAAACAATGCTGAGTAGATACGTCACTTTAAACTGTCAAAACAACTGTCAGACAATAGAGTAATCCATATTGAAAAAGAAAACTTCATAAAAAAACACCTTTTATATTTACTAACTAGCGGATGTAACCCGTTTTTACTCGGGGTTGTGTCTCGAGCACAGAAAGAGGACGATTTTCAAACCTGCTCTCATTTTTACGGTTTTAAAATTATCAATTCAATTTTAAAAATTTTTTAAATTATTGTTTTTTGGAGTTTTTCCCCCTCCTTCCGCCGAAAGTGTTTAGTCAAATTTCCGTAAAAAGACATGATTAAAACAAAAAATGACATCTTCAACGTCTCGATCTGACGTCTGGTTTCTGAGGAAAATGGACACCCACACTCAGAAAAAAAACACATATGAAAAATTCCGGTGAAAAATTTCTCTATTTTCACATTTTCAAAGAAATATTTCTTCACTTCTGGGAAATGCAAATATTTCAGTGTCTCTTATAATGACAAATTTTCTCACACAAAAAAATTCTCATTTATACAGAAAAATTTTTTGAAAATGTAAATTTTTGCCTATATTTTGATAAAAAATTCACTATGAGAAGTATTTTCTTCAATAAAAACAAATGTTTTCTAAAAAATAAAGAGTCCCTTTCTCTAAAATCGAATTATTTTTATATATTTCTCTTTTTCATAGAAGGTTTTTATCATTTTTAGGATCGCATTTAGAGAAAAGCATTCTCTGGAGCAAGGTCAATACCATTTTTCAGTAAATACGATGCCATTTTTATCATATTCCGAGAAAATTTTACTGAGTGCAGTTTGAAAAGTCATTTCGAGAAAAATGCGTTTAAAGTTTTTCTAAGCATGCATTTAATATGCAGTTTTATCTCAAAAAAATTCCAATTTTAAAAAATCCTATAAGCATCTATTCGATTTTTGGATTGTCTTCGTTCAACTTCTTTTTTTTCGTTCGTCTTTGGTTCTTGACATCGTTTGCTTTCGGCTCATTCCTTGAGTTTTGTCGAAAGAACTTTTAAAAGCATAGGATCTATTTCAGTAACAGATACAAATGCTTGCCAAGTTTCATCAAAATCGGTTCATCAGTTTTGACGTGATTGATTCAATAAATCGCCATCTTACGGAAGTTTTCTGAAATTTAAATAGCTCAATTCTGTTGAAGAGTTAAGTTATTTCACGTACCAAATTTAAGTAAAATCGTTCAAGTCATTTAGGAGTTATTGAGTCTTAACAATGCATTACTTAAAACGCCCTCTTTCGGAAGTCTTTGAAATTTTTTATATTTTCTGTTTTATCTTGTTGAACGCAGTTGAAGCCGTTGAACGTGCATACCAAATTTCATTGAAACAGTTCAGGCGTTTAGGACTTGTTGAGTCTTTAAAACGCACTACTTAAAGCGCCCTCTTACGGAAGTCTTTGGAATTGTTATAGCCTATGTTATCTTTGGCGCAGTCGAATTTTCATTCCAAATTATGCTTTATCTTGGGTGCAGTTGAACTTTCATACCAAATTTCATTGAAATCGGTCCAGACGTTTAGGAGTTATTGAGTCTTAAAAACGCACTACTTAAAGCGCCCTCGTGCGGAAGTCTTTGAAATTTTTTATAGCCTATGTTTTATTTTGGGAGCAGTTGAACCTTCAAGCCAAATTTCATTGAAATCGATCCAGGTGTTTAGAAGTTATTATAGAGCGCCACGCCCACATACTTCCGCCCACTTTTTTACACCCCCTATGTTCTTTCTCCCTATGAAAGGTACTCGGTGTCCAAATTTCAGCTCAATCGGATAAGCGGTGCGCGAGCCTATACGGAACAGACAGACAGACAGACAGACAGACAGGAGGACAAACATTTGATTTTATATATAAGATAATATATTTAATGGAGGGTGTTTGCAACCATTTTAGAAAGAAATTTTTGTAAAAAAATTCGCTTTTTGATCAATATGAAATTTGCTTGCGAGAGCGCTTTTGAGTTGGTCGAATTTGAGTTTTTCTCATAATTAAAAATTTTCTCAAAAAATTTAGTCAATACCTTAAAATTTGTCGGGCGCTCTTTTTGTTTTAATTAAAACTCAATATATATGAAACTTATGCAAAGATGTGCTGTTGCAAAGATGTGCACTGTTGCAAAGATGTGCAGATTGTATATATATAAATGATATATCTGATGGAGGAAGTTCCCTACCTTTTAAGAAATTAAATTTGTGGAAAAATATCCGTTATTTGATCAAAATGAAATTTGGTTGGGAGAGCGCTTTTGAGTTAGTCGAATTTGAGTTTTTCTCAAAAATAACAATTTCGTCAAATAATTAAGTTTTATTCTTTCATCAATTGTGAAGTTTGTGAAAAAGGTGTTTTAAATTCAAAAAGTCGACTTTACATGACAATATCTAAGTCGAATTTTAACAAATTTCAAATTTTTCTAATATTTTCTAAAAATTTGTTAAATTTTCTTTTTAATATGACTGTAAAATTCTAGTCAAAAGTATTTTTAATAAGTTTTCTTAATATTGTTTAGTTATTAAGCGTGTATTTCAACCAAATGCTAAGAGAGGGAAAACAACTCTCTCAAATTGAATGTTCTAAATTGGGAATCCAATACCTCTGCCATCTTTGAAAAGAATTCATTTATTTCTTTTATATCCCCACGCGTACTGAGTAAGGGCTATATTTATTTTGTCAGGATGTGTGTAACGCCCATAAGGAGGCGTTTATATATTCTTGCTCAGCATCACCACCTGAGCTGATTTAGCCATTTCCGTCTGTCCGCCTGTGGCCACGATTGCAGCCGTAATTTTGAAGCTATCGTTTTGAAATTCGATATTTAAGCTTTTTTCTACGGAACTTAGATCACGCTCGAGATGAAAATTGGATGAAAACTACGCCTACCTCCAATACAACCCCAATAATGAAAACTCCATAAAGAAGCAAATATTTAAGCTACAAAACTTGAATTCTGTATTAGTGTATTTCGTGCCCACCTCCCATACAACCCTAAAATTTAAAACTATATAAAGAAGCTTCTTTCGAAGCAACTAGATAAAATAAGGTATTTATTCACTTTATATCAAAACTGAAGCGTCTTCAAAAAATGGGAGTCATCCACCAACGAACACGCCCACCTCCTATGACCCCAAAATTGAAAACTATATAAGTAGGCTTCTGTCAAAGCTACAAAAGTAAAATTAGATATTTATTCATATTATATCAAAATTAAGATGTGTTAGAAAAATGGGCGTCATACACCCACGAACACGCCCTACTCCCTTATAACCCCAAAATTTATAAATCTATAAAAGGCTTCTCTTTAAGCTATAGGAACAAAATTTGATACGTTTGTATTTTATTTCTTATAACAAAATTGTGAAAGAAAAGTGTGCGTCATCCGTCCATACAACCCAAAAAAGTGAAAACTCTATAAATAGGCTAATATTTAAGCTACAGACCTGATATTGGTTATTTGTGTATTTTATATCAAAACTGAGGCGTGATAGAAAAATTGGCGTCAACCTCTCAAGAATATGCCCACCTCCCATACATCCCCAAATTGAAAACTTTATAAAAAGTCTTTTATAAACTTTGCAGGAAAACAATTTGATATGAATGTATTTTAGACGTCATCAAAATAGTAAAATTTGTTTTAATTCTCATACAAAAACAGCTACAATTTAAGATTTTCTACCATTGCGAATCGCCCGGGGGGTATTTTAACTTCGGCTCAATCGAAGATATCCTTACGAGTTTAAAATATTATGTATTATTAAAAATGTAAGTACATATATAATTAAATTACATAAAAAGTGGCAGCCGTTGACGTGTGTGCGAGCCAACGAATCCCGGGTTCGATCTTCATCTCGGGCAAAAGTTTTTTTAATAGAAATAAATGATTCTGTTCGACTGTCACCTTTTCTACAAATAGTGGCAAACCGCAGAGTGTAAATGATGCCATGTAAAGCTTCTTGAGAACATGAACTTTAGCCGTTCGGAGTCAGCATAAAAAATGTAGGTCCAGTTCTTGGTCAATTGTGTGCAAACATTTAATAACACACACAACACAATTGATCATAACGGTCAAAGTCCTTTCAAGGACTGAAATGGCCAATTTTATTTTCTTTTTTTTTTAAATTTTCAATTATTTAATATTAAAAAATATTAAAATATTATCAAAAGTATTTCAATACTGCCTAGACTTTTAGATTTTTGTTGTGAAAATGTTTTATAGAAAATTTATAAAAGATATAAAAGTTTCTTGTAATATCCGAATTAATGTACAGCATGAAAGATTTTAGAAAAGATTATTGTCCCCTGGTCGACCGGTGATAATTTTTGATCCTTTTGAAGACACAATGGCAAACTGATAAAAACCCGCAACGCAATGGTAACATTTGGAAATACTTCAGAAAACTCAAGATGGTATTTCTTTAAATAGATTCTACGGCTTACAATCCATCTTAAAGTTGACTGAACATATTGTTTTCCGAAATAACCACGCACAACCACACGATATTTCTTTTGAGCTCAGTTCAAACAATTTTTTACGAAAATAAGCTGCTCTAATCAAAAAACAATGTTGGGCGAAAGTACAGGAAATTTTTCAAAGAAAAAAACTACATCATAAAAAATAGTTAAAAATGCGGTGTTTTTTCAAGAAAATTGCATTGAAAGTTAAAATTTTTTTTTTTAAAAACTAATTTTTTGACTTTTGGTGGTAGTAACTTTTTTAGTTGTGACTCAATAGAAAAACTTTGCTCCGATAACTTGAAGGAAATTTCATTTTCTTTTTAAAAAGTTATCATGTTTGGTAATTGTTGTAGAGATATGTTAGTTATGGATTAAAACGTAATGTCACCTTTGTTTTTTGTTTTTTCCTCCTAGCTCTCTAGGGGAACGTTTGCGACCACCCCCACCGATACAATTTTTTGCTCGTATCATGATGGGGAATCACCCCCTGCAATATTATCCCCTAGGTCTGTGACACCCTGTATAGTTTTAATAATCGAAATATCATAATCATAATAAGACCGTATGACAATTTGAGGGCCGTTTGAAATAACTGTAAAAATCGAACCATTCGCCATTTGTCCATAGAACGTGTCGCCATTGGTCCATAGAACATGTCGTCCAAAGGATTTTTCTGGGTTAGCTCAAATAACCGATTTTTTCAAGGTAACATTTTATGCTATGGGACCATAGATAATTTCCTTTTATTCCTAAACAAAGCATAATTTTGATTAAAGACCTTCAGCAAAGTTCTTCCCTTTAGTAGGAAACAATTTTAGAAACAATATTACCACCTTAATATTCACAAAAAAGGGGTCAAAAACTCCCTTAAATTAAACAAAAAAGTCTATATCGGAAACTCTGTTGACTTAGAAGAATACCAGAATCAAAACACCTGCACTTCTCTACGGAGAAAAGAACCGGTTCAGAACCTATCACGTGATAGCTTTCAAAGTGATAGTGATCGGTTCCAATTCTGCCACTAATATATAAAACCAACCATGTAAAAGGGACCTAACATGGCGTGGTCATTGACAGGGGTAAATTGACACCGGCTAGATACCTTTGGACCAATCTTAGGTTTTGGGTTCGCTGAATCCGAATCTGAAGTCAGAATTTTTCGGGTCACCCTAGGTTTTTTCGAGCTACAAGGGAGGCTGAGCCCTAAGCCCCTAATGTTAATAAAATCAATATGATCGACCGCCATTACTTTTTCAAAAGGAATATTTTTTGCCTTGGAACCCATCTTCTCTGATCTCTTCATATGGGGGCTGACATACAAATTTTATGATTTTCATATATTTTTTTTATGAACTTTTTTATTTAAACAAAGAACTCGACAAATTTTCTGTTTGTCTATTTATAATTATGTAGAATTGTAAACATTAAATTAAAGAAATACTAAAAATAAAAAATAATAATAAAATATATTAAAATTAAAAAGAAAATTAATTTAAAGCTAATATTTTGTATACCAATAAATTAATATTAATAAAATTTTTTTTTTTAAATAAAATATTCGTATAAAATATATACAAAAATCATACAATTTGTATGGAAGCCCCCATGCGGAGGAGTCGGAGAGGGATGGGTTCCAAGGGTTCCAAGGCAAATAATGTTCCTCTTCAAAAAGTCATGGGGGGTCGGTCATATTGATTTCATTAACAGTGGGGGGTTAGGGCTCTGCCTCCCTTGTAGCTCGAAAACCTAGGGTGACCCGAAAATTCTGACTTCAGATTCAGCGAACCCAAAAACTTTAGAAACCGTTGAGAAACCTCTTGGGATTTCTCGAGTGTTGTACCGTGTTATTAAATTAAAATTGTTGATACTTACACATCCAGGGTTCGAACCCACGTCCACCGCGTGGCAGTCTAGCGCACTTACCTATTGGTAACGATAAGATAAATATAGCAAAACACATTAAAAAAGTATTGGTAAATATTGGTAAAAGTAAATATATAACCCATTCTGAGTTATATATTTTCAGAGTAAAAAAAAAAATTCAAAAACTAACATCAGATTAAAAACATATTCAAAAATAAATTTAAGTATCTGAGTAAAAAAATAAAACTCAAAAACAAGTTTTATCAAGATGTATTAAAAGAAGGTGGCAGAAGTAGGCTGACGTCTAAAAAGTCAACACCGCTGCAATGTCAAAATCGAAAAAATGTAGTGATGCCGTATTTTGAAGGATAATCCCATGAAAAAACTTGGTCTTACGGTTTCGAGTGAACAACACGCATCTTGAGCGACTTTTCTTTGAATTTTTTTGTGATTTTTCTTGCGAATTTTCTTGCTAATTTTCTCGTGTTATTTGTTCTGATATTTGTTGTGTTATTTATTGCGTTATTTATTGTGTTATTTGTTGTTTTATTTGTTGTGTTATTTGTTGTGTTAATTGTTTTTGTGATTATATAAAAACTTAATAAAAATATGTCAAAAAGCTGTGCAATCTGCCATAACACTTGGAACAAAGAAAATATTTCTTTTTTCAAAGTTCTCAAGGACGATTTCCGAAGAAGAAAGTGGATCGAATGTTGCGGCTTGGTGTTGAAGCCCACGAACACAGTCTGCGAAAAGCACTTCAGGATACAAGATTTCATTAATGCTCCAGGTGACCCGCTATGCAAGAAAGCACGTCTGATGCCGAGCGCAATGCATTGCAATTCTTGCAATTAAGTTCATCGGTGCAAAATTATGATTTTGAACCGCAAAACAACAACAAATGCAAATTGGTAAATTGCAGTACGCAGACTGAGTAAGTACACAAAAATTAATAATCTTAGAAATATGTTTTCTAAAAAGGCAGCTTATTTATTTCAATTTTATTGACATTTCTGCCAGTGCTGCCAGATTATTTTAATCTATTATTTGGTTTAATTCTAGCGATAATTTCGAATCCGTTGAGGATCTCAAACAACAAATTGCTCTATTGAATAAAGAAGTCGAGAGGCTACAAAAGGAATCTAGCCATTGCACAGAAAGCCTTAACGCGATTTTCACAAAAGGTCAAATCCGGAAGTTGGGAAATCCTAGCAAAAATATACATTGCTGCTGGGAAGACATATCGTGGTCGATAGTCTTGCACGCTGCTGGACCAAGAGCATATAGACATCTGTACAAAAAAGGATTCCCACTGCCGTGCGTCGACACATTAACGAAATGGGCGCGTAAAATTGAATTGGTCGAAGGAATTCAGCGATTTGCACTTGATGCAATGAAAATTAATGAACGCTCAAGGGAGGATAGAATTTGCGTGTTGCAGTTTGACGAAATGAAGGTTTCGTCGACTTTCGAACACGATCCATCCATAGACCTGGTAAGGGCACCAGTGAATTACGTCCAAGTTGCAATGGTTCGCGGCCTAAAATCATCTTGGAAGCAACCAATTTTTTATGCCTTTGACACTAAGATGAGCCAAGAGCTATTGTTCGACATAATCAGGGCGCTGTATGATTCGGGGTATCCGGTTGTGGCAATGGTGTCAGACATGGGCCCAACCAACCAAGCACTATGGAAAGAGATTGGAATTTCAATAAGTAAGTTGATTTGAAAAAGTTTGTTAAAAATGAGTGATTCATAATTCGGGTTCAAATTTTTACCTCTTATACAAGACATGGTTCCTTCATCCATCAAATAAAGAAGAAAAAATCTTCGTTTTTGCCGACGTTCCTCATTTGCTGAAGTTAATAAGAAACCACTTTTTGGACACAGGTCTTATATATAAGAACTCGGTTATTACACCACAGACCATAAAAGAAGTAATGGAGTACGTTAGAGGATCGGATGTTTCAATTGTCCACAAATTAACAGATGACCATCTAAGTGTGAAGCATGCAGGTAAACAGGGTGTTTTAATACGATTTTGGTATTTCTAAGTTTATAAATACGACTGGGGGTTGTTCAAAGATATTTACATAGTATTTAACAGAAAATATTTTTTCTTTAGGTAGGCAAAAAGTGAAATTAGCAGCTCAGCTATTTTCTAATACAACAGCTAGCGCAATAAGACGTTGTTATTCCGTAGGAAAATACGTCTATAACGCCTTAAGCACTGCTGACTTCATTCAGTTGATTAACGACTGGTTTGACGTTTTTAACACAAAACTGTTAACATCATCCAACGTTGCAAGTCAAAAGCCTTTTGGAAAAGATCTGCCGCAACAGCAAAAGTTGATAGAAGAGATCGACAGCGTAATGGGTGAAATAATAATCCCCAATAAAAAGTCAATTGCGCCTTTTCAAAGGGGTATAATGGTCTCGAACAACTCACTGCGAATGCTGCACGAATATGTTTGCAATAGATATGATATGCAGTATATTCTAACGAATAGATTGAACCAGGATTTACTCGAGCATTTCTTTGGCGCCATTCGGAGTAAAGGTGGCATGATCGACCATCCTAGCCCGATGGAATTTAAATACAGGATGCGAATTTTATGAAATAATGTCTTGTCTTTTGTTTACCCAAAAATAATGAAATATTTATTTCTTAAAGGAGCACACTGACGTTAACACTGACTCGTATTAACTGAAAGGTTGATACTTAAAATAAATCAGCTAAAAGGTTAAAAGGTTTAATTAAATAAGATTAAATTTAGTTTTAAAAGAAAATGTAAAAAAACCAATGTTTTAACATGTTAACATTTAAATTAATGGTTAAGAAAAACAATGGCCCTAAAATTAAATAAAGGTTTTTTAATTAAAATTTAATTAAGTTACATTAAGTTTAGTTTTAATACTGAATATGCTAAAAAAAACGAAAAAAACCTTATATAGAGCCACACAGACCCAATTTATAATATTTACCCTTAGATTTAGAGTAAGAGTTAGACTTAGTCAAATCGACTAACATGTTTTTCATACTTTTCATATCGAACTGTAATACAAACATAAATAAGTAAACATAAGACTGTTCACACTTGAATACTTTTAAGTTTTTAAAAAAGTAGTTTTAATTCATTTTAAGCTTTGAATAAATTAAGAAAAATGCAATTATTTGCCTCGGCATTTTTTAATAATATTAAAACTTTTTTCTTGAGATTGAAATTTCCATTTCGTGATAATATCCATTATTATGCTTAAATTTGACGTTTGTTCAATGAGTCAACTTAAATTAAATAAAACTATTTGTTTTCTTTATACTTGCAAAAAATTGTATTCAGCAAGTTAAATACCTTAGTTCATAATATTTTCTTGCATATATTCTTATAGCCAGAAATACAGAGTTGCTAAACAACACTGGCAACGTTGAGTCAGATGACACTAGCTGGTTGCACATAAACACGGAAAAAATTTCGACAATTCAAAGCAGAGTGTGCGATGATTTCGTCGAGTCAATCGACTATTTTAATTTTGAAGACGTTGAAGATTCGCATGATTGCGAGCCAGCGTTTCCAGAGAATGTAGAAGCGGGCGATGAATTTGATATTCTACATGAAGATAGAATATAGGCCTAGAATATGTATCTAGAATATGTATCTGGGTACATAATAAATAAATTGAAATTGGAATCGTACGAGTTCGAAAGAAGTACCTGGACTTGGATTGACCAAGTTTCAAAGGGAGGCCTAAAAAAACCTTCGGTAGAATTTTTAGAAAATATTAAAAGCCTGGAATTTATTTTCAACAAATTTAATGGGCGCCACATTAATTCGATACCCAATTTTCAAAAGAAATTACTTGAGTTGAGCGCAAAAATTCCGCTTACAAACAAAATAAAATCTTTTTTTTTTAAATGTCGGATGTATTTTAGAATTAAATACTTAAATAAGCAATTAAATATACAAAAAAGTAAACAAAAACTCATGGGTAATAGTAAATTAATAAAAATTAAACTGTAAAAATTGTGTTTTCTTTTATAAATGGTAGAACGAAGAAGTTAACAACATGGCAGGAAAACCTTTAATCACCTTACAACAAAAAAGTTAAAATTTTTCATGTGAAAACTTATTATTTCCATATCAGCAGAAACAACTATAAAATTTGACTGCTAATGATATTTAGTAGCTTTATCTCTTTTTTCATATAGCAAAACACCCTCTCAAAGTGTTTGCCCCACAAAAAAAAAAGAAAAAGGAAAAGTGGCAGCACTGCCACTGAAGTTTGACAGCACTACGGTGTGGATATGATAGACGTCAATCTACTTCTGCCACCTTCTTTTAATACATCTTGAGTTTTATTTTCTGATTAATTAAATAAAATTCCAAAACTACTGCTTGGTTTTTACTTGTCATTTTTTGTTTGACATGAAAGTTTAAAGTTTAAAATATCACACAAATAACAACTTTTTTGCAATTCTTGCTACAAGCATCTGAAGAGATCAGTTTTTCCTATTTTTTGCCATTTCCTGGGAACGAAGCAAGAAATGCATTTTTGTTTTGGCGAATTTTCAGCTCAAGTTGCAGCTGGTTAAGATTACATTAGCTGGTTTTTTTAAAAGTTGCATTTCACATTTATTTTCCAAGTGAAAGGAATCCAGGATAATTTGGTGATGTTAAGCCAGTCCGTCATATGTCTCATAAGCATAAATTTTCATATATATGAACTTTTCAACTATGTGCATGTTTGCACTGCATTTGCATGCATGAGTGAAGAGAATGTGTAACATGTTGATGTTGCGTCAGAAGGTAGGCAACATTATGCTCAAGTGCATTTTTGAAGATGTACTAAAATAGCTTTGAAATCATGGAATTCTAATTTCAAAGCATTTTCAATGGAATACATTATAAAGTAGACACTTAAAGTGTTTTCATTAACATATTTTTTGTAGACTGTAGACAGTTTATTGCAAATGTAATTTTTTTTTAGATTTCTCTGCATGAGGAATGTTAAATAGTTTTTTCTTTTGTGGCTTAAAGGATTTAAGTAATGTTCTACAAACCACAGGCTTTGAACACACATTCCCCACGTTGATAAATTATAATAAAACTTGCTGACACTGTTATTACCGTATTCCAAAGCTTCATCATACTTTATGCAAATTGCTCTGCTGTTGCGTTTAAAAATATTTATTATTTTTAATATTTTAAAACGTTGAGTCAAGTCTTAAGTGCAGCCTTGTGCTGCTATTAATATCTTAGTTTAAGAAGTCATGCTTTAGAAGTCATTTGATATCCACTCAAGCAAACCTAATCGTTTTATTTAAATCACTTTCTGTGCGTTTCAATTCAGCGTAAACTCTGTCTTGAACACATTCTTGCAGATGACCTCGCTTGTGCGTTCCTGTTTTGTGGATTTAAGAGCCACATAATGAATTAGTCTTTCATTTGTTGTTGTTTTTTTTTTGTCCATTCTTCTCGTTTTAGTCTTCATTTGTTTTTCTTTACAAGTAGATTAAAATCACAACTGAATTGAAAATAAAATTGTTTGTTTTCTTTGATGAATGCTAAGATTGTGGCATTTTTGTCTGACCGCATTCAACTGTGAAGTTACGGCTCAAAAACGAACTTAACTCTCGGAGGAATAGCAAAAAAAAATTGTCAGTTACTTTGTCTTGTTTGTTTTGATTGATTTTTTTTCGTTGATACTACTTTTTGTAATTAAAAATATTTTTGTTTAAGATTTTTAATTTTATATAAGACCATTGGGAATATTCTGGCTAATTGGAGAGAGCAAACAAAATATTAAATAATAAAAATACTTTTGATTAATAATTGCGGAAATTATTTCTTACTAGTTTGAATAAATTTTCTGTACTATATACTATATACCGTATACCATATACTATATACAAATAGTGGGAATGGTTTTATCTGTACTACTTCCTAAGTTAGAGGCAATTGAAATCATATCGCACTATAAGGAGCCATTCGAGCTTGAAAGTGAAAAGATTGATATTCTTTACCTAAAGGATTTTAAATTCTTTCTAATATTTTACAGTTGAACTACTATCGTTATCAGTGAAAGACAAGTGATGGTGAAACGCCTTCCTAAGGTTGGCAGAAGCTCGGAGAGTAATCCAAAATCGTTCAGACCCATCAGCCTTGTGTCCTTCATACCGAAAAGTATGGAGCAAATCATTAACAAATACATTAGGGAGAAGGCCTTGTCAATTTATTCCCCATGCAAAGCATAACATGCCTATCAGACGGGTAAATCAACAGAGTCGCGCTCAACGACCTTGTAAGCACAATTGAAAAATCTATCGAGTGCAAGGAAATATGTATTGTCGCTTTCCTTGATATCGAAGGAGCTTTCAATAAAACGTCATATGAGTCCACTAGAAGGGCAGTTAACAACCTTAATATGCCACCAGTTATAAGCAGGTGGATTATGTCGACTTAGTAGCAAAGTCATTCAGACCTGTTTGGATAATAATTCCATAAAAGCAACTACAACCAGGAAATGCCCGCAAGTTGGCATCCTATCACCGCTGCTATGATCCTTAGTTGAAGATAACCTCCTAGTTGAACCCAAAGGAAATGAGGTAGATATGGATGGGTATGCAGGTGACGTATCAGTCATCATACGGGAGAGCTTTAAAAGTACAGTGTCTGGCGTTTTACAAGCAGCACTGAACACAGCATAGAGATAATGGTTATACAAAGTGTCTCTATGTAAACCCAAAAAAGGCAGTTATTGTGCCTTTTACAAAACGGCATAAACTTAATCTTATCTGCCCGGAACTCTTTGGAGCATTTCTCAAGCTCAGCAACATATCTTTAAGTGGTCTTGCACTGTTAACTGGAACCTTCACAGATACCGCATTATTAGCAGATCCACAGCATCTTTGTGAACCTGTAGAAGAATTTGCGGCAATAACTGGGGAATAAGCCCTGAAATTATGTACAATCTCTACACGCTGATTAGACCCACACCAGAGACCTGCAGCAAGTCGCTTTTTCGCTATTCAGAGTATATTCATCAAAAATAAGTATTCATATTCATTTAACCTTCAACGCACGCCACTCTGATTGAATCTACTCTCGCCAAAGTGAGATTGTGGGCAAACAATACTCATGACCACGGTTGCCACTTTGGTCATTTATGTCCAAATGTGGGCATTTTATTTTAACTTGGTCACTTGGTAATTTTTTCCTTCATTTGGTCACTTTTTCCAATGAAATAAAAAGACAAACTTGACTTCATATTTTGATTTTTTAAAACATTAACTCCGGTTTGTTAACCGAGCTATAAATTAAAAACTTGTTCTGTAACTGTTTTTGTAATTAAATCGGTTAGTTTCTCATCTGAAACTCGTTATATATCCAATTGTAACGAAATCTATAACCTCGTTATAAATAAAAATATAATTGTGCTAAAACGCCATAAAATTTCTTTTAATTTTGTAACAAGTTATGATCCTGGTTATGATTTAAAAGTCAATTCTATCAAAACGCTACAATATTTATACGAAGTTGATGATTTGACTTTTTCAACATTTTATAAAAGCATTTCAGCAGTTTATAAGACGTTACAAATAGACAGAAAACATTTAAAGAACAAATTAAATAAATTAAATAACGTGTTATGAACATATTTATGTGATTTTATTAATTTAAGCTTTGTGAACAAATCGGTTGTTATGTATAAAGTGGAAATTTTTAAGTAAATCTTAAAGTTTTCTTAACTTAATTGAGAGGGAGTTATAGTAACCGAATCGAAAATGGTTAAATTTTCAAAAAATAATCGTTAAATTTGGAAAAATGTCAGTTATCTTAATATTGGGTTAAACTAACTTAGATTTAAAAATTTAAAAAGTTTCATTTACAAATTGATGTCCTTATTGCCCAGATCAGCTGGCTTTTATTATAACCGTTAATAATACTATGTTGCCAAAGAATATTTTTTAAAAATTATATCTTTTACATACGATGTTTAACGCACCAAATTTGTTCTTAAAAAATATTATCTTATTTGTAAAAAGTTAAATTTATTCTTTAACATATCTTAATGTTAAAACAGCGGTGTTCACATGCTCCACTAACGTTTATTTTCTTTACGTTTAAGAAAATTTAATAAATTATCTTCTTTCTTTTTATTTGTGTTTTTGTGTGAATTGCTATTTTTCTGAAAATAAATTAAAAAAATATATAGTAAACTATAATTTTATATTTACTACATTTTCAAATTTTGATTATTTTGGTCATTTTTACTGAGCTTGGTCACTTTTATTTTCAATTTTGGTCACATATTTTATTAACAAGTGGCAACCGTGCTCTTGACTCTAAGTGAAAGAATTTTAAGTTGGCTTTGGCTCTGAGTATAATGAATACTCTTCCTCAATTCAAGCAATAACTCGTCAATACTCTTAAAATATTCTTTAAAATATTCTTCGGAAAGTTCACTTCACTTGAATGCTGGTAGCGCATTTTTTCAAGGTTGTTTACTCATTTTGTTATTGTTTATTGTGTGCTGTTTTTGTGTTAATGTCAGAAGTGCATGGCAGCCGCGTGTTGCCACCTAATTTCTCTTTACGAATAAGATAAACACTTGCCTAAATTTTAACATTTTGAAAAGAAATGTACTGGCGCTTCAATAAACTTACAATAAGTATTATTTCTTAAATCTATTTTTTACTGCGTTTTTTTTTACATTAGTTATATTTTATAGCTAGATGTTTCGAATAGTAATAATGTTTTTCTCAGTAGTAATATTAGTGTAACTCCGTCTTCGTATTTTGACAGTTACATTAAAAATTTGGTGGTGACCGTGGCATGCAGGTTAAGTGTGTGGCTTAGCATGCTCGGAGCCCGGGTTCGATCCTCAGCCGCGGCGAAAAGTTTTTCCAATAAAAAATTATTCTGATCGGTCACCATCGGTCTGCAGACAATGGCAAACCTCAGAGTGTAAATAATGCCATGTAAAGCTTCTTGAGAACATGAACTTTAGCCGTTCGGAGTCGGCATAAAACATGTAGGTCCAGTTCTCGGTCAATTGTGTGCAAACATTTAATAACACACACAACACAATTTATCATAAGAAGCTCGGTCAAAGTCCTTTCAAGGGCTGAAATGGCCAATTTGTTTTTATTGATTGTGTTCTGAGGTATTCTTTGATTAAATCGTCGTTTGCTCGTTTTGTTTTGTGTCACCAACTTTTTTAAGAATATAAATAAAAAACCCTGAACTATAATACAAAAAGTCGAAACGATTATATCCGAGTGGGTCGGAAAAAATGAAAAAAGCAGCACATCAAAAGGGAGAAATTGAAAAATTACCAAAATTAGCATCATATTTTTACACTAATACAGAAGAAGCTGCTGCAAGTAGTAATCGTCCAAAAAATCTTCCACATGATGAGTCGTGTCGATCACAAATCGGCGGAATTTCTGAATCATCATGTTCTGCAGCACTTCGCAACAGTTTCCAAAAGAAGATTGAATTAGACAGCGATCGTCCCATATGACGAAAGTGCAACAAATTTGGTGACTTCACAAGTAGCGACTGTTCTAGTATTTTCTAGTACAACAACAAAAATGTTCAAACCCAGAAGAAATATCACGTAATCCTGCTGATTATAACCATGGAAATTTTTTAGAAAAAAATCGCGAAATTTGGATTCGTAAGGCTCCTGCAGATTTTCAAAATAAAGATTCTGACTTTTCCAAGACATCCAGAGTGTACAAAGGTGGTGATAAATCAGTAACTAGGTTTTTCAACAAAGCATTTTTTATTTGTTAACTGAGGAATAATGAAAGCGTCGAAAGAAAATGGCTGTTGTACTCGCCTTCTAAAAACTCTGTATTTTGTTTTTCATGCTCTTTTTTTAACCCTTCTGATGTTAATCTATTTCTCCGAGTGGATTTTATGATTGGAAGCACATTAATCACAAACTTTTAACACATGAAAATAACCCAGCACATAGGCAATCTATGATGACCTATGTGACACGAAGTAAAGCGGTTGGTAGAGTAGATATTGACTTATTACCTCAACATCAAAAAGAAGTCGATTACTGGCGAAATGTGTTAAAACGGATAGTAGCTATTGTGAAATTCTTGGCATCAAGAGGACTTCCGTTTCGCGGTGGCAATGAAATCCTAGGATCTCCTAATAATGGAAGTTATTTGGGATGTATGGAATTATTGAGTGAATATGACCCATTTCTGTCAGATCACTTAAAAAAATTTGGGAATCCTGGAAAAGGTAATATTTCTTACTATCATCAAATA
Organism: Tetanocera ferruginea; assembly: GCA_958299015.1. Classification (NCBI taxonomy): domain Eukaryota; kingdom Metazoa; phylum Arthropoda; class Insecta; order Diptera; family Sciomyzidae; genus Tetanocera; species Tetanocera ferruginea. The sequence continues at coordinate 54,580,508 of OY282640.1, read as the reverse complement.
CTTGTAATGAGTTTTTTGACGTAAAATGAGAAAGCAGGTGTTAAAAGAAATTATAAATGAGATTAAATCAGCAAAATATTTTTCCATTACACCCAGGGAAAAATGAGGCAAAATTTTTCAACACGGTTCCTGTCAATCCAACATGATAATTTTTACTCGCAAAACAACAACAATTTTTAAAGATTAACACTGTTTTATGCAGTGTTAAAAAATAACATGAGTAAAGTGTTGATTTCCTCATTGCATCAGTATATAAAAAGAAAAGACAGTGCGAATAATGTTGCTGTTGAGCGAATTACGTGACAAAATGCCCCTTTTCTGAATGTTCTGTTCACCAGAAGCCATTTTATGTGATTTTGCGCTCTGTACAAACGTTCATTTAACAGACTTGAATTATTATGTAAAGTGTTAATTATTAACATAACTGATCGTGTTGAATTTCAATAACACGATTTAGTGTTAAAAAAGCGTTATTTTTACAGGATTTTTTTTCTGGGTGTAGCGTTGACAGTACGCCCGATCTGTCTCATGTTGACCAGCTAACTTTTATTATTCGATATGTTAAAGACCGTGTTCCTATTGAAAGGTTTCTTAAATTTATGGGTATTAAAGAGCATAAGGCGGAGTATTTAGCGGACACCATTTTGAATTTTTTAGAGATTCATGATATTCCAATAAAATATTGCCTCCTTTATATCATGTGCAGGGCATTCACTAAATTTGGTAGGTGTCCATGCTGCTGCATGTGTATTGGAGGCAACAAAGTTTTTTGAAATGGTTCAGAAAGCTTACAACTTTTTTTCGGGATCAACCCACCGATGGAATATATTAACAGAACATTTAGGTTCGAAAAAGTTCTTAAAAGTCTATCACAAATCAGATGGTCAGCACGAGCAGATGAAGTATGTGCCTGGCATCAAGGTCATGTACAAATTATAGAAGCTTTGATTTTCATCGCAAAAGATACAGAACAGCCCGAGAAACTAAAGATAAAGCCCTTACTATGTCCAGAAAAATGGAAAAGCTAGAATATATTATACTAGCGGAAATTTGGAACTCTATTTTAGAAAGAATAGATAAAGTAAGTAAATATCTTCAGAAGGAAACAATAACAGTGGACGTTGTAACTCATATGCTTACTTCACTTGATGAGTTTATTATTACTTACTTACTTACTTAGATGGCTCTTACAACCGTTGGTCGGTTTTGGCCTCGTCTAAGAATTTTCGCCAGCCTCTTTTGTCGTGTGCTTGCTGGCGCCAGTTGGAAATTCCAAGCGTTGTCAGGTTATCCAATGCCTGGTCTTTCCAACGGAGATGCGGTCTTCCTCGTCTGCGTTGGCCACCGCCGGGTACCGAGTCCAATATTTTTTTCGCTGGAGCTTCGTCGTTCATTCTCTCGACATGACCTAGCCAGCGAAGCCGCTCTATTTTAATACGCTTGACTATATCGATGTCGGCATATAGCTCATACAGCTCGTGGTTCCATCGTATTCGGTACTCGCCATTGACGCAGATTGGACCATAGATCTTGCGAAGGATTTTTCTCTCGAACGCTCCCAAAGTCCTTTCATCAGAGCTGCTCATCGTCCAGGTTTGTGATGCGTATAGTAGGACGGGCATGATTATTGACTTATAGAGCGTCAGTTTTGTTCGTCGAGAAAGAGCTCTGCTTCTCAATTGCCTACTGAGCCCAAAGTAACACCTGTTGGCAAGAGTTATCCTTCGTTTAATCTCAATACTGATATCGTTGGAGGAGTTAATGCTGGATCCCAGGTAAACAAAGTCCTTCACTACCTCAAAGGAGGTGTTGTCAACAGTGACGTGGTTTCCAAGACGCTGGGACTGTTTGTTTGTTGACACAAGATACTTCGTTTTATCTGCGTTCACTGCAAGACCCATTCGACTCGACTCTTTTTCTAGCCTGGAGAATGCTGCACTGACTTCGCGCGTATTGTGGCCAATGATGTCAATATCATCTGCATACGCCAGCAGCATAACACTCTTATAGAAAATTGTGCCGCTGCGTCTCAGGTCAGCAGCTTGGATGATCTTCTCCATTACTATATTAAAGAAGTCGCACGATAAGGAATCACCTTGTCTGAAACCTCGCTTGGTATCGAACGGAAGGGAGAGGTCCTTCCCGATTTTCACTGCACTGCTGGTGTTGTTCAGTGTCATCCTGCAAAGACGTATTAGCTTCGCAGGAATACCAAATTCAGACATGATGGCATATAGGTGACTCCTTATTGGACTGTCGAAGGCGGCTTTGAAATCGACAAAAAGATGGTGTGTGTCGATTTGTTTTTCGAGGGTCTTTTCCAAGATTTGTCGGAGCGTGAAGATCTGGTCAATGGTGGACTTTCCAGGTCTAAAGCCACACTGATAAGGTCCAATCAGTTGGTTGACGATGGGCTTTAGTCTTTCACACAATACGCTCGACAGGACCTTATATGCGATATTAAGAAGGCTAATCCCACGGTAGTTGGCGCAAATGGTGGGATCGCCTTTCTTGTGGATTGGGCAGAGCACACTGAGGTTCCAATCATCTGGAATGCATTCTTCCGACCATATTCTGCATAGAAGTCTGTGAATGCATTTAAACAGAGCTTCGCCACCGGTCTTAAACAGCTCAGCCGGTAGGCCATCGGCTCCTGCGGCTTTGTTGTTTTTAAGCCGAGCTATAGCTGTTAAGACCTCGTTATAATCGGGCAGCGGAACTTCAACGCTGTCGTCCATAATTGGGGTTTCCGGGATATCATCTCCACTGGCGGGATTGTTGTCAGCGTCGCCATTTAAAAGTCTAGAGAAGTGCTCCCTCCATAACATCAGTGTACTCTGGATATCTGTCACTAGATTCCCATTCTCGTCCTTGCAGGAAGAGGCTCCGGTCTTAAAACCATCGGCCAGGCGTCTTATTTTTTCGAAAAATTTTCGAGTCTCATTCCTGTCGCCATGCATCTCAATTTTCTCGCACTCACGCATTTCCGCCTCTCGTTTTTTTCGCCTGAAAATGCGTCTCTCTTCCCTCCTCTTCTCTCGGTATCGCTCCATAACAGCACGCGTTACAACCGACTGCAGGGTGGCTTTGTAGGCGGTGTCCTTCTCTGCAGTGGCGTCGCGACACTCCTGGTCGTGCCACTGGTTTCGGCGAGGGCGATGGTAGCCTATCACCTCTTCGGCAGCCGTACGCATAGAGTGGGATATGTGCGTCCACTGTCCGCATATATCGTCGATCGGAGGAGTGCTTTCTTGAAGCAGGAGTGAGAGTCGAGTAGCGAAGGCTTCGGCCGTCCGTTTTGACTGCAGCTTGTCGACGTCTAGCTTTCTAAGTGTAGGATTGCGAGCATTCTTAGCTGCGCACAGACGTGTGCGGATCTTGGCTGCGACAAGATAATGATCCGAGTCTATGTTAGCACCACGAATCGTGCGTACGTCTAGTACACTGGAAGAGTGCCTTCCGTCAATCAAAACGTGATCAATTTGGTTGCATGTTTTTTGATCAGGGGACAGCCAGGTGGCCTTATGAATATTGAGATGCTTGAATCTAGTGCTACTTACGACCATGTTTCGTGCTGCGGCGAAGTCAATCAACCTCATTCCGTTATCGGATGTGTTGTCGTGGAGGCTGAACTTTCCGACTGTTGGACCAAATATGTTTTCCTTACCCACCTTGGCGTTGAAGTCACCAAGCACGATTTTTATGTCATGACGGGGGCAGCGCTCGTATGCATCTTCAAGGCACTCGTAAAAACTTTCTTTGGTCTCGTCATCTTTTTCTTCTGTCGGAGCGTGCGCACATATTAGGCTTATGTTAAAAAATTTAGCCTTGAAGCGGATTATGGCAAGCCGTTCGTTCACAGGAGTGAATCGCAGGACATGATGCCGTATTCTCTTGCCAACTACAAATCCGCATCCAAACTCGTGCTTCTCCACATGGCCGCTGTAGTAGATATCACAGGATGCTTGCCGTAAGCAACCCTGTCCCTTCCATCGCATTTCTTGGATTGCAGTGATATCAGAATTATATCTTTCCAAGATATCAATCAGTTGGATAGAGGCACCATCCCAATTTAGGGTCCGGACATTCCAGGTGCATATCCGTAAATCATTATCAGTTTTTCGTTTGCGGTAGTCGTCATCAGATTTGGGGATCATTCTTTCATTTATTCTTTTTCGTTTCATTGAAATCTTTTTTTATGTGGTGGGCTTCAAACCCAACGCACAACCTTTGCTCGATGGCCAAAGGGGAAGCCCGCCGCTCAAATTAGCCGCCAAAGTTTATCGGGCGATAGTTTTTGACGTTTCCAGGAGACACCACGCGGAGGTTTTGAGTCGACTTGAGACGATTTCGACATGGATAATGCTGGCCTCGCCAAGTTGAGGCAGTCAGACACGTTGCCATGTGAATATCGCCCCCTTATCCCCCGAGTTTATTATTAACCTCAGGAATAAATTTGATAACTTCGAACCGTCCGCCAAAGAAAGAAATTCGGAATCTAACTACAAGGACTGAAAGAAAAAAACGCAGAAGCTTTTGCCAGAGTTTTTTTGATGGCTCTGCACCGTCAATGCAACTGAATGGAAGAGAGAAATTTAAAGTTGAAACATTTTTTCCGATCATTGATAGACTTCGTTCAATTAAGACAGCGATTAAGTTCTTATAAGAAAATAAGTGAACGTTTTGACTTCTTTTTTCGCAAGAAAACTCTATATACTGAAGCGTTGAGACGAAGTTGCAAAGAGTTTGCTGAATTTTATTATGAATATGTTAATGAGAAAGATTTGGAATTGAAATGCATTGCATTTAACAGAATATATGAAAGTTGTTCACAGTGAAAATGAGGGAACTAATAGTATTTTGAATATCTATCAACTTTTGAAAGAAAACAAAATTGAGGATACCTTTCCAAATGTAGAAATCGCATTGAGAATCTTTTTTGAGCTTGATGGTAACTAATTGCAGTGTAGAACAAACCTTATCCAAATTAAACAGAATCAAAAATGAATAAAGAAATACAATACTACAAGAGAGATTTAACAGTTTGTCGCTCAAACTGGTGTCCATAGAATGTGATGTGTTAAAAAACATAGATTTTTAAGGAGTGATTCAAAATTTTTTTAATATGCCCAGGGCCTTCAATAAGCTAAAGATGGCACTGATCACACCATTTTCTAACCAAGGCAGGCTTGACTGAAAAGGTTTTACACCTGAAATCCTTGGTTGAAAGCTTAAAAAAGATATGAAAAAAAATGATCGAATAAAAAATCCATCGATATATCCGAAACTGTATAAAAGTCGCGCAGAATTAACCTCAGAATTAAGAACAGGAAAACCGACTTCAGACAGCTCATCAAGGACTTTGTTTGTCAAACTATCTTTGCAGAGTGAAGTCACCAAATATTATTATATGGTAAAAATTCAATTATAAAACCACTTTAACGTGACTTAAAAGAATGAAATGTCAGGAAATCTATATAATTAATAGGCTAAGGTTTTTTTGTGACTTCAACTCCTCCCAGACAAATAGACCGATTTTATCGATTCAGATGTCATTTAATCAGGTTTTGGCTGAAATTGTGAAAACCACTTTTAAAAGTTCTGATTTGACTTCAGGGGGTTCCCAACCTTTTGAAACAGATATAAAATTTTCGATTTGAAATTTAGTTTGAGAAAAGCTTATGAATTGATCGAATTTTAGTTTTTTTCAAAACTAAAAATTTTTAACCTAAATTATCTTTTATGCATTACTAAAATCTCAATTGTCCGTAAAATGCAGTTCCAAAATCAAAAGTTCCACTTTCCGAGCAAACAACTCAGTCAAATTTTAACGGTTTTCAAAAATGGTTTTTTTTGGGTTTTTTCTGTAAGTATTTTTAATTAATTTTTTTATTTTATCTTAGTGGTAATTTTTTTTTTCTAAAATCTATTTGATAATTCGTTTTTATTTAAATTATTTATGTTTTATAGCTTTAAAAGTTAAGCAGCGATGTTGTTGAATAGTAATAATATTTATCTCGGTAGTTATATTAGTGTAAGTCCGTCTTCGTATTTTGACAGTTACATTTAAAATTTTAGTGTCAGATCATAAGTTTTAAGCATTCAGATGATGATCTTTTATATCATTATTGAGACTGAATATATCATTATTGAGGAAAAAGCTGCTTGAATAGAATATCATAAATTAAGCGTCTATAATGTTGCTAACATTTAATTTTTATTGAATTGCTCGAATTCGGGCAACAGGTTTACTAGTAAGAATTATTTTCCAACAAATTTTTACCAAACTTTTTTGTCATAACTTTGAAAACTATAAGGAAAATATAAAAAAAAACATTTTGTGAAACACAATTTAATTTATTTTGCTTCAAAAATTCACATAAAACAAAAACCTTCACACGCGTTCTTTGAGGTTTGGCAACTATGGCTATAAAAAAATGAGAGTAGTCCGATCAACATCTATCTTCTTTTATTCTACCATGTTTCATTCCACATATTTCATTCAAAAATATTTAAAATTGTATTGTTTTTCATATTAATATAGCCATTAGTGACCACACCACACTCAATGGCACTTTAGTGTTCATTTATTTAATGACAAACTCCATGTTTTTCTGTTATCATACAAATTGTGACAAGGATCAAGATCGATTGTAATTGCATATTCACTAATACGTAACTTTATTAGTTATTAGTTATAATTTATAAGTTATTATATCTAGATACAACACATTCAAATATTCCTAAAAATAACCATTGAATCACACATACACCCATACACAGTAGCAGCAACTTCCGTACTTCATATGTGGTAATTGTTTATGACATTATTATGAGTTTGTGGCACAAAACTTTTCTGCTGACCACATAATTACATTCTTTGTAGTCAATTTGGTTGAGTTGCAATCAGCTTAAAATATGGCAATCTAACTGAATACATTACTTGTTATAGAACGCAATCACATTAGAACGAAGTCCTTAAATGCACTAACTTGCTTTGTAGTGGGAGGAAAGCAAAAACCAATGCAATCATTGAAATACATTGGAAATAAACACACATTTTTTCAGACTGCGACCACATAAGCACTTAAAAATATAAACAATTAGCTAAAGACTAGTTAGTTCTGAACTAGTTCAAAAATACCTTAAGCTTGAAAATAATTATATTTATTACCTTTCGCACAGTTATGACAGTATAAATTTTTCCAAACATGGCTTTTCATTTTTGTTTAGTGCAACATGATATAAAAACCTGCAGCCTTTCTTCTATCATGGTCCTGCTTCACAAACAGCACAGAATTTTTTAAATATGGTTACCCAAATGCCAAAAATACAAATAAAAACAAAATACTTACAACATAACTGTCGATATGGTTTAATCAGCAACATGAAGACCACAGCTGACTTTGACATTTACGTTATTGAAGAACTTTGCTCTACAAAAAAAGGAGTTTGTCTACCTTGTAATTTAATCATGGCTGGGGTTAATGCTGCCAAAAGTATTTTGGGTTGCAAAAGTTTTTTGTTTAAAATAAAAAAGGAAGCGCTTTTTCGTGTTTATTCTTTTGCTCCGACGGCAAGAGATTGTGTCGCTGTTTTCGACAGCAGACATCCTGAACTTTTTAGAATGTTGGCATTTTACTTGTTTTACTTTTATTCATTTTGGGTTTTTTAACTTTCTTTTGTGAAATAATTTTAAATAATGCTACTATGTTGCCACCATACGAAGACACATGAGGAATTAAACATTTTTAACAAAACATGGTTGGGTTTAAAAATCCAGCTTAAAGAAAGGATAAATAAATCTGTATAATTAATAGGCAAACACTTTTGTTGTAATATAAACTCATGCTAAGCTAATGAACCTGATTTTGAGTACACTGCACCAAAAAAGTACGCAATAATTATGAATCTTTACATAATCTCCATGAATCGCATTCATAAATGGTCCAGTAACGAATTGCCTGTATCACATTAACTATTCATGATATCAGTGCAAAAAATACACAAAGAAAAACACGAGAACAGGAGTATTTCATAAGCCTAGTGTTGAAAGTTCATAAATTGTGTGTACAAGATACATGAACTAATAAAAACTTTAGTAGCTTCTACTTTGCTATAGAAATTATAGAATAAAGGTAGTTCCAAAATATTGCAACGAATATTTTTTTAATAGCTTTGGGAATTTGGCGCTTGGTGTTTGAAAATTAAAGAAAATTCAAAATGTTTGCAAAAACTAATAAAACTATTATCGCCTGGGTTCAAAATTCGACAAATTTTTTATCTGCCTATTTATAATTACTAGTATCGCCTGACGTCGAAATTCGACCAATGTATTGATTGCCTATTTATAATTATATGCGAGATGTTTCAAATAAATTCGAGGCTATAACTCTTAATTGATTGGAGGTATGAAGCTATTTTCTTCAAAAAAAAATTATTTTTTTATATTGTTATTTTTTTTTTTTCAAAAACAGAAAACCAACATTTTAAAAACATTTAATATTGTCAAAGAAATCATAGCCTTGATTTTTTGATGGCACGGACAGTTTATTAATTTAGTGTCAAGACAAAATAAATTCACCTAAAAGTCGGTATAGACTTTGAAAGAAAATCAAAAATGCAATTTTGAGTTTTTGTTTTTTTTACAACAAAAATCATTTTTACCCCATATTTTAAGAATAAATCAAATTTTATGGTCTTTTTTTAAAAGGAATAATTTAAATAGAAATAAACCAAAAACTGTATTATTTTTAAAAGTTTTCTTAAGTAAACTGATAAGACTTAAATACAAAAAAAGAAATAAATAAAATTTATTCACAGATGGCGGACATATTTGCTTCAGAATTTGAAACATTCAATTTGAGACAGTTTTTTTCTCTCTCTTGGCATTTGGTTGAAACACACGCTAAATAACTAACGACAATATTAAGAAAATTCATTAAAAATACTTTTGGTTAGAACTTTGCTGTAATTTATATCACATTTGAAAGAAAATTAAACAAACTTTTAGAAAAAATTAGAAAAATTGAAAAACCGTTAAAATTCAACCAAGATATTCACATGGAAAGTCAAATTTTTGAATTCCAAACACATTTTTTTACAAATTTTACAATTGATTATTTTTGAAAAAAACTCAAATTCAACCAACTCAAGAGCTCTCTCCCAACCAAATTTCATATTGATCAAAGAGCGGGGTTTTTCTCAATAATTTAATTTCTCTCTTAGCAGGTTGGGAACCACCTCTATCAGATATATCATTTATATATACATTCTGCACATCTGGGCAACATAGCCTTTCAAATGATATAAGTTTCATTTATTTTCAGTTTTAATTAATACCAAAAAAGCGTACGACAAACTTTAATGTTCACGTATTAATATATAAGACAAGCTGACCCCGCAAACTTCGTTCTGCCCAAAATAAATTTTTTGATTGAATTAATTTCGAGCATTCAGGACTCCACCCGAAATTTGTGGTGTCGAAAATTAGTAACGAAACAGATGGCACAATATGTAGTATCATTTCAATTATATATTGAATAAAACAATTTTCGAATTCAACTGAACTCATATCATATTTATACGGACGGCTGGGCTGGCCCAACGGATTTCGTCTCGACAAATATTTGCCGAAAATTGATTTGAAGAATGATTTCATTGAATTCTGTTTAAATTCCAGCGTAAATGGATAATGAGGATGAAGTTTCACTGGGAACTGAATGCTTTTGAACTGGAACCACATATCGGTTGAAGTTAAAGGAATTCGCGGAATTTGGCATCCTTTTCCCTTGAACCGCCCTGTCAAAATCTTTGCCACTACCAGATTGTTCATTCGTCCCAATTAGTCGAGTTCCATTACACAGTTTCGGGGCATGAAGATTTCGTAGCATAATAATGACAAATCCAACTTTAAGACGCAAATTATAAGGTGACATGCCAGGTCAATCCAAAGAGTTTAAAAATTCTACTGGATAATTGATGACTTCGTTTTCTTCGTTTCGTCTTCGTTTTCTACGCAATCGATCGAATTGTATGACCGCAACTCTCCCGGAATTTGATTTTTAATCGTCTAATTCAAGTCATTGACATCAATATTTTTTGCTGCTTATATTACACGTGCATTCAACCAATTGAGTTACAATAATTTTTACCAATATTCGAATATTCATTATTGATGAGTTCATCTTTCGCTGAAGTGAATTGGAAAATGGCAGGTGGAATCGAAACTAAACAACTCACAGTATGTACCGGAATTTTTCCATTTTCGATCCTCAGTAGTTCTTTTGAGAAAAGAACGATTCCAGTAGATGCGAGAGATAAGGCAATGCCACTTTGAGCTCCTATTGCTGCTAATATCAATGATATCAGGAAAGTTTTCCCAGTTCCGCCAGGAGCACCAAGGAAAAATAATCCACCGTTTCCATCATCGACAGCCTTCATCACTTGATCATACGCTCTCTTTTGCTGTGCATTCAACAGCGAAACGTTTGTTTGTGCTTATTGTTGCAAAGCTTTCGTGTTGTAAGCTGTAATTCACGAGTCAATACATCTCTAGTTTGACGATTTGATGCTGGCATATGCGTTTCAATCAATAGTTTGCCACTCATAATCAAACACAGATGTTCATGTCAGCGTTTATTTGCAATTCAAAATTCCCTGTCGCGATTCGAAAGCGATACAAAATGTCTTCTGCGATGTCATTCTCCTACGTATCCCATAACTGACGTGGGTTTGAAGGCTAACATGTTGAAATGATCATAAGAAACAATTGTACTGTCTAGCGTTTGATTTCAGTGATTGTCGTATTCAATCAACTGTAAATTTTGACATACTTCTCAAAAAGTTGCACACACACCATACCATTCATAGTCCGTATTGACTTAAATGAATTCGAACCGGGCACATTAACCAAAAGCAACCGGAGGTAGAAGCAATCGTCGTTCTTTGGATAAATTTTGTAAATTCGTTCCAATGCATCAATTGAAAACACACCAGGATATTCATCTACAGGCTGGCTGGCTTTCTGCGTAACCATTTCTTCGACGATGCACTCCATGAGCAAGATCGAGGCATCTCCGAATAAAGCTAAGTTCTCGCAAACTGATTACTGGCAAAATTGAAAAAATCTCGTTAATGTGGTTGCTGTGGTCTTTCCACTCGCTGTGCTCCGTTCTCTGAGTAGAAATACACTCTTTGACCATTCCCCAAATGAACTGCCAGATGGACAACAGTCGGATGACGTTCATGAATGGCAAATGGAAATATTCTCACGTATCGGCCCATTTGAAACATGCTGATTTCATCTTGTTCAACGTCAATAACCGCTATGTCGCTTCCTTTGGTAATTTTTTGCAAACATATTTAATTGATCGCACTGAACTGCAATACTCAACATTGATATGTTTTGAATGCCTTACACAATATTGCCGTATATGTCATGATCCATGTATTTTTAACCACGACATCCGCTCCATTCAATTGAGTGATGAATATTTTACCATTTTCATCTGGTGAGCGCCTCTGATAGAGTGATTATCCATCGTTTCCAGTTTGAGTTTCCCGAATAAAAGCACGTTGATATCACTTTGCACTTAGCACTTAGCACTTTGTGCACTTATTGTCAACAATACAAACTGAAGTAGAATTGTGTTGTCCGCATGGTCCGTGGAGCAGATTGGTCTTCTTCACTTTGTGCAACTATGGATCAATCTCAGCATCAGAAATTCCGGCGAAAACTATGTCATCAATTTGGTTTGGTGTAATTTTCCACCATCTAAAGAAGAAACTGTGAGTGCGGTTAACCTCTATTCTGCCACTCAACTGAATATATTCAACATCGAACAGTACCATATTAAATTAGGAACTAACCCGTATCCAGTTTGATCTATTAGTTTCAGAAAAACAAAAAGTACGTCTACAGCGCCACCTGTTGAGAATTTTTCGAATTTCTTTTTTCCTAAACCTTCGCGTGACAATTACCAATAAACCCGCAAAAGAAAGTATTCAATTTGGTCCAGCCGTTTTCGGAGGAGTGCTTTCTTACGTCTAGCTTTCTTAGTGTAGGATTGCGAGCATTCTAAGCTGCGCACAGACGTGTGCGGATCTTGGCTGCGACAAGATAATGATCCGAGTCTTTGTTCGCACCACGGATTGTGCGTACGTCTAGTACACTGGAAGAGTGCTTTCTGTTAATCAAAACGTGATCAATTTGGTTGCATGTTATTTTTATCACGGGACAGCCAGGTGGACTTATGAATATTGAGATGCTTGAATCAAGTGCTACTAACGACCATGTTTCATGCTGCGGCGAAGTCAATCAACCTCATTCCGTTATCGGATATGCAGTCGTGGAGGCTGAACTTTCCGACTGTAGGACCAAATATGTTTTCCTTACCCACCTTGGCGTTGAAGTCACCAAGCACGACTTTTATGTCATGACGGGGGCAGTGCTCGTATGCGTCTTCAAGGTACTCGTCAAAACTTTCTTTGGCCTCGTCATCTTTTTCTTCTGTCAGATCGTGGCTAATATTAAAAAATTTAGCCTTGACGCGGATTATGGCAAGTCGTTCGTTCACAGGAGTGAATCGCAGGACATGATGCCGTATTCTCTGGCCAACTAAAAATCCGCATCCAAACTCGTGCTGCCCCGTATGGCCACTGTAGTAGATCTCACAGGATGTTTGCCGTAAGCAACCCTGTCCCTTCCATAGCATTTCTTGGATTGCAGTGATATCAGAATTATATTTGTCCAAGAAATCAATCAGTAGGGCCCGGACATTCCAGGGCATATCCATAAATCATTATCATTTTTTCGTTTGCGGCAGTCGTCATCAGATTTGGGGATCATTATTTTATTTAATCTTAAAGTTTTCATTGAAATAATTTTATTACGTGGGGGGCTTCAAACCCAAAGCACAACCTTTGCTTGATGGCCAAATGAAGGAATTATTTACTTTACTTATGAGAAAAACTCAAATTTGACTGCCTCAATAGCTCTCCCCTAACCAAATTTATTTTTTTTACACAGATTTTACAGAGAGTTACAAAAATGTTATTTCTCTTTTAGAAAGTTGGGAATTCCCTCTATCAGTTATATCGTTTATATGTACATTAGGGTGCCCCAAATGAAAATTTTTATTCAAGTTTCATAGTTGTTTGGAAGCTTTGTTTGGAAGCTTACGGATTATTTTGCGATTTTTTGCAATTTTTTTTTTTTAAAGGTTTAGAGGTCGCGCTAGTCGAATTTTTACTCAAAATCATGTTTTTCGGAGAATTTTCAAATTTCAAGCATAAGTTGGCCAATAACAGACATTTTGTAAGTCTTTGAGCAATTTTTTCGAAAAAGCAAGATACAAACTTTACTTCAATGTACATAAGTCAGAAGTATTTTTAATTTTTTCGTAAAATTTCCATTAACTTTTTAAAAAACGAGTCATAACTTTAAAAAATTTCATATAAATGAAAAAAATAACGATGCAGTTGGAAATAGGCAAATTTTTATGCAATTTGAAAAAAAAAATCTTGATTTTACTCTTGCCGTTCCATAGTTAAAGGGGTTTGAAGTAGAGCTTCAGCTGAAACACGTGTTCACGAAAGTTCGAACTCCGTGCAGTTCGTGCTTTGGAACACGAACCTCAACAACACGTGTATTTCATGCACGAGTTACACGTGATTTTCGTATTCACGTGAATAGTATTCTAATTAATACCAAAAAAGCGTACGACAAAGTTCAATGTTTACGTATTCATATAAACGTCATATGAAATCGAAAAAGTCCTAAGTTACATTTGAAAAATTTTACTGGAGAAGCAAAAAACTTTCTAAATTGAAAAGAAACCCATATAATTTTAACATTTTATTCAGGTTAATATTATGAATAAAATCGAGTGTAAAATTTTGCATGAACGACGCGTGATCAAAAAGTCGATTTTCAATTTTTGGTAACTTAGGGTTTTTTTAATTTCATATGACTATTAGATTTTTATTAAAATCGATTAATCAATGCCTGCCATTACTTGTTTTGGCAGCTAACGCGGTTACGATTCATGTCGTCCTTTCTGAAAGTCCAATTTTGGCACACTTTTTCCAACATTTCAGCTGGTACATTTCTCACCAATGAAATATTGTCTTCTAATATAAAGTAGAAATTATGGTTGGTATTTCCCTTTAGACGAGAGACTTGTCGTACCACCACAAAAATAGGCTAGTGAAGTCGAATTGTACGATCTTCACGCTCAATGGACTGCGCTACACCAAACTCGCCTCTCAATTGGTCCATGGAATCGAGCGCAGCGAGACATTTGCCACTATTCGGTTGGAACCACATGTCTACTAATCCAATTCTTCTATTTTGAGCAAAAAAAAGTCTTAATAAAGTTATATTCATCGAATGGTATATTACTTCATTGACCGTAACGTTGCGGGCATCATGAACTCTCAAGAAGTACGTTCTTATGATGCCACTGGTTCATAAACCGCACCAAACAGTGCATGTTTCAAGGTGCATTGAGAGCTTTTGAACTGCCTCTGGCTGTTCTTCAAACCAAATTTGACAATTTTGCTTATATTTGCCAGTAATGAGCCTCGTCTCTGAAGACCATCGAAACACAATGAAGCACGGTTTTCGCACAACAAGAAACCGTTGTCAATTTTTAAAAATTGTGCCATTTTTTTATTTTTACGAATTTGCTAATGATGATGAATGATACCATTATGAGCCAGGATGAGATCAAAGCGAAGACGTTTTGATTCCTCGCATCCTAATGATTCCATCTGATAGGGCTCAGCTAGTCACTTTATAAATTTCTAAATCACATTTAAAGATCTAATCAACTCATGCTGCAAGACAAAACCTTTTAATTGTATAAAAAAAACATGTTGGTTGACTAAAAAGTTAGTGGAGCAACAACCTTCCCCACCTGAGCACACAGTTAACTCTTATCTTCAGCTGTTAAAGCAACAGAATTTCAACACAATTGCTTTAAGTGAAAGTTTATGTAAGTAACAACATCATCTAACTTTTTTGCTTAAAACAATGCTTACATTATAATGTTTAATTTATAAATGCCTTTCTACACAAAATAATCAGTTTTTCTTTGTTCGTCTTTGACCTTGTTGTATCATCAAATTTTGCAGCTAGCTGCATTATTTTTCATTTACAACTTGATCCACATTTTTCATTATCATTCAAGACATTTTCATCTTGACATGTTTTATTAACAAGTTTAAGAACTTTTTAAAATTCTTTATTGTGCTGCTGTTGATAGGGTTCGGTGGGTGGGAGGATCGGGATGAAGAAGGGTATGACAGTGCAGAGCATATTTATTTTGTTGCTGCTGGCTGTTGCTAATGACATTGTGTTAATTTGAATCATGTTAGCGGAAAGAGAACTATAAATTTCAACACTTAAGAAAACAATATTATTTTTTTACAACTTAATGAAGTGCTCCATAAAATACTTTCTTGTATGAATTTTAGTTTTATAAATTTTAACTTTAAGAATGAAATGAATGACTTTATAGCTTTATGAATGACCATTTGTGTAATTCTTATAAAATAAAAAATACATCAAGTGGGAAAATCAGTCAAAGCAATTCCGTCCAAGTTTTTATTGTTAATCTTTAACGACAGCGCAGTTTTAAAATTAAGTGCAGTTAAGTACACTAACTTATATAGTATAAGTTTTACGCAATAAAGTAAAACGAAAACTCAAAATTTGATGTTTTTGAACTGTCTTATCGACCATATTGTTTTTTATGAATACACAAAGATTTGCGATTTACGGTTGTTTAAAGTTAATCCACGATTTTTGATAACACTGGCGATAAAGGTTGATATTTGTAAAGAGTCCTTTTTAGTAGGTTTTTGTTGGCTTTGCGCATAGTTCTTTGTATATAACTTATTTATCGGCCGGATGTGGTAACAAAGTTCTTTATAACGATTTTAGGGTAAAGTTATTTAGTAACCAACTTCGCCTTAAAAGTCGATTAATTTTAAAAATTTCGAAAAAAACAATTAAATATTTCAAGAGTTATTACAGAGAAACGAAAAAATATTGCCAGTTCAATCAAAATAAGCAAGTGAAGTGATCGGTTTGTTTGAAAATCTGCACAAAACATCCTGTTCAAATGTAAATTTTCCGCGGATCTTATTTTTCTTTAATCGAGGAAAGTCGGCGGCGTTTTTTGTTTCTTTGAGGTTCTTTTATCTTTGATTTCTAACCCATTACTTGTGGTTTCAAATAAGCCTGACTCTTTTTTATTTAAATCTTTGAAAAATGTATTTCCTGTATATCGGAATCGACCTGTTTTTTTAACAGAACCGAGCTGGTTTCGAAAATTCTTGAACTTTTAATAGCATTTTCCATAAAAATTCCATACAAATCTGACCCAGTCTACTGTATATTTTTTCACAAATTTATTTTTATTTTAGTTTTAATGTTATATTAATTTTAACTTGTCGAATTAGTAGTTTAAGCAGTAGAATTTGTAATCCAAAGACTTTAATGAAATAAATAAATTCAAGAATATATAAATTGATAAGAATTGAAAATAAGGTTAACTTTATTTTGAGTTACCATAGGTTTATACTTAAATTTGCATAAACTGCATTTGAAAACAATAGAGGTATTCACGATACAGTGCCGTTGCCAGTGCAGTTGAGGACTTGAGAACTTGTGCAGTTAAGTTGTCGTGAACACACCATATTTCTAACTGATATAATTTATCTATTTATTATTGAGATTATTATTATCATCGGCTTAAGAGTATTATTTATCAAGTAATAAGTTTAAAAACTTTGAAATGTTGCATCACAACTTCAAAACTGTTAAATTTTTCAATGTACAGATCTGCATAACTGCTCAAGGCCTCAAATTTGGAATAAAGTAGAAATGTAGTTGTAATTTGGATGTATAGTAGAAAGGAATACATGTGTCAAACCTATTCAGTCAAGTCTACCTTGGTTCGGAAATGGGGAGATAGATAAGTACGAGAAAAGGTGAAATCAAGATAAGCATGTGTAGAATGTTGTATGTGTGGCGGAGCGCTTTATCAACATGCGAACTTGAAACTGAGGAAAGTGTAATGCCTTTACCTCAGTCAATTCTATGCGTAGGACCATGGCTAGACCGGGAATTCGAACCCGAAACCCCTCGACTCGACTCGACTAACATGGGCTAAAAGAAACCTTATAAAAAATTTGTACACTTTAAATGTGATGTTTGAATGTTAACAAAATCAAAACTGCTTGTATTTTGCTAAGTTTTTGAAAACAGAATCAATATGAAGGATTATTTTTCCATATATATTCCATTCCATTATATATTCCATTCCATTATATTCCATTTTATGAAATAGAAATGTTGTTTTACGTTCATTTTATACAATTCCCAGTATCACCTCAAGGATGGACAGGATATTGGCCGTTTTTATACCCTAAACCTGAAAGGTCAGGGTATATTAACTTTGTGCAAACGTTTGTAACGCATAGAACGAAGCGAGTCCGGTATAGAAAAGTATATATATTCTTGATCAGCGTCACCACGTGAGTCGAGCTATCTATGTCCGTCCGTCTGTGTGTTGTCCGTATACACAGGATAAGAAGAAGGAGTTGAGATAATTGGATGAAACTTGGTACACATGGTCACATGTACCCAAGGATCTGCACTATTGAATATTTTTGGAATCCGCCTACGGACACGCCCACGGACACGCCTACCTCCCATACAACGCAAAAATTTAAAACTGCATAACTCAGCTCATAATAAGTCTACAACAACAAAATTTGGTATGTGTGTGTTTTATACCAACACAAAGATGTCTTTGAAAAATGGACGTCATCCGCTCACGTACACGCCCACCTCCCATACAACCCAAAAATTGAAAACGCAATAAATAAGCCTCTGTTTAACCTTTAGAGCTAAAATTTGGCACGTATGTTTTTTATAACAAAAAAAAGATGGTTTTGAAAAATGGACATCGTCCGCCCACGGACACGCCTACTTCCCATACAACGCGAAAATTGAAAACTGCATAGCTCAGCTCATAATTAGCCTACAACAATAAAATTTGATATGTATGTGTTTCATACCAACACAAATATGTCTTCGGAAAATGGACGTCATCCGATCACGGACACGCCTACCTCCCATACAACCCAAAAATTGAAAACGCAATAAATAAGCATGTGTTTAACCTACAGAGCTAAAATTTGGCACGTATGTTTTTTATGACAAGACAAAGATGGTTTGGAAAAATGGACTTCATCCGCCCACGGACACGCCCATTTACAATTAATTTTTTTTTTTTTAAAAGTGGTTTAGGGTATTTCATAGTCGGCCTAGACCGACTTTAGACTTTCTTTACTTGTTTTAAATCGACTTTTTTATAATTTTGTATTTTAATAAATACTAGTAAACCTGTTGCCCAAATTCGAGCAATTTAATCAAAATTTAATAATAGAAAAACTAATGTTTAATGCATGCTATTTTATAACGATGCGTTTTTCCTCAATAACGATATATACAGTCTCAATAAATATAAAATAACGAAGACAGACTAACGCTTATATTAATACTGAAATAAAAATGATTACTATTATAAAAAATCGGATCTTACATTTCCAAATTATAAGACGTAGCTAAATATAATAAAAACGAAGTAAAAAGAGATTCAAGAGAACAAATAGTATAGATCAAATAAAGAAATACAATAAAGACACTCACAGAACACTAACGACATCAATTTATATTACATTTAGATGAAAAAACGGTTTTTTTGAAAACCGTTAAAATTTGACTGAGTTGTTTGCTCGGAAAGTGGAATTTTGAGGAATGCATAAAAGATAGTTTTGGTTAAAAATTTGTAGTTTTGAAAAAAATTCAAATTCGACCAATTCATAAGATCTTCTCAAACTAAATTTCAAATTGATTAAAAAGCGGATTTTTGTACAAAAATGTTATTTCTGTTTTAAGATGTTGGAAACCCCCTGAAGTGAAATCACAATTTTTAAAAGTGGTTTGCACATCTACAGGCTAAACCTGATTTAATGACACCTGAATCGATAAAATCGGTCTATTGATCTGGGAGGAGTTGAAGTCACAAAAAAAACCTTAGCCTATTAATTATATAGATTCTTAAGATTAAATGAAAAACAAGTAAAGAAAGTCTAAAGTCGGTCTGGGCCGACTATGAAATACCCTAAACCTACTTTTCAAAAACAAAAAAATTTATATTGTAAATGGGCGCCTCGTGGGCGGATGACTCCCAATTTTTGAACACACCTTAGTTTTGGTATAAAATACATACATACCAAATTTAATTTCTCTTTGAAAAACACAACCTTATATATTGAGTTTTAAACTTTTTGGTTTGTATGGGAGGAAGGCGTGTTCGTTGGCGCATGATGTCCATTTTTTAAAACCATCTTTGTCTTGTCATAAAAAACGTACGTGCCAAATTTTAGCTCTGTAAGTTTAACAGACGCTTATTTATTGCGTTTTCAATTTTTGGGTTGTATGGGAGGTGGGCGTGTCCGTGATCGGATGACGTCCATTTTTCGAAGACATCTTTGTGTTTGTATAAAACACATACACATCAAATTTTATTGTTGTAGGCTAATTATGAGCTGAGTTATGCAGTTTTCAATTTTCGCGTTGTATGGGAGGTAGGCGTGTCCGTAGGCGGATGATGTCCATTTTTCAAAACCATCTTTGTTTTGTTATAAAAAACATAAGTGCCAAATTTTATCTATGTAGGTTAAACAGAGGCTTATTTATTGCGTTTTTAATTTTTGGGTTGTATGGGAGGTGGGCGTGGCCGTGAGCGGATGACGTCCATTTTTCAAGGACATTACTTGTGTAGATATAAAACACATACATACCAAATTTTATTTTTGAAGGCTTATTATGAGCTGAGTTATGCAGTTTTAAATTTATGCGTTGTATGGGAGGTAGGCGTGTCCGTAAGCGGATTCCAAAAATATTCAATAGCGCAGATCCTTGGGTGCATGTGACCATGTGTACCAAGTTTCATCCAATTATCTCGACTCCTTCTTCTTATCCTGTGTTTACGGACAACACACAGACGGACGGACGGACGGACGGACGGACCCATACAACCCAAAAAGTTTAAAACTCAATAAATAAGGTTATTTTTGTCATAGAGAAATTAAATTTGGCATGTATAGATTTTATACCAAAACTAAGGTGTGTTAAAAAATTGGTAGTAATCCATCCATGAACACGCCCACCTCCCATAGCGAAAGCACAATAAAGGCATTAACTGTGAGCTACAGGAATAAAACTAGGTATGTGTAAATTTTTCATCAACATTTTAATGCATATAAAATATAGGCTTTATAATAAAATTTTTTTTTGTTTGAAATGTAGGTTTAGGATATTTCATAGTCGGACCTAGACCGACTTTAGACTTTCTTTACTTGTTAATTTTCGCCTTTTTTTCTTTGTTCACAAACTTTGAACGCGTTTATCTCGAAACCATGTTTTTCGTATTGGTTGCGGCACTAGCGGGTTAATTTTTTGACGACATTTTTTTTTTTTGTATATATTTTTAAACTTGATTCGCTATCGTATGACATGAGCTTTTTTTATTTTTTATGAATTTTTAAAGTCAATATTTTTTTCGAAAAAACACACTTTCAAATTTGGAACATCACCAAAAATTGTTAAAAAAATTGTTAAGATTTAAAAAAATTCTTTTTTTTAAAGATCGGACAATTTTTGCGACTCCCAGTGCTGCAACTACGAGGCCCCGTTTTTTCTCTGCCGCCAGTTTGAAGCACTATAAAACCATGTTGGAGTGAAAAATATATATTTTTGAATTTTTTTTCTTTTAATTTGTTTAATACTCTACAATAATAAAAAAAAAATTGGAAAAATATTTGTTTTTGACTGAGTTATAATTTTTAAAAAAAGGTCGGTTTTCTCTGCCGCGAATGTTATGTCCCACCTTAAAAAAAATTCTCTTTTATAATATTTCCCTTTAACAAAATTATTCTTTAAAAACTTCCCCTTTTCAAAAAACTTAAAAAAAATTTACTTAAATGTTGTATGAAATCGTAAGATCGGATGGTACTACACTGTAGTTGCTGTACATAAGTTTCAATTTTCACCGCCAAAAAGTTAAAAAACTATGTTGATGCCGTACAAAAAATTGCGCGCTTTTTCTTTTTAATTTTATTTTTATTAGAATTTTGTAAGGGTGAATTTTGTTAAAGTGGAATTTGTAAGTGGAAACTTTTTAAAGGGCAGTTTTTTAGAGAAGGATTTTTGTGAAGGGGGAAATTTTTCAAAAGAGAATTTTAAAAAGATGAATTTTGAAAGGCGAAATTTTGCAAAAGGATATGTGTATAAGAGAAATTTTTAAACCAATCTATATTAAATCATAAACTT
The DNA here is from genome assembly GCA_958299015.1 of Tetanocera ferruginea. Taxonomy (NCBI): domain Eukaryota; kingdom Metazoa; phylum Arthropoda; class Insecta; order Diptera; family Sciomyzidae; genus Tetanocera; species Tetanocera ferruginea. Next base: position 54,559,093 of record OY282640.1, on the reverse strand, counting down.
TAATTTTATAGTGACTGAAATAACGTGATGTCTTCATATTATCAAATACACAGGTGAAGTGTTCCAGAAAAGAAATCAAACATATTTTATTGCCCAGTGTCATTATTATAATCATAGAAAACACTGTAATTTTCTGGCTGTTAAATAACTATTAATGATCATTCGACTCAAAAAATACAGCCTTAACCACAAGAATTTAGTTACCTTGTGAACCTGATACAAAGTTCACCCACCCCAGTGTAGTTGGACTGTACGGTGCTTTCAACATACGAAAAAAAAACTTCAAAAAAATTACCATCAATCTACCGAATGAGTTTTATTTTAATATCATTTCCTGTCACACACACACACCTCTATCACATACATGACCACAATACAAGCAAGTCTTGAAAATAAAAAATAATGACACGTTATGCAATAAAAACAAAAAAAAAAAACGTACAAATTAGCCAAAAATCAATACAAAGTCCTGTACGCACCTTTATACGCTACACTTAAATCGTTTCCATGTTCAGCTATAAATGAAGAAATGTGTCGCAACGTTGGTTTAATAAAAACTAATTGCAGTGAATTTCTATAGCATACTTCTAGGATGCAATAACAACAAAGAAAGAAACACTTGGTCAGCACTTAACACAAAACAAAGTAAAAAAAAAAAAATTAAACAAGTTAAAGACACTGCTTGACACACGTACGATGACAATAATTGGCGCACAAAATTTGCCAACCATTAAGACTTTATTTTTATTTTCTCGAACGTTGGCCAACCGCCTTAAGTTATCACCATAAAGCAACAAATAATGACACTTTTAGCCAAAATCACAGTTTTTTAACACAACAATTAACGCGTCAGAATTTAAGCTTAATAGTTAAGCCCAAAATAAGCCATCGTTTTATGATAACAAAAATAACTGCACTCTTAACACGTTGTGCATTCCATCAAAAGTCGGATGCGGCCTTTAATATTAAGCCTTACATCAAACTCTAGACTTCACAAAAATTTACGAACCAAACACGCGAACCGTACGTTTACAACTAAAACAGACAAATGTGCACAAAAACTGTTAACCGCCAAAGCAACGGGCTGACTTTTTAGACTCCCACAACAATAGCAACTGCGGCCTAAATACAGGGTTCTTTCTTCCTACATGATCCTTAACTAAGCAAAGTTGTGCCAAATTTTCACGCAACAAAATTTGCAAGAATTTTGTTTTGTTTTTGTCCTTTTTTGAAATTATTCTTTTAAAATTTTTTTTTTTTAATTTAATCTGATCCTTGCATTGAATAAAGCTTGTCTTCTGTTAACACATAAATAAATTTTTCCTTCAGCAGCCTGTTTCATTTACCTTTGCGCTTGTTGATGTTATTGTTGTCGTTGTTTTTAACAGCTGTTCTTAGCTTTTAATGGTAATTCATGGGTTTTGTTGTTATCTCTACGCAAGTTGTTATTGTTGCGTGTGTAAAAGTTTACAGTTCTACCACAAATGAGCTTTTCACCACACCAACTAGCAAGGCACGGTTGGTAAAAATAAAAACTAATTTCAGCAACATACAGTGATGGTCGTTTGTATGAGGACACCAAATTTATTTTACTTGTTATTCTAACTATTAATGGTTGAATTTTTAATAATCGAAAAATGAATATAATAAATATACAGTTGTGACTGTTGCAAAAAACAAAAAAATAATTGGCCATTTCAGCCCTTGAAAGGACTTTGACCGAGCTTCTTATGATCAATTGTGTTGTGTGTATTATTAAATGTTTGCACACAATTGACCGAGAACTGGACCTACATGTTTTATGCCGACTCCGAACGGCTAAAGTTCATGTTCTCAAAAAGCTTTACATGGCATTATTTACTCTCTGAAGTTTGCCATTGTCTGCTGAGAAGTGGTGACTGATCAGACAAATTTTTTTATTGAAAAATACCTCACAGAGTTCATAAGTTCATAAATTTTTTTTATTTTACATATTTTGAAAGTATTTATATAATTGTAAAAATATTCTCAGAAAGTTTTACGTCAATTGAAACAAAATGTTTGTTGTTGTAAGCACAAACGTCAGAAGAGAAATCAATAAATAAACTCCTTCTCCAACTTTAAACGCATTTTTGTCGAAAAGTGCTGTTTGAAACCGGTGGACACATTACACGTTGAGGGGCCTCGGTAGTTGAGTGGTTAGCGTGCTTGACTGCCAACCCAAAGGTTGCGGGTTCGAATCCCGGTTTTACGCTTTTACCTTTCCTTAATTCTTTCCTCATTTCTAATCATTTGGATTTAAAAATTCGTCAATATATACGACTTTGGAAGTTGTAGTTGGTGGTAGAGATGTTTGTGGAATGAGATTGCTTAATAACTCGAATGTACTGAGGTAAAGGCACAAACTTGCCTCAGATTCAAATTCGCTCTCCGACACATATTTAATATTATTGTCAAGGACGCCTTTTACTTGAGCCTAGAGAACGTGTATAATCACTGCCCGTACCATGAAGTGAAAGTAGTCCTTGGCGATACCAGCGCGAATGCCGGAAAAGAATGTAATTTTGGCACCACTGTCAGTCAGCCAGTTCAGATAAAGGAGATTAAGCAAAGAATAACAATTGCTAATAGGCAGAGCTGTAAAAGAATGCATTCAATTTGATTGCTTCTACAAAATTTTGAATCAGTGAATAACGAAATAAAATACATTTAATGAATGCAAAATTGATTCATGAATAAAATTTTGAATTCACAATCAATTTTTAAAAATTGATTAATTATTCATTTGTCGTTATTCTGAATAATGTATTAATTTTGTTATTCAAATGAATGCTATTCATAATGAATGCTATTCACAAAGAATGCAATTCACAAAGAATCGTTATTCATTTTGCATTCATGCATTCATTTTTTATTCATTTTTTATTCATTATTCATTTTTTATTCATTATTCATTTTTTATTCATTATTCATTTTTTATTCATTATTCATTTTTTATTCATTATTCATTTTTTATTCATTATTCATTTTTTATTCATTATTCATTTTTTATTCATTATTCATTTTTTATTCATTATTTATTTTTTATTCATTATTCATTTTTTATTCATTATTCATTTTTTATTCATTATTAATTTTTTATTCATTATTCATTTTTTATTCATGCCTGTGGTGTTAATTTTGCAACCAAAGTAGTATATTTTTAGTTCGGTGCAACAGCGCAATTACCGGGATCTTGGGCCAATTGTTTTATGTTTTTAATTGAAGTAAAATTTCAATTTTAAATTCGCAACTGGGAAGCTTCGCGTGAATTGAGTGAAAATAGTGTTCTCTCATGAATAAAAAATGAAGAAATGAATAAAAAATGAATGATGAATAAAAAATGAATAATGAATAAAAAACGAATAATGAATAAAAAATGAATAATGAATAAAAAATGAATAATGAATAAAAAATGAATATAAATAAAAAATGAATAATGAATAATAAATGAATAATGAATAAAAAATGAATAATGAATAAAAAATGAATGCATGAATGCAAAATGAATAACGATTCTTTGTGAATTGCATTCTTTATGAATAGCATTCATTTGAATAAAAAAATGAATGCATTATTCTGAACATAGAAAAATTAATAATCGAATGAATAATAAATCAATTTTCTGAAATTGAATGTGAATTGAAAATTTTATTCATGGATCAATTTTGTTTTCAATGAATAGCATTGTTTTGTCCTTATTCACTTGTACTTAGAATTCTGAATATGAATGGAAATTTTACAGCTCTACTAATAGGTGCTTCTATGGGCTAGGTAAGCAATTAGGTTCCAGAGCCATCTCTCGATCGACAAAACTAACACTCTACAAGACGCTCACCATACCTGTGCTGATCTATGGCGCTGAGGCATGGATGATATCGCAAACAGATGCAGCTGATCTTGGGGTGTTCGAGAGGAAAGTTATTCGCAAAATATTTGGTCCTGTTCGAGTTATAGTTGGTCCAGCGTATAAGAATTCCGCGACTACGTTGGCTGGGTCATTTCTTTTGTATGGATGAAGAAACTCCAGCGAAAAAGGTGGTTGAGACAAAAGTCGAGGGTCGACGACGAAAAGGAAGACCATGCCTCCCATGGATTGACCAGGCCGAGGAAGCCCTGACCGCGATTGATGAAAGAGATTGGAGACGATGCGCGCGAAGCAGAGACGCCTGGCGAGAGCTGATGAAGTCCGCCATAACTAAGTAAGAACATGAAATAATTTTTTCAGTTACAATCTACAGTTCCGATTCAATATTTATTTCCTTACACTTAAAACTGTTCAACATTAATGGCAGAAACTCTTGAAAAATTAAAAAAAAATGTAAGTTAATTACTTTTTAATTTATAATTTAATAAGTTCTTAATCTGACATGTGTTACAAAATGCTGATTATCATGAATGATACAAGACCATGATCGATAATTTTGCTAATGTAGAATAGAAATATTTTCATTCTGTCGCGGCAACAAATAAAGATAATTCAGCTACGAAAATAAAAAAAAAGATTTTATCAGCGGCATTAGAAAAAATAAAATAAACCTTAGTCGAAAAATTCAAAAACACTTCATTATTTCATTATCTAGGTGAAAGTCTGTGGAAGATGTTATCAAGTATCAAGTGTTTCCGCTTAAACACTGTTGTTATGCCGCATAGAACTTAGACTTTGCATAAGCTTTTAAAATAGTATTCATTCAGTGATTAAAACTTCTGACTGTAAACAAATATTAGGTGATATAGAGAAAGCGGTAAACAATTACTGAATCAAAATTATGAAATAGGAAACAGCTGATATTGATGAGATAATCAAACCAATTCAAAATAATATACAGTGGTGACCAAAATAATAAGAGTAATTAATTTTCTCTTTACATAATACTTTCTAATTACTTTCTATTTAGAACATAAAATATACTTTTAGGCGAAACTATTCACGCCATTTTGAAAAAGTGTCGTTACTTGTGTTCGCTAAAGTAAAGTTATGTAGTTAACAAAATTAAACGAGTGTTAATTTAAGTGCTATGCCACACATTTTTGTTCGCCCGGCAAAACTTAGAGATTATGCCCGGAAAGCTTTCCAGCATCTCGGTAAAGTCTTGACCCAATCTCTCCAATCTCCCCTTTACTCTCATTTTGGGCTCTCTTAAAAACTTGGGCTCAAAAGAGGACTTCGAAAAGCATTCGTATCAGGTTTTCAAAGATAAAATATGGAAATTCTGCAATAAAGGAATAATGGTTCTAGCCGCAAAATTACTGAAGGTATGTAGTTAGAAAGAACTTTATTTGAATATTCAAATTTCTTTGATACAAAGAAAATTTTTTATATTTTCACTTAAACACAACGGAGTTTCAAAATATATATATGACATTGTGACAGATTTTGGAATCTAGTCTCAAAAGTGTTTTAAATAATATTTTGAAACTCAACAAAGCTATCATTCTCCGTTAAAAAATTTCTCTATTTTCGATAATAGAAATTTTCTCTTTTTCAAATAAAATTTTCTTCAATTACAATAAATTTTAACATTTTCGAAGAAATATTTCTACACTTGTGAAAAAAAAGGAAATATTTCAATGTCTCTAATAATGATAAGTATTTTTCTCCCACAAAAAAATTCTCAGAAAATTTGCAGAAATATTGCAGAGCAAAATGTATTGAAGATGAAACATTTTTTCTACACTTCACTATTAATTCACTATTAAAAGTATTTTCTTCAATAAAATAAATCTTTTCTCAAAAATAAAAAAGGATTCTTCTCAAAAAACAATATCTATAAAAACTATTATAAAAAATTGAAGTGGAAATATTAAGTGTTAAGTAGACTCAAAAACTACTGGACCGATTTTTATGAAAAAAATTTTAAAATATCATATTTGTGCTACAGAATTACATAGGCGGACTTTCTTTAAGCAAATTGTACAATATATATATTTAATTAGAGTGTTAAGTTTTTTCGAAAATACAAACCATACTGCGCATTGCTTAGTTTGCGTTTGCTTTTCACGCGTTTGTATTACGAGAGTTTCAACTTCATCTTGCTATCAATCCTTCTCGTTATGCTCAGCTCAGTGGAGCTGAGGAATGGAATTGTACCTTTTGAGATTGTGCCTTATTAAAGAGAAAAATAACAACTGTCAAAACTCAAAGTTTATCAATTTTAAAACAAGTATAGAGGAAAATTCGGTAGAGAAGCTCTATTGTATACTTCAAGATTAACTAATTAAACCTTGATAAAACGGTTTTGTGAACACTTTTAATGCACTTTCTTCAAGGAATATAGATTAATTTAAAAAGTAAGAAGCGATCTGCATAAAAATTTCAAATTTTAAGCTGTGACGGTCTTGCAGGATATGAGAAATTTTTTTTTCTGGAAATAACTAAAAGTAATGACAAAATGCTATTCGTTTAACCAGAGAGAATAATATGGAATCATGTTTAATATTTCATTGTTGAAATCAATTCTTTTTCTTAAGTGTGTATTAAAAGTAATAAACAATTTTAGTATAACTCTTTTGAACTCTAAAGTGTTGCATTCTGATATGTTTTTTGATTTGTAAAATATTTCTCTGTATTTCTCTGTGGTGACCGTGGCATGCAGGTTAAGTGTGTGGCCCGGCATGCTCGGAGCCCGGGTTCGATCCCCAGCCGCGGCGAAAAGTTTTTTTCAATAAAAAATTTTTCTGATCGGTCACCACCTCTCTGCAGACAATGGCAAACCTCAGAGAGTAAACATTGCCATGTAAAGCTTCTTGAGAACATGAACTTTAGCCGTTCGGAGTCGGCATAAAACATGTAGGTCCAGTTCTCGGTCAATTGTCTGCAAACATTTAATAACACACACAACACAATTGATCATAAGAAGCTCGGTCAAAGTCCTTTCAAGGGCTGAAATGGCCAATTTGTTTTTTTTTTGTTATTTCACAATAAACATCCTCCATCGGGATATGATTGTTTCATTTCAACGAACTTTAATTAAAAACTTAGTTAATAACTACGAACTTTTTTTTCAAAAACATTTCTGGAAATTTGTCTAAATAAATATTTAGTTCTAGAACAAAGAATGTGAATTCTGGTGTCTTCTGACTACATTTGCATATTCACGTCGTTTACAATTTTTATACCCCCACGCGTACTGCGTAAGGGGTATATTAATTTTATCACGACTTGAGTAACGCCCATAAGTAGGCATGGTAGGTGTAGAAAAGTGCATATATTTTTGATCAGCATCACCACCTGAGTTGATTTGGCCATGTCCGTCTGTCTGTCGACTCAATTACAGCCGTAATTTTCAAGTTATCGTAATGAAACTTCATATTTAAGCCTTTTTGTAAAAAGGAAATAGAATAGGCTAGATCGGATGAAAACCACGCCTACCTCCCATACAACCTCAATAATGAAAACTCTATAAAGAGGCTAATATTTGAACTACAATACTGAAATTTAGTATTTGTGTATGCTATGTCAAAACTGAGGTTTGTTAGTAAATGGGCGTCATCCAACCACTAACACGCTCACCTTCCACATAACCCTAAAATCGAAAACTCTATAAATAGGCTTCTATCAAAGCTACAAAAGTAAAATTAGATTACATTTACATAGGGTTTTGTAAATTTTTTCCCACCATATTTGATTTTATAAGTATCTATTAATATTAAAAATCATTGTAATATTTAAGCAGAAAAAGTAAAATTGTATCTTGAACTCTTTATTGTAATTTATTGATAAGAAAAACATTGTAATATTATATAGAACGAATAAATTGATTTGAAAAAAAAAAGCAAAATTAGATATTTAGTAATTTTAAATTAAAGTTAAGGCATGCTAGAAAAATGGGCCTCATCCACCCACGAACACGCCCACCTTCCATACAATACCCAAAATTGAAAACTATATAAGAGGACTTCTGTCGAAGCTAAATAAATAAAATTAGGTATTTATTTTTTTTTTGTATCAAAACTAAGGTGTGTTAGAAAAATGGGCGTCATCCACCAACGACCACGACCACCTCTCACACAACCCCAAATAGGCTTCTATCAAAGCTACAAAAGTAAAATTCGATATTTAGAGTTTTAAGTTAAAATTGCGGCATACTAGAAATATGGGCGTCATCCACCCACGAACATGCCCACCTCCTATACAACCCCAAAATTGAAATCTATATGAAGAGGCTTCTGTCGAAGCTACAAAAATGAAATCAGGTATTAGTTCATTTTATATCAATAATAAGACGTGTTAAAAAAAATGGGCGTCATCCATTCAAGAACACGCCCACCTCCCATACAACCCCAAATTGAAAACACTATTTGAAAAAAAGGCTTCACTTTAAGCTATAGCCAAAAAATTGAATGTGTTTGTATATTATATCAAAACTAAATGGTGGAAAAAAGTGGGCGTCATCTGACTACGGACACACGCAGTTCCCATAGAACCCATTTTAGTGAAAAGTCTAAAAAAGGCTAATATATAAGCTGACATTTAACTGAAATTCAGTATTTGTATATTTTATATTAAAACTGAAGTTTGCTTAAAAATTAGGTGACATCAATCCACTCCACTTCCCATAGAAGTCATAATATTGGAAACTTTATAGAGGTCACAACCATGCCAACCCCAAAATTGAAAACTTCATAAAGAGGCTTATCTTTAGGCTACAGGAAAATAATTTGATATGTATTTAAGACATCTTAAAAAAAGTAAAATCATTTGAAATCTCAAACAAATGAGCTACAATTTAAAACTGCTTTACACTTACGAATTGGCAGTGGGGGATTTTAACTTCGGCCAAGTCGAAGATATACCTTACTAGTTTTTGGCTAATCTTGACAAGCCTATACAACTAGTGATATTACTTAGAATACGATCTAAATTTTTCGGCTCCGACTGTAAAAGACAATTTTTTATATTTAATAGCTTTGGTTAAATAATGGTTAATGAGAGAATATTGAAACTCAGAGTGGAGTTACTATTTGTTGATGGCCTTCTATTGGCAAACTGGAACAGGCATTGGACAAGGAAGGGAGCAAGCAATATCTTTTTATATATTTCTCTTTTTCATGGAAGCTTTTAATCATTTTTAGGGAATTTCGGGGATCACATTTAGAAAAAAGCATTCTCTGGAGCAAAGTCTATACCATTTTGCTCTAAATATGATGACGTTTTTATCATATTCTGAGAAACTTGTACTGAGTGTAGTATAATATGATACCATGTATGATTCAATCATATCAAACTATGATCAAACAGTTTACTTGCATATTATAATAGTAGATGGAATTTCATAAGGTAGGGCAATAGTATATTAAGGTGGTGCATTGCCCCATAAGCCCCCCTAACTACGGATCTGCTTCGTAATCAATCTAATTTTCAAGTTCCCTTGCGAAGATGTGCTTATGTGAGTATTCGGTTCAAGATATTGTTTTAAAATTTAAATCGAATCTTCAGTTTCTACTATTATTTTCTTCTAGTGAACTATACTAATTTTTAGCTTTACTCATTGATTCTTGTATAATTTATGTATTTTTATATATTTTTTAATACTTTTATTTTAGTTTTTAGAAATAATCCTTTAATCGTTCATCCAATAATCGTCATCTTTTTGTCATTTAAGTTTTGTAGCTTATGTTTTCTTTTCAAATTTTGTTACTTCTCTGCAAAATTTTCAATCCCCTCAGAACCGCCAGCGAATCGGTTGGAAGCTGAGACAATCGCCGACGAGATTTTTAAGAGTCATCCGGGTATCGCCAAGTGCAAACAGCTGAGGCCCGAGAGGGATCTTAATCGATTGTCTGGGCAGAGCCGCGAATGAATCGCAGAGAGTGGTCTTAAGCTATTCGCTAGAAATAGTCAGACACGAATCTGCTGAAGACGTCTTCAGCGAATCGCCGACAAGTGTGGTAAACGAATCGCTTTGAAGGGTCCTGAGCAATTTATTGCACAGCATCATTGTTGAATGTTACAAGTTGTTGTATAGATTAAGCTATCGGGCTGGACAAACGATGTCTTGTCCCAATTCAATGAATTTTTTTTACTAGTTCAACTTTTTGATTAATTTTAAAGATTTTCAGAGGACTAGTAAACCTGTTGCCCGAATTCGAGCAATTCAATAAAAATTAATTGTTAGAAACATTATAGACGTTTAATATATGATATTCTATTCAATAAGTTATAACGATATATTGAGTCTCAATAATGATAAATAAGATCATTATCTGAATGGTTTGACTTAAAACGTTTGATCTGACACAAAATTATTTAATGTAACTGTCAATATGCGAAGACGTCCGTCTTATACTAAGATATATTTCAGAAATTAATAAAAGGTACTTACAGAACACCTACAACATCGATTTATGACAGATTTAGATGAAAAAACACCAAAAAACCCAAAAAAAAATTTTTTTTTTGAAAACTGTTAAAATTTGACTGACTTGTTTGCTTGGAAAGTGGAATTTTTTGATTTTGGAACTGCATTTTTCGGACAATTGACATTTGAGGAATGCATAAAAGATAATTTTGGTTAAAAATTTTTAGTTTTGAAAAAAACTCAAATTCGATCAATTCATAAGCTCTTCTCAAACTAAATTTCAAAGCGATAAAATAACGGATTTTTGTACAAAAATTTTATTTCTGTTTTAAAAGGTTGGGAACCCCCTGAAGTGAAATCACAATTTTTAAAAGTGGTTTGCACATCTACAGCTTAAACCTGATTTAATGACATCTAAATCGATAGAATCGGTCCATTGGTCTGGGAGGAGTTGAAGTCACAAAAAAAAACCTTAGCCTATTAATTATATAGATAAGCAGGATAATTAAAACAGATTTGTGGCTATAACTTTTAATTGGTTGTAGCTATAATGAAATTTTTTTCAAATATAGTGTTTTTGAAGCTTGTTGAAAATTTTAAAAATATAAGAAGAACATTTAAAAAAAAAAAATTTTCGAGCAAAAAACCATAGGGGGTAGCCTTGTTTTTTCGATGACACATAGTATTTATTAATTTTTCTGTCAAACAAAAACAAATTCGTCTTAAATAAACTATATACAATGAAAGAAAATCAAAAATGCAAATTTGATATTTTTTTTATTTTTACAACAAAAACAATTTTTAATACATTTTTTGAGAAAACATTCATTTTATTGGACTCTTTTTAAAGGCAATGATTAAAATATAAATAATAAATTAACGGTAAAAACTTTGTTATTATTTTAAAGTCAATTAATTGCAATTAAATACAAAAAAGAAATAAATGAAATTTTTTAAAAAGTGGCAGAGATATTCGCTTCCAAATACAGAACTTTAAATTTCAGAGAGTTTTTTTCTCTGTCTTGGCGTTTGATAAAAATACACGTTAAACAACTTAAGAAAATATTGAGAAAATTCATTCAAAATACATTTGGCAAGATAATTACCGTAATTGCCAACACACTTCAAAGAAAATTAAACAAAAATTTAGAAAAACAAAAAAAATTTGAAAACTGTTAAAATTTGACTGACTTCTTTGCTCGGAAAGTGGAATTTTTTGATTTTGGAACTGCATTTTTTGGACAATTGACATTTGAGGAATGCATAAAAGATAATTATGGTTAAAAACTTTTAGTTTTGAAAAAAATTCAAATTCGATCAATTCATAAGCTCTTCTCAAACTAAATTTCAAAGCGATAAAATAACGGATTTTTGTACAAAAATTTTACTTCTGTTTTAAAAGGTTGGGAACCCCCTGAAGTGGAATCACAATTTTTAAAAGTGGTTTGCACATCTACAGCCTAAACCTGATTTAATGACATCTAAATCGATAGGATCGGTCCATTGGTCTGGGAGGAGTTGAAGTCACAAAAAAAACCTTAGCCTATTAATTATACACTGAGCTAAAAAACAACGTAAAATCAAAGAAAACCACTTCGATTCAAATATTTTTCGGAACAATTTGGCACCAAATACGAAAATGTTCAATTCAAAGTGTTTCCACTTCGAAAAACACAAATCTAGTTTGATGTTATTTCCACTTTAAACTAAAGTTTAAGCACCTCGAAATGAAAAGTATTCCACTTCAATTTAACGTGGATTTAGAATTAATTCAAAGAGGAAACTAATTCAATTGAAGTACTTACATCTTCATTTTAAATGCTCTACAGCTTTGATTCCAAATCGTCATATTAATGAATCAAAGTGAAAATCACTTTGAATCAAATCCTCAGCATGTTTGATATCATGTGGATACACACAAATAAGTAAAACAATAATATTTTTTTTTCAGAAATTTTCTTTTATTGACAAATAAGAAAACATTTGGTGAATTAATTAAACTAATTAATTGTTTGGTAATACTAAAATAAATAAATATAAATAAGTATTATATTTATAGATTGTATGGTGTCGAGATCCAAACAATAATTTTTTTACCTTGAATATTATTAATATGTCGCGACATGTCGCCTTGTTTCCTCCATAAAAATAACTTCTCTCTGAATTCAGCCCAGAGTTCAATGTTATCAATTACTTCTTACTTCTTTTATATCGTCTTTGTTTGCACTGTCTTTGTTTTACACATAAACTTAAGCAGGATTTACTTTCTAACATCCACATTTTATTTCAGAAACTCAAATATTATTTTGATATTTTATTTTGAAACATGAAAGTATGTAGCTTCGAATTGAAGTGTCTTCCACTTAAAGACAAATATTTTTTGCTTCGTTTTCACTTTTGACGGCTTCAAATCTAAACAATATAATTTTTCAACTTACTTTCGATATATTTATACTTCTATATACTTTCGTGGATATACTTCTTTGAAAATAAGAGTAAAGTGTATCATCATTATTTTGAAGTTTTTCTACTTCTTATTGAATATAATAATGTTTTCATATTTGATTTGAAGGTTTTCATGGTGATTTTAAAGTTGATTTTTTAAAAATGGAACAACGTAAAATTGATACGATATTATTTAATTTTAAGTTGTGATTTTTCCCTGAGTGTATAGATGTTTCATATTCCAATAATAGATTTTGAATATTTTACAAAAAGCCATCTTCCAACGATTTCCGGAATGAACGAAGGAAGATTTTGTAAATTTATCTTGACTTGCGCATTCATCACTTGGGCGATCGAAAAGCGATCCTTCTTTCAGCGATCGTTAGAATGAGCTTCGGCGATCGAAAAGTGATCATCTTTAAAAGAACCCTCGCCAAATCAACGAAAAATAAGTTCCAGTCGTCTTCCGAATGTTTTCAGGGTAAGTATTTAGTAAGAGTTTTCTCTGTTTGATGAAATAAACAAATATAGATAACCATGGCCTGATCCTTAAAGTTTTTAAGCTGTTGTCTGCAAAGTGATAACGACCGCACAGAAAAATCAAATTTTTTTCTATTGCAAACATTTATTTGCATCCACTGGTATACGTACTCGGGAAAACGTACACTTTTTTAATCTAAAATTTCTACTAAAAACTGATTATCATGAATGATACAGTACCATGACCGAAAGTTTTATTTATTTAAAAGTTTCCATTTGTTCAAGTCAACAAATGATTATATAAGTCAAATTAAGAAAAAAACAAGATTTCATCAACCGAAAAACAAATCATTATCTAGGTGAAAGGACGATAAAGATGTTATCAAGTAAAAATGTTTCCGCTGATATCTATAACTGTTGTTATGCAGCATAGATTTAAGACTTTGAGTGTATGTTTTAAAATCGTGTATTCATTCAGTGATTAAAATTTTGGACTGTAAACAAATAGTTTATGGAGAAAGTAATAAATAATTTCAGTACCAAGATAATGAAATAGGAAACAGTTTTAAATCAGAGATAACTAAATCAATCTATTAAGTATACGATAATTATTGGTAGTGTAACCTTGGCTCAAGGTTGGTTTTGTTTATGATTCAGACAGATGTCCAGGAGTATATCAGGTCAAAACTTGCTTGGTTCAATAAATGTTTCTCAGTATTAGTTCATTTTTATTATATATATTTTTTTTTAAATTTTTTTCTTTTTTTTTTGTTTAGTTTACAAGAGAGGATTAGTTACAATTTCATTGAAAAACAACAAAATACTTTCAAGTAGTTGTAGTTCTCAAAAAAACAACTTACGATCAACAAGAAAATTATCAAACAATACAAATGCAAACAAACTAGCTGTGTGTACTTAAATATGCACGCGCCCCTAACTTGCCGGTTGCTATTCACGTTCTCACAAATGCTAGTTGTTGTTTTTGAAAAAAAAATCGCCGCTGAAGATCACTTCAGTCGCAGCTCATATCAGCAAAGCTCTAACGCAGACAACTACTATAACAAATACATAAGCAGAGAAGTCAGAGATACAGTCGCTGCCTCGTTTGGGTGTTGCTGCCGGCTAGAGCTTGCGACAGTACAATTCCATAAAAGCCAGCGTCCCCAACAATTTCGCATTATTGTGTGCAATACTGCAAACGCGATCGGTTTGCTTAAGGCTGTTAATATTATTTAATTAATATTTGTTTTATTGTGTTTTTATTAAAAACTTTTGTGCAAAATGCGTTTGGGAGCAACAGTGCCAAACTTCAAAGCTGATAGTACTCAGGGACCCATTCAGTTCTATGATTGGCAGGGCAAATCGTAAGTTATGAGCGAATAAATTTGCTTCGACAAATTAATCAGTTAAAAACGTTATTAAAAGGCTGTGTAAGCTGAAGCTACATGTCGAAAAAATGTGTTAAGATATATCTATTAAGTGCATTTTTTAGAGTTGTTGCATAAGTTAAGCAAAACAACTGTCACATATGGTCTGGTGTATTAATATTTTCTGTTAATAGATTTATTAATTTACAACAAGGCAACAACATTTAAAAAAAAATTAGTCAATAACAAAGTTCATTTAATTAAAAAAACCTTAAGTTAATGTACGAAGCACTAAGTATAAAAAGTGTATCATTTTTTCTTGTATAGAAAAAAAAAATTGAAGTAATTTTGAATTATTGAAGTGTAAAAATATTTACGTAATGAAGAATATTGCGGCGCTAGTTAAAACATGAAAAAACTGAGATAAAATTGACAAAAACCGTTACAACACAAAACAAATTAAGGCAGTCCGGTTATGCAGCCCTCGAAAATTTGAATTCTACATTTTTTTTTTAAAGTTAAAATAATTAACAACAATATTTAAACCTTTCATTTTAACGCAACTTTTTAACTCATTTTATATTCGAGTTTTTATTAAGTTTTTTTTAAATTAACAAATTTTTTTTTAATTATATTCAAAGTGTTGTAGATTCTATTTATCTGAATATAAAAGTGAGAAAATTATTAATAAATTATGGTCGGTCCCGACCAAATGCTTTTATTCTCTCCTCGAACACAATTTAAGCTTTTGTAAATATATGAACAGAAGCTTAGAAGTGCATCTTTAGTAGAACAATTGACTTACCAAATTGACTTTTACTTAAAAGATTATTAATTTGAAAACAGTATCATTCTAAACTTAAAAGCTTCTTGAAATATTTTCGAAAAGGAAAAAGGAATTGAATAAGCCAATGTGCACAAAAACGGATGCCTATCCGTTTGGAACCTGTAACGGATTCGTCAGCGCGTTTTGAAACCGTTACGAATCCGTCAAAACAATTGTCAGGACGTTAACATAACGCCCATTCCACGCATAACGCAATACTTTTTTTCAAAAATTGACCTCATGGCTTTCGAATTGTTTTATTATGGAGTCATGCCAAAAATGTTGCTGGCCATATTATTCGTTATATTATCCATGATATTCCAGCAGTACGATATTGATCTATTTATTTTTCGATATTCTATTTGTTGGACTCCTTTTTGGGAGTAGCTTATTAAGCTCTCGAACGAACTGTTCCCTGTCAATCACTTCACCACCTATGCTCGCAGTTTCTGCTTCAATGTTTTCACCACCAGCCTCCAAGTAATTCATTACTTCATCCATTACATTTTCAGTTGCAATTGCCACTTGCTTTTTGATTCCTTAATACTAAATCACTGATTCCTAAATATTCCGCAATTTCGACATGCTCTTGGTTTAAAAATTGCAATCGATCGCGCACGTGATGATTACGTTTTCCGAACAAATTGCAACAAGGTTGTGGGTGAATTTTTTTTAACTAACAGCTGATTTTCATGAAAGCTTTAACTTGTGAAAAATGATTTTTTTTTAATTTTGACGTGATTGCAAAATTGTTTACTTGTGAACAAGAACAGCAGACTTAAAGTTTTGTTAAGTAGACTTGAGGTGGGGTCCATACTTGTCAGCCCATACAGATCATTGTAACTTTTTTATTGAAAGAGCGTCAGAGTAACCATCGTAACTTCTTTGTTTTAAGACCGATTTTAAAATTTTTTGCTACAAAACCAATTAGAATTTAATAATCTCTAATATGGCAATCAAAAGTTTTTTGTTATTTCATACGAATACAAGTTAAAAAAATAATTTGTGTTTAATTATTAAAAAAAAAAAAAAAAAAACTTTTTTTAATAAAACAAAATTTTTTTTTTGGTTTTTACCAGTTTTCTATACCAAGGTCAAGTGTAAGGTTATCAAAAATTATAAATAAAATGTTGGTCTTAACAAGATAAACCATTTTGCAGAACAAAAATAAAAAAAATAAAAAAAAATATTAAATCGAAAAAAAATTACGCGTTTTTACGCGAGATATTAGCAAATATATATTTTTTTTTTAATATGTTGGCAAGCCTAACATCTAAAATTTTAAAATAATATATTTTTTCCAGAAACTACTTTCCAATACCTTGCCAACGGTACCTTATTTATAAAAATTAATTCAAAATTTCCCGATTCTGGCGTTTTCGGACGATTTGCAGAATTGAGAGGTTCATAACTTTTCAACGAATGGCGATAAAAAAAAAGAAATGAACTTATGTTCTTAGAATTTTAATAGGAATCTAAAGCCCAAAAATAAAACAAATCGAAAACCATGAGACGGACGCGTTTTGCGTTATGCTTGGAATGGGCGATAAAAGGCAGTTTTTATCGATTCTTTTATTTTAGTTTCAATGAATTAAAGCTACGAAATATAATTATGAATTTATTTTAATTAGCTTTCTTATATCAATAGCCACATGCTCCTGAAGTTCTCCTTCAAACCGAATAAAGCTACTAAAGGGTGATTTTTTTAAGAGCTTGATAACTTTTTTTTTAAAAAAAACGCATAAAATTTACAAAATCTCATCGGTTCTTTATTTGAAACGTTAGATTGGTCCATGACATTTACTTTTTGAAGATAATTTCATTTAAATGTTGACCGCGGCTGCGTCTTAGGTGGTCCATTCGGAAAGTCCAATTTTGGGCAACTTTTTCGAGCATTTCGGCCGGAATAGCCCGAATTTCTTCGGAAATGTTGTCAAATGTTGTGAATCGTGTTGTTGTTGTCAGATGGGGCTACGTCAAGTCTAAAGTCTACAGAAATAAGCCAGCAACTATTCCAGCTTTGGAAGACAACATTTCCGAAGAAATTCGGGCTATTCCGGCCGAAATGCTCGAAAAAGTTGCCCAAAATTGGACTTTCCGAATGGACCACCTAAGACGCAGCCGCGGTCAACATTTAAATGAAATTATCTTCAAAAAGTAAATGTCATGGACCAATCTAACGTTTCAAATAAAGAACCGATGAGATTTTGCAAATTTTATGCGTTTTTTTTTAAAAAAAAGTTATCAAGCTCTTAAAAAATCACCCTTTACAAGATATGTTCCGGAAACTTTTCTAATTGCGTTAATTTTTCTACGTTTTGTCATCACAGATGTAAAAGTTATTAGGATGTTTCAAGGATATGTTGAAATTATGTTTTAAATAGTCCTCCTGAAAAGTTATTCGGCACAAAAGGTCTGTTAAGCTCTCTTTTATTTCACAGTGAATACATTTTCCGTCTTCCATAAGTGTTATGGGCATGTTCCATTAAGTTTGTTTGAGTGGCCATTTGATACACCAAGTTTAAAGATTGTTAATTATTTATGAAGCGATCTAAAACACATATTTTCACAATTGCCCACACAACAATTCGCTACCGAATATTGGAATCAAGATATTCTCCACCTTTGCACACATTAAGGGGATTCAAGTCACTGTGTAGGTTTGCGTTTTGCGTACTTTGTGTATATTGAATTGACATGAACGCACTATCAAATTTTGCGTTAAATGAACTGCGTAGCTCGAATGATTGTTGAGTATTTGTCATTTATAATTCGTTCATTGTTTTTAGTTTTAATATATATCACATCAAACTTTGTTAGACGTCGTGTTACATTGTATAAAAAAACAATTAACAAACGATTTTGACAGGGATTGCTTATTCCCGTTTTCCACACGACAAATTTTATAATTCTCTTTTGGACTTGCCACTTTCGTTTCCACTCAGCAAGATTTCTTCAGCAAATCTGAATAAAACTTAAAAGAAAGATCAGCACAAAAGAAAACTTGTCAGTACGAGCAAGGGTATGTTCGAGCTGCAAACACTGCGGCTGTGTTGCGTGATTTGTCAAAGCATCACGTTCTATATTAATTTCAGGCAACATTGGCCAAAGCAAAACGTTCTAGCGAACAAAAATTTGACATTTGATGCGCAGGAAATGCGAAAAAACTGCAACACGAAATTTTTGTCTGCAGAATAATACTGCATGAAGAAAAGTAAGATACATGTTTATTTATTTTATTTTTTTATTATTATTATTGGCCACGTATATAAATTTACTAATAATTCAATCGGAAATGCGTGAAGAATATATCATCAGGATATAATTGAATGTTTTTAAAAAAATTCTTCTTCTCTTCTGAAGTATCTTAATTCTTGCTTCTTCCAATTTCAATAACAAACTTTTATCATTTTCTATTCTATACAAAATTAAACTAGCGCAAAAATCTATTCTTGCTTTAATTTATGGAAATTGTGCAAAATATCAGCAACGTTTCAGCTGAGCATCTGCAACAGTGTTGCAAGCTTGTAGAAAGGCCGCAGTGTTGCCGCATTTATTGAGTGCCTCGAACAAACCCCAAGTCTGCACTCGTCCCTTCTCGTCACGTTCCGATGGCTACAAACTCGACTTGCCAGCAAGAAAAATTGCCGTGTGGAAAAGGGGACTTACACAATACGCATCAAATTTCATGCGTAAAGTTTTACACAAATCGCTTGTTAAAGTTCATATAAAAAAAAAATACATTGCGTGAAAAGTTACGAGTTAAGCAGTTACGCAACCCTTACGCAGTAACTTGAATCCCCTTATTATTATTTATTTATTTTTAGTTTTCATTTCATAACTGTCACAATCTAAAAATTAAAATTTTTTTCTTCAAAACCCAAAATGTTTGTTATCAAAAATATCAAATATCTATATAATTAATAGGCTAAGGTTTTTTTTGTGACTTCAACTCCTCCCAGACCAATGAACCGATTCTATCGATTTAGATGTCATTAAATCAGGTTTATTCTGTATATGTGCAAACCACTTTTAAAAATTGTGATTTCACTTCAGGGGGTTCCCAACCTTTCAAAACAGAAATAAAATTTTTGTACAAAAATCCGTTATTTTATCGATTTGAAATTTAGTTTGAGAAGAGCTTATGAATTGGTCGAATTTGAATTTTTTTCAAAACTAAAAATTTTTAACCAAAATTATCTTTTATGCATTCCTCAAATGTCAATTGTCCGAAAAATGCAGTTCCAAAATAAAAAATTCCACTTTCCGAGCAAACGACTCAGTCAAATTTTAACGGTTTTCAAAAAAAAATTTTTTTTGGGTTTTTTGGTGTTTTTTCATCTAAATGTGTCATAAATCGATGTTGTAGGTGTTCTGTAAGTACCTTTTATTAATTTCTGAAATATATCTTAGTATTATTTATTAAATCTATTTTTTAATGCGTTTTTTTTTAACATTAGTTAAGTATATTTTATAGCTGGAAGAGTTAAGCTGCGATGTTTTCGAATAGTTATAATGTTTTTCTCAGTTGTTATATTAGTGTAAGTCCGTCTTCGTATTTTGACAGTTACATTAAAAAATTTTGTGTCAGATCAAACGTTTAAAGTCAAACCATTCAGATAATGATCTTTTATATCATTATTGAGACTCAATATATCGTTTCTAACAATTAATTTTTATTGAATTGCTCGAATTCGGGCAACAGGTTTGCTAGTATCAATTAAAGCAACAATTTTGAGTTCTCAGTCGTGAAAAGTGCAACGAAATCCCTTGAATTTTAATTTTTCAGTGTTATTCACATAGTTATATTGTTCGTCAAGCCGCTTGACAAAACAAGTCTTCACTTTATCAAATTGTTATTTTCCGCTTGGAGTCCGTATTTAAAAAAAACAAACAAGTCTGTTGCGTATTCCCATTATTTAAAAAAAAGAGTTCGAAACGGATTCACATCTGGTAACCGTTCCGAGTTTGAGATAATTCGAAACAGCAATTCGCGTTTTCGAGTGGAATTTAATACGAACACAGATCAGTTTCGGATACGAAACGCAACCCGTTTCGGAAAAAATATACGAAGATGTAAGTCTGTCTCGAATTCAAAACTTGTCCGTATGGAACAAGTTTTCGGAAGTATGTAATTGTTATCATATTTCACTTTTAAAACTAATCAGGGAACATACAACAAATTGTGCTCTTGTTAAAGAGATGAAAAAGAAGATCAGAAATATTAAAAACTATCTTCTTATCAAAATTACTATAGAAATAGTATGTACAGAAAAACTACTCTCAGTACTGGAATAATAATTTTTAAAAGATATGATCATTTTGTACATTTCCCATAAAGAGAAAAGGCTATTATGATAAAAGCTATGAATAGAAGAACTTAGTAGTCGAATAACTGCAACGACATCATCTCTGGGCTGGAATATCCTTATCCTTTAAGCTTGTTTTTCTTATTGACTTTAATTAATAATTTTGAAGAGAATCATGGTTTGAATCGTTTTTTGCTCCTAGGAAAGATTTTAACATGTCGATTAAGTTAATCCCCAAATCTCAATTATAAGGTAGTTTTTCAATTCGAAAAAAATCGTTATCATTTGGATCGAATGCCAAGATGTTTATATATTTTATATTAACGAAATGTTTTCATATCTAAGGCGTGTGATACTATGTTTAAATATGGAAATTAAGAACAACGAGATCTAGCTAATATCCTTCCGTAAGCTTAACTGTTTACACTTACTTTAAAGAAATTAACTTTGGCATTTCGTTATATTATTTTACTCTGTTATTTGCCATGACATTGGTTACATTCAAAGTACATTTTTCTTTACTTTGCTGAGCTATTTGGCACACAGCCTTATATATCGTTAACTTAACAACTTTTCTAACGCTCCACAAAGCAACCCATTCAGCAAAAATCATCGCTCACTTATATCGCTACCTTGGCAGTTGAGTTTGCTGAATATAACCATTGTTATTAATCGACATTTACTTCTTTACATCGTTGCAACTTTTCAGGAATAATCGCTTTTGACGGGGCTTATTGAATAATCGCCTCTTTTGAAAAGATTACTAAGTAGATTAATTTTTAATCTCATTTTGAGGGGATTAACTTTTGTATGGCTTATCTCATAGAATTCAACGATTTCAAGTTATTCTCAACAAAAGGCGATAGTAATGTTAATTAGTTAGGTTAAGTGAATTGTTACTGATTACCAAGATTCAATAGCGGTATAAACAATGGATTGCATCTTTTTTTCGGGCTCATAACCATGGTTCGTTGCCTGCTCGCTTTATCGTAGACGGATTTGAAACTATTACTGCCATTTTTTAAAGAGTACTTGCACTAGTGAACACAAATTCTCTTTGTGAGCAGGCATCGTTAAATTATCGGGTATCTAAAGAAGCCAATCCATCCCAATGACCAAAATACTCATTTAAAATGCATACTGGTCTCACTAATGCCGAAGAATCTCCCTATCCCCGGTTCAGGTCAATTCGATGTTTTCTAACAGCTGTTCAATTCGTCTTGGAGAGAACAACGACCACGTTCCAAATCATTGAATCTGCGTTTAACAGTCATTGAATAAAGTGCTTTATTACCATAAGTCAAACTAAATTGAACGATGCAAATTGTTTCTTTTCAGTTCACATCGAAAATCGTACAACTCATCGAACAAAAATGTTCACATTTTAATTTTATTTGCTGCAATACTATTTTACGTTGTGAGTACTTTTATGCTTACAAGTCCAATTTTCGAACGGAACTGTCAAAATTAAACTGCTAATTGTAAGTGCTGTCTAGGCGCAAGCTTAACCGTAGATAGAGCTTTAAAAACACTTCATAATTCAAGTTTTGTATAGTTTTTGATACATACTATAGTTCATAGGAAAAAATTATTTCTAACAAATTCCCAGCAAACCAGATCTCGATAGTTAAATTTGGCGATATAATTTCGATATCGAAACGATATCGAATATTAAAAATTTCCGATAAATTTTTCGATACTTAATATTTTTTTATGTTTCTAAGCTTTATTGCTATGTTATATAATTTCTCTGCTATAAGGTGTTATTTAAGCAAAAAAACAAAAAGAAACACTTTCAACTTTATTCATAACATATAAACTTTGCTTAGAAAAATCTTAAATTTTGTTTAAATGTTTAAGTTAATTATTGATTAATAAGTGATTTAGTTTGAAGAAAACATTAAAATTGAGGTATGTTTGTAATAACTATATTTGTAGTTTGTATTTATGTATTTATGTATTTAAAATAACTTTTGTTCTCTAATAAGTTCATTAATTTGACAGTTTTTTCAAGGTGCATTCAGAAGCAAATATCAATGCAAAAACATCAAAGGTATTTATTTGAATTACATTATTAAAAATTATTTAATATCAATATGGTTTTAAAATCGAAATTTTCGACAGCATCGAAATCGTTTGGATATCGAAATATTTTTCAATCTCGATTTCGTTATAATATCGGTATTTTATTTAGAGCTGATATCGTTGCGATATTGAAATTTTATACAACCACGATATAGTAACGATATCGTCATTTTATTCAATCTCGATATCGTTAACGATAGGTTATTTTGTATCGAAAATGGTAATTTATCGATATCGAAACAATATCGTTTCGAAAATCGTTAACGATAAAAGTTATCACTTTAGTGATATCATTTCGATATCGTAACGATATCATTTGGTTTGCTGGGTTATTACTTTAAAATTTTAATATATTTATTTTAATAGATTAATTTCATGACAATATATTTTAAATAATTACATATTTAAGTGTTATAAATGCAATCTATGCAAATATTTTTGGCATATTTGTGGTTACAGCACGGTTTTTTACATAAGAAGTAGAATGACAATGTCCACTTATTTTTGTTTTCTCCAGAATGAAAGCATTTTTGACACCTTGCGTGGTTTTTTTTCGGAGACTTATCAAGTTTTTGTTTTTTTGATGGGCGAGCATCATCATCATTAGTATCGGCGATATTCTGGGTTGAGCGTTTCGAAAGCAACGCCACAGATAATTCGTTTCTTGGGCCTCTTTTCCGTTTTTCCATATAGGGTTTTGCCAATGAAATTGCTAACTCGTGCAGAAAACATTTACGCTTTGTGTGCTTTTGAGTCTGCTTCCAACTGGGGTCAATTTCGTTGTATAAAACATAAGAGTTCAAAGCGAAAATATCGTTTATGTTGGAAAATACCGCCATAGTCCAACGATTATTTTTATGTTTGCAACTGTAGCAACTCAGCATTTTGTCAACGGTGTCCACGCCTCCCTTCGTTGAGTTATAAAACGAGATTATTTCGGGCAACTTTTTCGGGTCATTTGCAATATAAGGTGCGTGATGCATTGTACTCATGACAATTGTACATTTGTTTTTATGACTGATGTACGAAACGAGACTGGTATCAGGAGTAAAAGCAAAAGTTGATTCATATCGTGGAACTTTCTTGCAATTTAACAGCTTTGGGGGAATAGACCTTTTATTTTTGCGCATTCTTCCAACCATTGTTATATTCTTTTGTAAAAGTTTTTGGCCAAGGCTGTGAGATGAAAAAAAGTTGTAACATGCCCTTTTAATCCTTGATTCCTCTCAGGATTTCCTGTCAGGCTTTTTCCTAAGTATGGCTGTATTTTCCATACATAGCACGTGCGTGAATCAACAAGTTGCCAAAATTTCAAGCCATATCTCTCTGGTTTGGATGGAATGTACTGACGAAATTTACAACGACCATGAAATCCCAATAATTGTTCATCCACAGTAACGAATCAGAAGGATGGTAGAATGTAGGAAGTCGTTCGGACCATTTTTCCCAAAGTTTTCTTATTGGTGCAAATTTATCATCATTTTTTTTTACCACGTCGGGTTAGTACATCATCAAAACGAATGATTTTGTGGATATATAAATATGTTTTCTCAAACATGATAGACCGAAATATTGGCCGGCCACAAAATTCATGAAACAAATCATGCAAAGTTTAATTTTTGGATCTGAAATATATAGTAGGTATAAATATATAGTTGGTATAAATGTATATTTTGTCAAAAAATTTTCGGTTATACTTATTTATACACACCGGCCAGAAATAATACGGCTAAGTATTCATGAAATAATTCCTCGTCAATTTCGATATGGCTGGACCCATGTAAATACTTTCCGTAGTTGTTGGACTTATCAGTTACAATTTTTGATAGTGATGATGGAAAAAGTAGCAGGAATGAATCCCGAATGTTGTTCAGGCGGCTTGATGCAAATCTTGTTACACCTAAATACCACTAATCTTATTTCTACGACACTTCAGTAATGTTTTTACCAACCTGGGCGCAAATTAATAACATTTTCTTACCCTAACCGACCAGTGGCGTAAAACTACACTACACCAAATAGTGCCATCTTTAGCAACATACAATCGATCATCTTCTAATCTACTGCCACTAATGTCATCCGGTTCAGATAAACAGCTTTCAGACGAACGGCTTTCTGTTCCAGTTCTGGATCGGAAACATATTCATACTCTTCACTCTCATCCAGTACCTCATTCACAAGTTCCTCAAAGGTCAAAAACCGTGGACGTGTCATTATGTCACATACATACAATGAATGTCCAACGAAATAAAATAAATCAATCTTCAGAAAAAGCACCCAGCGTATAAAACACAACACAAATATCAAAAATCGCGTTGCGATTGATTTGCGCCGCAGCAAAAACGTATAAAATGCCATATGTATCAAAAATGATACAAAGCTCGAATTCATGATATAATCAATCCAAGGTAGTATTGACGTTTCTGTTGGAAACGGACTTTTGTCAAAAAATATAACAAGAAAGAGAGCGCTCACAATCCGTCATAGCATACAATTAATTTTCACTGGTCACATTCAGCGTACCCAACAGTTGCCAACTGCTAAGTCAAAACTTGATGCACATAAATTTGAAGTTTCGCATTAAAATGCATTTAAAAATAGAATATTTTTAATTTATCGGTAAAATTTCCATTCGTATTTGATACAAAGCTTGATATTTCATAAACTTGACAATTTTTCTGAAACTTCAATACCGATAATAGCGCTCCCCGATGTGTTGCTGTCACAACAGTTGACGCAGCTGAATGTGGCCAACGAATATAACAACGAACAGCTGTTTTTGATAAGGGTTCGTTTACTTGAAGCTGAGAGAATCAACATTTGTCAACACTACCTGGTAAAATTATTCTATCATGGCTCGAATTATAAAGTTTTCGAATTTCTCACGGCCTACTTGCAAAAATTTTTCAAAGTATAGCTAAAAATAACGGCAGTAAGAAAATAAATAAAGTAGCAATTTTTTTACCTCACTTTTTTTTTAATAAATTTATGACAATACAAAACTCGAAATGTATCATTTTTGATACAAAGCTCGATTTACGGTTAAAATACAATCCTCGTACACCTTCAAATCTTTTTTTCAACGAAGCCGAGTTAATCAGCTAGTAGTAAAAATTTTATTTAAAAGAAAAACTTACTGATTACGCTGATCTCACTGAAATGTCAGAGAAGACTTCAAAGTGTTGCAGATAACGGCAAAGCTCAAAATTCTTTGGAGGTTATTCCGAAGACATCTGTTAGAATTCATAAACTTTTAAATACTTAGATTGAGAATTTAAGCATTTGAGAATTTAGACATTTATGATTACATTTTCATTTCTTTTGCACGTCTAACTAATTTTAATTAGTTGCCATGTCTCTAAATTCTAATTGGCGACTCCGTTCGTTTGCTTAACATTGTTGCGTGATAGGAATAACGATAAGAATATCAACACATTTAATTTAAAAAGAATTTGTTGTGTATCTCCATAAAATAGGTAAATAAGACACAGATAGACGATTATAAAAATGCAACGCGTCGAGTGGCGACAACTATTTGCTACATATTTACACGCTGTGATTATAGCTCGCGACAAATGCAGCGACGCGTATTTCATGAACGTTACATAATAATCAGCGTATATTAATAAAGCAAATATTAATTGAATAAACAAATAGCAGATTAAATGTCAACGTTAATTATCCAGTCACTGCAGCTTTTTGTTTGGAAAGCCATTAGTTGCGTCTGAACTGATAGATACTTATAGACATACTTATTAAATTCGCCATGTGTGGGAGTTCTTAATACAATAAAGGCAATAGAACAAAGTTCTAAAGAGGTTCAATGATTAAAAGATTATTTTATGTATGAATTTTATGATCAACATAAAGCTCAGTTCTGCTATCAGACAGACGCCAAGTCATTATCAGTCGAGAGAATTCAAAACTACTTGGTTGATGCATTTTTTTGAAACTGTTTTTATTAAAAGACGCCTTTTTATTAAAGGACGAACAGAACAGTATTGAAAATTTTTCTCTATGAAATTTCTTTATTATCGCGTTGTTTATTATTTCTCTAATATTCGTTTCTTTGCTTCTATCATTTCAGCTGGGTCGTTATCTTCTCGCATCCCTCCGATTTTACGCCCGTGTGCACCACTGAGCTTGGACGCATGGCCGTGCACCAGCCTGAGTTCGCTAAGCGCAACACCAAGTGTCTAGCCCATTCCGTCGATGAGCTAAAGTCTCATGTTGACTGGGTAAATGACATCAAGTCGTATTGCCTGGATATTCCCGGGGAATTCCCATATCCCATCATTGCTGATCCCACACGCGACTTGGCCGTCAGTTTCGGCATGCTGGATGAGGATCAGAAGAAAGATCCAGAAATTGGCAAAACTATTCGTGCACTCTACATCATCAGTCCCGATCATAAAGTGCGCATGTCCATGTTTTATCCAATGTCCACAGGCAGAAATGTTGAGTAAGTTTTACTTTACCATCTAATTTGTATGCATTTTCGATAATTCTGCATAAATTTTTCAGTGAAATTCTTCGCGTTATCGACTCTCTACAGTTGACCGATAAACTCAAGGTCATTGCCACTCCAGCCAACTGGACTGTAAGTTCTTGATTTGTATTCATTGTGTATAAATTTCTTAAAATATACTTTTATATCTTAGCCTGGCACTAAGGTCATGATCCTGCCCACTGTTACCGATGCTGAAGCCGAAAAGCTGTTCCCTAAGGGCTTCGATAAGGTGAAAATGCCATCAGGTGTCAACTATGTCAGAACTACTGAAAATTATTAAATTTTTGCATTTTTATATGTTAACTTACTTAGACTAAGTCAAAAATATTATTATTATTATTGTTTTTAAAGTAACTAATAAAATAAAGAAAAAATTTTAAATATTTATTTATTTATTATTTATATAAGGGGTATTCACGATACAGTGCAGTTGCCAGTGTATTTGAGGACTAGACGACTTATGCACTTTACAAAAACAAAATATACGTGCGTCAAAAATCTACACAACTACATTTCTACTATAGCCTTAAACTTGAGGACTTGAGCAGTTGTGTAGTTGTGTACATTGAAAAATTTGACAGGTTTGAAATAGTGATGCAACATTTAAAAGTTTAAGTACCAATTACTTGATAAATAATAATCTCATTCAAATTATAATAATAATCTCAATAAAAATGATAATAGTAATCTCAGTTAAAATTATGGTGTGCTCACGAAAACCTAACTGCACAACTGCACAAGTCCTCAACTACACTGGCAAGTGCACTGAATCGCGAATACCCCTATAGTTTCAGTAAATCTTCATTACTGTACAAAGTTAGGCTAAATTTTATAATTGTTAAATTTTTCAGTTACCGACAATGTTATGCTTCTAAATCATTTACGTACTGCTCTCCCTTAATCAAATCTATCTAGTCAAAAAATAAAAGAAAAATTCTTTTCATTTGCAAGACAAAAATTAAGATTTTTTTTTTTTTGTCTAATATTTTTCGGTTTAATCACCCCTGAATAACTTGATTATCACAGTCAAATAATCAAGTCATTTGTGCTGAATACCCTGATTAAACATAGAAACGTTAATGAAACAAAATCTAAGTTATTTCTTTAATCCAATTTTTTCAAATACTTAAGCCGCGGTTCCATGTGATCTTATCTTATCTTATCTTATCCCATTTCAAAAACATTTGCTATAATGAGCGAGATGGATATAGATCATTTTCATTATAAAAGTTTGACATTTGGTCATATTTGTAAACAAAAAAAAAATTTATTTATTTTTCAAAACTTTGAAATATGTTCTTCTCAATTGATAAATAGTCGCATTTATAGGTTCAATATGACTTTTTATAAATAAATTACACGAAAAAAATGCATTACATAAGCTGTTAATATATAATTAATATATATTACTAAAAATGGGATAAGATAAGATAAGATAAGATCACATGGAAACGCGGCTTTATACAAACTTTAACTCGTGTGTGGCAGGATAGGATTCGATATTGCTAAAATCAAACTTGCATTTTTTTTCAACAGTTTCTGAACAGTTTGAGCTCCATCATGCTCCATGAAGCGATTCGAAATTGTCCCCTTACGAAGAGTTAAGGTCCACTTTAATATATTAATATCATTCGAAAAATATTAGTGATCCTCTTAAAATCTCGCAAATGCCTCGAATACCACGTATATCTCGCAAGTTTTCAATGCGTATATCAGCTGTTCTCTTTTTCCATACAAAAAAGTTTACGAGGTGCTCGCAAAATTCCAATAGTGGTCCTCATGAAAGCCCTTAATCTCGCATAATGAATATATCCTACAAGTTGGGAGTATGTAAATCAAAACAAAATGCCAATACGAGGTTTACATACGAAGCTTACGAGCTGAAATTACATTGGAATTTTGCGAGGACCTCGTAAACTTTTTTGTATGGAAATAGAAACAGCTGATATACGCATTAAAAACTTGCGAGATTTACGTGGTATTCGAGGCATTTGCGAGATTTCAAGAGGATCACTAATGCATTTTCAACTCGTAAACTTCGTATGTAAACCTCGTATTATCATTTTGTACTGAAACAGCTGATTTACATACTCGCAACTTGTAGGGTATGTTCATTAAATGGCATATACAATTTTGCTTAAAAACGAATATGCGAGATTAGGAGCTTTCATGTGAACCACTATTTTCTCTTTCCAATTCTTGCAGTTTTGCAATGAAGAATAGATCATTTTTTTGATTTAGGCCACTTTTTGCTAAGCCATGATTTTTCTTTTAATATAGATTTTTTTTTATAAATAAGCTTTAATTTTTCGACCTTTAATGTAAATTGGTAACTACATTTTGCCAAAAACTTTGCAATGGAAAGAATATTTCATACATCTACACAACAAGTCACTTAAAAACTAACAAAATAAAAACGTTATCTAAATAGTACATAGTTCCGTTCCGTGCAACACTGAAATCCTTCATCTTTTTCATTTTTGTTTTAATTTGTCATTCGTATTTGTAAATAAATACCACAATAAAGATGCCACCTGGTAAAACAGGTGTTCTTATAATTTTGCGAATTTATTTTTCCATAATGCCGTGGATAAGCTTGCCAACATTACTGTGTTTACATGGAGATTTAACTAGTGGTTTACTCGTAGTTAACCCTGATTGTAAATGGAGTCGAATTTAGAACCTTAAATTAAATACTTATTATAATACAATTTTAATGTAGTACAGTAGTGACGTATTTAATTTTTATTCTAGAGGTTACAACTAGAAAAGGTAATTAAAGCAGAGTATATAAAAACAGAAAGAAATGCCAGTTACTAATTTGTTGTAACGTGAGTTACTTCTTAATTTTTGAATAATTTGAAATACTTTGATTTAATGTTACTGTTTTTAATAAAGAGGCTTCAAGTCCAGAGCATCCACTCATAGAGATGAGAATGGCAACATCTTTCCAATCTGCCTGCGAGCGACAATCCCAACAATTCTGGCCTTGGAGAATACAGTCTGACACCTCCAATCGACGATGATAGAATGGAAATTCCATAACATATCCATGGCGAGGTTAAAACTGGTATTAAGCGACTCAAAAACAACAAAGCAGTAGCTGCTGACGGCCTGGCTGCTGAGAGCCCAAACACAACCAAAGCGGAGGACGGCTGGCGGATTCGCCGTTCAGCAGAATACATTAAAATGTATGCACTCGGCAAAAACTAATTCGCTGGGCGAATCCGCGACAGAAAAACGCCAGAATAGAATCTATTCTATTTTTGCTATGGCGGCTGGCGGTCCTCTCTCTGAGTAACATAAATATTGCCATACTTTTGCTAAGAATCGGCTGTGTTCAATGTAATTTTTTTAGTTTTTAGTATATTCTGACGTTTTGTTTTTTGTGTCTGTTTTATATTTATGTGAATTCGCAATAATATACAAAATAATTGTCTTCATAATGGATTTTGATGAACACTTAATTGAATAAGTCAAAATTTTTTCATATATGTTAATCATGTTGTCCGTCTGTTGCACCCCTATCTATCAATTGTACCACTACCGTGACAAAAAGCAACTCTGTTCCGACAACCGCCATCGCCTCTTGTTGTAGACGTGTTTCAGCTCAATTCGGCGAGAGAGGACCGCCAGCCGTCAGTCGCTTTGGTTCTGTTCGGGCTCTGAATTGTTTAAAACCGGTGGCGGTGAATTAACCAGGTGCATGCATCAGCTTCTTAGCAAAATAAGACTGGTGGAAAGCATGCCCAACGATTGAAATCGTAGTGTACTTTGTTCTATACTTAAAAAAGCAGACCCGACAATCTATGCCAGCTACCGAAGTATCAATCGTATTTCCATCGCGTACAAAGTTCTTTCGAGCGTATTCTGTGAAAAATTTAAGCCGCATACCAAAACACTGATTGAACCTTATCAGTGTATATTTTGTCCTGGCAAGTTCACAATAGACTAGATTTTAACACCACGCCAAATCCTAGAAAAAAACCACAAAAATCAAATCGACACCCACCATCTCTTTGTTGATTATAAAGCTGCATTTGATAACCCGATCCGAGATTGCCTCTACGTTACAATGTCCCAGTTTGGAATGCCAGGAAAGTTGATGACACTGCAGGATGACGTTGAGCAATACATGCAGCTCCGGGTCACAGCAGTCAAATTTAACTTTAAAGTTGCCAAGGAGCTAACATACCTTAACACCGCCGTAAACAGCAACAACAATGTCAACTTGAAGATTAAATGAAGACAAACAATTTCTAAAACATATTTTAACATATTTTATTTTTAACATCTTTGTTTGTTTGATTTTTTTTTACGGTGCATACGAATTAGATTTATTTATTAGCCCGTTTTTTATCTGTGATACTTTACTACCGCACAAAAACAGGTTCCGTATTGCAATACAGCAATACAGGTCTGTAGTACAAAGAACTGCTCTTGATTGAGTGCCTTTGTGAATGTATGATCGCTGATGCGTACCCTAGCAATTGGAATTTTCCTCACTGCTTGGGCACCATAGGTCTATTTTTTTAACCCTTGTGTCTGCACCAGATTTGTCTGGCCATGCTCATATATTAATATTTAAGTTTTTTCATGCAAATGTATGAATGCATTTGTTTTTCGTGAATCCAGCAACAGCAAGCATTGTTTATGAAATATTGATGAAACATGAAATGGGCTCAGGCCGGCACTGGTGTATACAAATAGTAAATATGTGTATGTATTACGTATAGGTTTTTATATTTTATTATATTTTAGATGGCAAGCATATTGCCATTCGCTCGAAAAAAGAATATGACTCATACATATTTCAATGACAAATTCTTCCACAGCATTATTTTATTAGTCGTCATTCAATGAAAGACTCAATAACGGTTCTTTAAACTTGCCAAAATATAAGGCAAGTTGAAAGTTTTTTGTCGGAGACAAAGGCTCAGTTCGTTCAGGCTCAGTTAAAGATTGCTTAAGCCATATGGAAATCGAAACAATACGGAAAACAGAATATTCAACTATCGCTTAAGTCGTGCCGGCCGTGTAGTTGAAAATGTTTTTGGAATTTTGGCAAATAGATTCCGGATTTTTCAAAAAAAAAACAAAAATAATCGAGCTTATTATTCAGCATGTCTCAAAGAAGGTTTCGACAAAGGATTGGTTGATGTAGAAAACAAAACACACGTCGGCCTTACAAACGGGTCATGGCGGAACAATGTTGTATTAAGTAATTTACAAAGATCACAGGCAAACCGATCAGCTGATGAAGCAATATATATTCAGAATATTTCAATACTGTAGGGTTTTGTTCCTTAGCAGTGGGAGGCAGTTAATAAATGTAACTTTTGATGATTTTGAAACCATATCCTCTTTTCTCTTTTCTTTTTGTTTCCATAGCTTTTTAGATAACGGTCCTGAGCAGGCTGGAGGAATCTGAAGCCTTGAAGCGATTTCTTATTCCAAGTAAATGTTAATTATCATCCGCAGACAGGTCTTCATACGAAACTTATACTGCCGGTTTGTTCACGGAGTTATAAATATAAAACGTCTTCTGTAACTATTTTTGTGACAAAATCAGTTTGTTTGCCATCTATAACTCGTTAAATATCAAATTGAAACGAACTTTTAACCTCGTTATAAATAAACATTCAGTTCTGCTAAAATATCACAAAATGTGTTTTAAATTTGTAACGAGTTCTAATGCCTGGTTATGAACGTCAGTTCTATCAAAACGCTACAAAATATATACAAATTTGATGCTTTGACTATTTCAAAAGCATTTCATCAGTTTATAACGCGCTAAGCCTGGTTTTCACTAGTCAATTTCAATGGTCAGTTGTTGTCAGTCACATGAAAAATGCCAACACTTCATTTTTTTCTGTTTGACAATGACGAAAAATAGGAAAAACTGATCACTTCACATGTTTATAGCAAAACTTGCAAATAAAATTTTATTTATGTGATTTTTTAAACTTTTAAAATTCATATCAAACAAAAAATGACGTGAAAACCAAGCATTACAAATAAACAGAAAAAATTGAATAACCAAATTGAAGAAAATAATATCGTGTTATAAAAAAGTTTTACTAATTTGTTGTAACGTGAGTTACTTTTTAATTTTTGGATAATTTTAAATACTTTGATTTAATATTACTGTTTTAAATAAAGAGGTTTCAAGCCCATCAAGAGCATCCACTTATAGAGATGAGAATGGCAACATCTTTCCAATCTGCCTGCGAGCGACAATCCCAACAATTCTGCCCTTGGAGAATACAGTCTGACACCTCCAATCGACGATGATAGAATGAAAATTCCATAACATATCCATGGCGAGGTTAAAATTGCTATTAAGTGACTCAAAAACAACAAAGCAGTAGCTGCTGACGGCCTGACTGCTGAATTGTTTAAAACCGGTGTCGGTGAATTGACCAGGTGCATGCATCAGCTTCTTAGCAAAATAAGACTGGTGGAAAGCATGCCCAACGATTGAAATCGTAGTGTACTTTGTTCTTTACTTAAAAAAGCAGACCCGACAATCTGCGCCAGCTACCGAAGTGTCAATCTTATTTCCATCGCATACCAAAACACTGATTGCACCATATCAGTGTATATTTCGTCCTGGCAAGTCCACAATAGACTAGATTTTTACACCACGCCAAATCCTAGAAAAAAACCACAAAAATCAAATCGACACCCACCATCTCTTTGTTGATTATAAAGCTGCATTTGATAACCCGATCCGAGATTGCCTCTACGTTACAATGTCTCAGTTCGGAATGACAGGAAAGTTGACAACACTGCAGGATGACGTTGAGCAATGCATGCAGCTCCGGGTCACAGCAGTCAAATTTAACTTTGAAGTTGCCAAGGAGCTTACATACCTTGACACCGCCGTAAACAGCAACAACAATGTCAACCTGAAGATTAAATGAAGACAAACAATTTCTAAAACATATTTTAACATATTTTATTTTTAACATCTTTGTTTGTTTGATTGTTTTTTACGGTGCATACGAATTTTTTTGCCCGTTTTTTATCTGTGATACTTTACTACCACACAAAAACAGGTTCCGTATTGCAATACAGAAATACAGGTCTGTAGTACCAAGAGCTGCTCTTGATAAAAACTTGTGTGCCTTTGTGAATGTATGATCGCTGATGCGTACCCTAGCAAGTGGAATTTTCCTCACTGCTTGGGCACCATAGGTCTATTTTTTTTAACCCTTGTGTCTGCACCAGATTTGTCTGGCCATGCTCATATATTAATATTTAAGTTTTTTCATGCAAATGTATGAATGCATTTGTTTTTCATGAATCCAGTAACAGCAAGCATTGTTTATGAAATCTTGATGAAACATGAAATGGGCTCAGGCCGTCACTGGTGTATACAAATAGTAAATATATGTATGTATAACGTATAGGTTTTTATATTTTATTATATTTTAGACGGCAAGCACATTGCCATTCACTTAAAAAAAGAATATGGCTCATATATTTTCAATGACAAATTCTTCCACTTCCACAGCATTATTTTATTAGTCGTCATTCAATGAAAGACTCAATAACGGTTCTTTAAACTTGCCAAAAGATAAGGCAAGTTTAAAGTTTTTTGTCGGAAACGACGCGTTCAGGCTCAGTTAAAGATTGCTTAAGCCATATGGAAATCGAAACAATACGGAAAACAGAATATTCAACTATCGCTTAAGTCGTGCCGGCCGCGTAGTTGAAAATGCTTTTGGAATTTTGGCAAAGAGATTCCGGATTTTTCTAAAAGAAATCAACTTGTCAATTGAAATAATCGAGTTCATTGTTTTTGATGCATGTTTCAATAGAAGGTTTCGACAGAGGATTGGTTGATGTAGAAAACAAAACACAGGTCGGCCTTACAAACGGGTCATCGCGGAGCAATGTTGTATTAAGTAATTTACAAAGATCACAGGCAAACCGATCAACTGATGAAGCAATATATATTCAGAATATTTCAATACTGTAGGTTTTGTTCCTTGGCAGTGGGAGGCAGTTAATAAATGTAACTTTTGATGATTTTGAAACCATATCCTCTTTTCTCTTTTCTTTTTGTTTCCATAGCTTTTTAGATGAGGGTCCTGAACAGGCTGGAGGAATCTGAAGTCTTGAAGCGATTTCTTATTCCACGTAAATGTTAATTTATCATTCGCAGACAGGTCATCATACGAAACTTATACTGCCTGTTTGTTCACGGAGTTATAAATATAAAACGTCTTCTGTAACTATTTTTGTGACTAAATCAGTTCGTTTGCCATCTATAACTCGTTATATATCAAATTGAAACGAACTTTTAACCTCGTTATAAATAAACATTCAGTTCTGCTAAAATTTCACAAAATGTGTTTTAAATTTGTAACGAGTTCTAATGCCTGGTTATGAACGTCAGTTCTATCAAAACGCTACAAAATATATACAAATTTGATGCTTTGACTATTTCAAAAGCATTTCATCAGTTTATAACGCGCTAAGCCTGGTTTTCACTAGTCAATTTCAATGGTCAGTTGTTGTCAGTCACATGAAAAATGCCAACACTTCATTTTTTTCTGTTTGACAATGACGAAAAATAGGAAAAACTGATCACTTCACATGTTTATAGCAAAACTTGCAAATAAAATTTTATTTATGTGATTTTTTAAACTTTTAAAATTCATATCAAACAAAAAATGACGTGAAAACCAAGCATAACAAATAAACAGAAAAAATTGAATAACCAAATTGAAAAAAATAATATCGTGTTATAAAAAAGTTTTATTTTATAGCTGGTTTTAGATATAACGCGTTATAAGCAAATTTATAATTCTGTGAACAAACCGGCCGATAGTGTTTCCTCTGAGGCCGCGACACAAAACAAGTTGTTTTAAGCCTGCACATCCGATAGCCTCAGTAGCTTTTCTTAATTCTACCCTAAATTAAGGTTTTTAAGGAAATTTTATTGTGATGTTATTTCTTTCTTCCAGGGTTGACTCCAGATTAAAATTTTTTGGTTTTGAACTAAGGATTTCAGGTATTCCACCTATTCAATAAAAACTGTCTTGGTTCTCCTAGGGGTGATATACAAGGAGAAATAAAAGATAAATCATGTGAAACAATGGTAATATGCTTCACTTGAATTTAGTTTTATCCCAACCTTAATATCATCCGCCAGGTGTGGCGAAAAACTAAATTTACATGATGATTTTAATCTGAGGCAAGTGCTATGCCTTTACCTTAGTCAAATCAAGTTTTTAAGTAATACCCAAAATTCTCTATTATCCACTTTTAAAGTCGTATATATTCAGGTTTTTATAATTTCAGTTATTAAGAAATGAAGAAAGGTTAAAGCGTAGGTACATAACATGACCAGGATTCAAATCCGAGACCTCTGTGTTGTCAGTCAAGAACGTTACCACTTGACTAACGAGGCCACGAAATATATGAAACTAATAACAAAGTTTCAAAAAACTTTCGCTACTTTTTGTTTGAAAATAAATTCAAGTGAACTAAGTGCTACATCGCTACCTGAGCTCTCAATTGTACAGAATGCGACCAGTACACTCAAAAAAATTCTGTAGTAAACATAAATAAAAATGTATATGAAATAAATGTAAAGTAGAAGCTCACCGTCCAAATAAAAATGTATTTATTATGACTAAATTAATTTATTTATTTTTACTACAGAAAATTGAAACTGCTTGTTGCTGGTAATTTTACTACAAGTGTAGTATATTTTACTACATATTTATTTAAACAGAATTCTAAACCCCAATTTTTTTGCAGTATTTAAAAATAGTTTATTACATGTGTAGTAATTTTTATTAAATGTGTAGTAAGTTTTTCTACATTGAACAAGAATTTATATAATAATGTTTTATTTTTTATTGTAATTTATATTATTTGTCATTAGCGTATTTGCAATATCGAAAGTATTATGTCTTAAGTGTTAAAAAGTTAATGATTTATACATAATATTAAATGATTTTGTTTTTAACTTGTCACTTATTACTAGTGTCCGACCGAAACCAAAATTTTGGCCGAAACCGAAACCGAAACCGAATTTCGGCCATTTTTGTAATATTCGGCCGAAACCGAAACCGAAACCGAAACTGAAAGTCTGCATACAAATTTGTTTTTAAAAACATTTTATTTTTTTTTTAAATTTAATTAAAAGCTTTCAAAAACAAAACAATTCAAACAAATAATAATAACGTATACATACGATAAATATTCTTTGAATATTAAAGTTCAACTTTAAAATAATAAATAAAGAGATAATTTTTAACACCACTTTAAGGAACTTTTTAGTGTTTAGAGTTATTCGGTTTCGGTTTCGGTTTCGGCCATATTGATGCCGAATAGCCGAAACTGACTAAAAGGGCCGAAACTGGCCGAAACCGAAACCGAAACCGAATATTCGGTCGGACACTACTTATTACATATTACAACAAACAAATAAACAATTAACAGCTAGTTGAAACTCAATCCCTTGATCACCAAAAAGTCCTTTTCTTCACATCGTTAGAATTAGCTAGAAGAGTTGGTTTTATAAAAACAAAATACGAAAGTTCGAAAAGTTCGTTCATATCAATTTCTATTACAATGAAAACAATTTATGAAAACTTACAAAGTGACATGAATCACCATACTTTTAAATCAGGGCACCCAGAAAATCGTAACCGTACCAAAGTACGCCCTCTTTTATCTGACAACTATATCAGATGTAACGCATAACTTGGTTTAGCCTTTAATCTTGTGATTAATTAAAACCAACAAAACTTTATGAAAAACTAAGCTCTTTAAAAACTTAACGATTGTTTTATATATATCCACTAGTTCCATATTCAACATTTTTGTAATACAAATGTGTCGAATTGGCAACTCTAGCAAGTTGCCATATTTCCGTTCTTCTCCTTTTCGTTTTCGTTATCGTTTTCACTTCGTCAAGTGCAGTCAAAACGTTCATTCATTTAGTTTTATTCGTGGCCGTGGAAAAAATTAGAAAAATTATTTTGAACAATTTGCTGTGAAATAAACGCAGTAAAAATCGATGATTTACTGCGAGGAAACCTTAAATTCGGAATATTTGCAAAAAAGATTAAATAAATAGATTGTGAAGTTCGTATTTTCCTGCGACGATTATTCAATTTTTTTTTTTTCACTGAATTAATTTTCATTGTGTTGATCTCTGTGTTGAAGAAGCAGCAGAAATAAAGAACAGTGAAAAAATAATAGAAAAACAGAGAAGAATACGTGAAATACTGAATAGAAACGCAATCGAAAACAAAGAAAATTGCAAGCAACGACGTAGTGAAGAATATTTAACGAATCAGCTAAAAAAATAAAAAGATTTATTTAAGCACGAGAAAAGTTTTGGAATTTGGTAAAAATATTATAGAATCGTATGGTTATGGAGTTTGTTGGTTTTGAGAATGAAGACTGTGTCGAGATGTGAAGGATTAAGAAAAAAAATAAATACAGATGATTTATATTTCTTGATGAATAGCTATAAAAATAACAACAACAACAGTTGCTTAGCGTGTTGACGATGACTGCGTTGAAGGAACTCTGAATATTGGAGTCCCTGTGTATAACTGCGCCTGCCCTAGATTTGCAGCATGAATTTGGGCTATGGCAACCTTGACCATTAATGGCTTTTTGTTTGTTCAAACAGACACAATGCTTGGGAATGCAATTTATTTGCTTTTGGCTCCGCCTGTCTGTCAGCAGCATCAGCTGCCTGAAAGTCCAAAGGTGCAGACAATGGGGAAAGGGCAGCGACCGAAGGGCTAATTTGCTTTATCACACCTCAAGATAAGCTCAGAAATCTTTTTTCTAGATGCTGCATTCATTGTTTGATTATTTTCTATTATTTCCAATAATGGTAATATATAAAGAATTTTATCATTTAATTTTGGAAAAATTTCTAAAACAAGCCTTAGTTTTCAACTGCATATAGCTATATCCCCTTTTTAAGGCTTGTGGCGTGTGTCGCATTGAAGCCAGATTTTCATAATGACGATGGCGATGACTTTGCTGTCGTCTTATAGATTAAATTACTTTCTTAAAGATTGTTTTTGTAATATTTTTTGCTTGGTTATTTGACGCATTCATTTGGCCTTTAATCTAATTAAGTGCTCTACAAAATTTTTCGAATTGATTCATTTATAATATAAAACAGTTCATTTAAATATCAAAAATACAAAAATGGATACTGAAAATGAGAACGAGCAACCAATATCCTCGTCTGCTAGCAGCAGCAACAGCAACAGTAGCAGCAATTTACTGGTCAACCTGCCAATGTTGCCTATGCTGCAATCATCATCGCACGACGATGAAGAATTAGAGGAGGAGGAGGAGCACATGCCCCTACACCCTCCCTCACCACCACCTCCACCACCTATGTCATTAGTTAGTAATCAGCAACATCTTGCACAGCAGCAGCAACAACAACATGCTGCTCCCGTTGAGCAACAGCAGCAGCAACAGCTTCCGATTGCTGATTCACCCTTACTCTTTAATAACAATTCAACTCCACCACCCTCGTCATCCTCATCGTCGTCGTCATCGTCACACAATCATCAACTTCATCACCATAGCCAACAACAACACTCTGCACATCATCAACATCAGCACCAACAACACCATCACCATCACCACCACTACTCTCATTATCACCAAGAACAACACTCTCCCCCTCCTTCTTCCACCCAACAGCAACAGCAAGCATCAACTTCAACAGAGCAATCACAACAACAACAGCAACAGCAAAATCAGCAATTTTCAATTGACGACGAGGATATTGCTGAAAGCATCGACGCTTCAGCCATCGAAGCAAACGTAGAGTCATCCGAACAAAACTCTATTTTTGTTGCTAGCACCAGTCAACAGCACACTCAATATAACGCAACTTTAGGTGCGACTAACGCACCACATTCGTCGTCGCCTCCTGCACTGCCACGCGAAGAAGCCAAACATCAACAACGTTTTCCCAATCCACTTCA
The DNA here is from genome assembly GCA_958299015.1 of Tetanocera ferruginea. NCBI lineage: Eukaryota > Metazoa > Arthropoda > Insecta > Diptera > Sciomyzidae > Tetanocera > Tetanocera ferruginea. The sequence goes on along the minus strand of OY282640.1, from coordinate 54,518,754 downwards.
ATACCATTATCACAGCAGCAGCGGTGGCTGTAGCCAACTGTTTAGCTCTAACAACAACAGCAAGAACTGCCCCAATATGTTCAGCAGCGAAAGCGATAAAACTGGTGAAGCACACACCAGCAAAAGCCAACAGACGGTCGATCGTCTTAAGATGCTTTATCCCAATGTCAACGAAGATGAAACTCCGTTGCCACGCTGCTGGAGCGCTCATGATAAATGCTTGGCCATTGGACTTTCGAACAACAATTTGCGTGTGCGCTTTAAAGGTAAAGGTTAGTAAATTATTGTTGGGCGGGTCATTAACTTTCTAATGTGTACTCCGCATTTTAATACATAAATACCACATAACTAAACTTAATTCAGGCCAAATATTTGAGAATTTGGTATTTAACGTAATTAGAAGTATTTCCCAAAATTTGGTAGACAATTTTGAAATAAATTAAAAAAAATAGGAACGTAAATATGTTGATCAATAGATTTTGGTCTTGACGATGTTGAAAACAATATTTTAAAAAACTTTCATATCTATCATATTATTTCTAAGAACTACTTATTATATTTTGTATTCGTTTTTTAATTTTGGAAAAATAAACTTCTAAGAATGAATTTCTATTTAAGCACTACATCAAACAAAGTAAAATTTTTAAAGATCAATTGAATATAGCAAGAAAAAATGCTAATTGATTAGATTTGAACAAGATTACATAGCAAATAAATACACTGTACTTAGGGAGAAAGCGAGTTCCAAAGACGTATGAAATTAACAAACAACTGACGTTTGACCAGATCAAATACATGAATCCGACTTTTTGATTTTGAAGAGAATTTTTCAAATACCTAAAAATTTGTAGGTTTTTTATTAAGAATACAAAAGAGATTTTGTGTTTTATAGATACATAAAAAAATATGACAATTTTTCTTTATCCGTCAAAATTCCTGATAGATTTACTAACCATAGTACAACAAGGAAGGTAGTATTATTACTGACGCTGCCGAGCTGTGGGCATAGAGTGTCAAAAACAAGTTATGTACACCGAAATAAAAACATAAAGGAAATTTTTCCTTAAGCAAATCAAATTTTGTATAGATTTGTCTTCCCATCATTGCGCTAAATTATATTATTCTATTGTCAATTTTTCATAAGTTCCGCGTGCTTTTTCAATCCACAAACCATTCCTGTTCTAAATTAACATTACAAATGTTGTGTGTTTGTAAATCAAACTTTTCTTTTTTCAAACTCTTCCACTTCAGTTTGTGTTTTTTAAAACAATACAAAATTAACTTATTTTAATTAACAAAAATTAAAAATGTTGCCATTTTTAAAAATTTTGTTTTCCCCCTTCTAACAAAAATCCTCTTTTTTTGTTAATAAAAACAACACCGTCAATTGTCATTACAGCATTTTGACACTTTATGCCTACGCTAAACAGCTGTTTCAGTCTTATTAATACTAACTTCCTTGTTGTACTATGATTAACTGACGATCTTGTTTTAATTTTATGCCTTGTTTTCAAAACTCTCCAAGAAATATTTCTATTCAGATGCTTTAAAAGAAGACATTTTAAATACATGAATTCTTCTTTTGAGTCTATGTATATCATTTAGACTCTGAGGATATTTTCAAGTATATTGGAATAATCTATGAGTATTTTAGCGCTGAACCTGATGGTATTTGTGCTGCAGTGTTCCACATTGCATTTTCGTTTTTGTTAACCACTTTCTTAATCATATAATAAATCTATTATCGAAATTAAAATTTCACTTTTTTGAAACAAAATTTACTTTAAAATTTGTTTCAAAAAAGATTGCATGAATTATCTTAATAATGATCATTCAATTTTTGTATCGAATTGTGTTACTTCATAATTTTATATCACCTTGAAACCCATCCGTGCATTTGTCATAAAAAAATGCAACAATTATTTGCTTTTCAATTAAATAATTGAATTAAGAACTTTCAATAAAAACTCTGCCAAATGCCAAATGCTCAATACCACTCGAATTTGTGATATTTGATGATATTTATAGATCTAGCAACACTTATTAGTAGTTCGAAATTTTTACCAACAGTTTGATAATTTGTTTTCTTTCGTTCCCTTTTCCAGAACCTGAGTAATCAATAAACAAAAAATGTTATGAAATCTAATGGTATTGGCTGCGTTTCTTTCGTCTTTATATAATCGAAATAGCAAATTTCCGAAAAGAACGGCAAGAAAAATGACTGCCGTTCTGTTTTTTAGTGTTGTTTAAAGTCTACATCATATGTCTGGAATGAAAAGACTCACTTTTACTTTGACAGTTTGAAACTCCAAGCAAGTCAGGTTATCCTAAGCCTGGTCTTTCCAAAAAGGATGCGGTCTTCCTCGTCTACGTTGACCGCCGCTGGGTACCGAATCGAATAATTATTTCGCTGGAGTGCGTCGTCCATTCTATCGACATGACCTAGCCAACGAAGCCGCTCAATTTTAATACGCTTGGTTATATCGATGTCGGCATATAGCTTATACAGCTCGCGATTCCATCGTATTCGGTACTAGCCATTGACGCAAATTGGAACCTAGTACGAAAAGACAGATAATAGAAATAATCCAATTTGTTATAGAATTATTTTTGTTTTTGCTTAGCATAAAAGAAAATTATCCAGATTTTTAGAAGCGAAAGGGACGCAGCTAATGTCTATGCTCAGTCTGATCTGGCATTCAAAAATGATAACAAATAATATTCTGATTATAACTGGAAGGTTTTTTGTAAACTGTACAATCGAGTAAAATCAATTTTACGTAAAACTAAGAACATAATTCATTCTGAATTCTTTAACGCATTGGATGAATAACAGTTCCAGAATACGTTACATAATAATGGATGCAATCCGCTGGCTCTCTTGTTAACGCCAATGTCAATAATATCAACGCTAATTCCCTGTCGCATCCAGCCGGCGTGTCCAGTATGAGCTCAAATAACTTTGAATTCTCGGTTTTCTTTAAGAATGATAATTTTTCTTCATTCGTATTGTTGATTTGAATGAGCTGCGTCTCGCCTTTGTTCTAATAAAATCCACTGCAGTGATATTTTATTATAATTCCTTAAATTTATTTATCCATAGCATTTATAGCATTTTGTGAACACCATTTTTACTATATCTCTTTTTCAAACAGCATGGAGTGGTTCCGATAAAAAAGCGTAGTGATTCCAACTCGCTCGATAACCTCAGGCCAATAAGCGTTCTTTCCTCCCTTTCTAAAGTGATGGAAAATCTTATAGTGCAAAATCTTATGAGTCACGTTTAGTGTGAGATCCCCAGCTGTCAATACGGTCTTGGCAATGGCTATAACTCTACCTTGCTTTTAATCGGAATCGGAAAAAGTCACAATGATTCCAATATCTCTATTCCTTTGTTTTTAGATCTGAGCAAAGCATTTGACAGCATAAATTATAACACTCTTGTTAGAAAATCCCACCACGAGTTTAATTTTCGAATGCAAGCAATATGTCTTATGCAATGGTCTAAGCTCTAAGTAACTTAATGTTACTTAACGCTCAGCTCTCCTCATGTCCAAACTCACTTTTTACTTGGACGTCTTCTCGGGTACCTTGTCTTTTTATTTTCGCAAAGTGCAGCTGCTTGTTAGCAATGTAATGAGTTTGAACAACGTTCGACCCCGGGAACACATCTCTAACCAAGTATTTGGATTTTTTAACTATTCCTTTTTTGATATTATCAATTTCAAACTTATGTTTATGTTGTACAAGATAATCAAATGCGAAATACCTGAATACATTGCTAACTCTTTTACCTTTTCGCGCTCTGTTAGAAATGCTCAGATGTGAAAGAGCAGCTATTTGAAAGCTAATTTTTAATTAGATCTGCCAGATTCTAGAATACCTTGCCCAGATATATGAAAAACTTAAAGTATGGCTTCCTGTAACTTTTTTCAAAAATCAAACGATATTTTATTTAAGTAACTAGTATTGCTGTGGGACCATTCACCACCATATTATAACTTTTTTGGGAAAGCTAATTTTTGGCTGTTATTTTTTTTTTGTATTGAATCTTGAAATTTATTTTATTTTCCCAATAGGACTTAAGACACTGCATAAAAAAACTAAAAAAAGAAAAAATAAAAATCCTTATAAGTTGACTTTCTCTTGAGTTAAGCTTGAATATTAATGCAATGAGATTTTAAACACATGATAAAAGTTCCAACTTTGGACTCTAGTTCTAACTTAAGATGTAGTTGAATGAAAATTTTAGACTCTGCCCTTTAAATATGTATAGGTGTACTAGTAAATATATTAATTGTACATCAATATTTATTTTATGTTATTTGAACATGCACTTCAAAGATTTTACTTTCGTTTACAAATCGAACTATAGAGTAGAGTAGAAAGACATGTGATTATTGCTATTATTATTATTATTTTTTTTTTTTTCAATGAATTAAAAGAAAGTTGCTAAAGCGGCTAAGAATATATTAATTATTTGATGTATTTATATTAGATATTTACGTAAGTTCCATTATAATCGGGATAGATATATTACAACAGCTTTAACGGGTCTCACAATAAAAAATATAAATGTGTTTATGATTGTCGTTTCTGCAGTCTAGAACATAAAAAACCGCTTTGACTGAAATTCTTATGCATTTCTTTTGCGACTCTTGTATAAAGGCGTCTCTTAGCCATTGCTTGAAGATCACAAACCTTACCAATTCTAAAGACAACGCAGTTGCCATTTACCAGTTCACTCATCTATTATTTAGACCGATTCCGACCACTGCAATTAAATCAGAAATATCTTTAAAATTAAATCAGAAATATAGTCATATCATTACAAATAACTTTGATAGCATTAAATAACTTACGATTGTGACACATAATTATTATGGCTGATTCCACACTAATGAGGAACGGAAACATGAATCCTAAAATGCTTTCAATGGAAATAATTTTTGGTTCTTGCATTAAAATGGAGTCTTAAGTTACTCCTGTTGCAAAATTATTTTTATTTTTAATGCTTTTTTATCTTTTTTTGACAATTTAACTAAACAAACTCAGAGTTGAGAAAAACTTAAAATATTTTGCTTATATTTAAAACGTTGAAAACAGCCATCCCTTGATGCACATTCAAACAATGTTAGCAAGGTTAGCAATGTTGAAAAAGATAACAATGTTATCCAAGAATAGTTTATAACAAGGATTAGTTACTGCGTTAACAAAGAAAAAATATTTAAGCTGATGAGTGCTTTTTCAGTGTCACACCTGTCCCAGAAAAATGCTATAGTTTTCCTAAGAAGCAACATGGGCTTACGATAAGAATGAAACTTTCCTAAAGTAAGGATATTGATGTTTTACATAAATTTGTTAATTTTTTTCATTCAATAAATTATTTTTATTCTGCATTTCCGTTACAAGAAGTTGGTCACACCCGGAACGGTTTTCAAAATTTTTTTCTAATAATGAAATTTTTGCAAGTATATGAATAAATTCTTTGATTAAAACTAGAATTTTGTAAATTCATGTATAGCGAAATCATTTGTATAGGTATTAATTTGATCAAAAATGCATGCGAAAAATTTTTTGCAAAAGAATATTTTTTTTTTAAATATATTAAAAATTTGAAATTATTTTTATAGGTGTTATTTTGATCAAACATTCATTCAATTCATGCAAATTAAAACATTACTTAAAAACATATTTTTTTGATATAAGTGTCAAAAATATGTGAGTATTATTATACCCATTCGCACTCGTCACACCATAGACAATCTTATTTCACACCCGTCCCACTTAAAATTTTAAAAAAGAATGGTTATCGCCATTTTTTCAAAATATTTTTCACTGGTTTTCAACACAAAATATATTAACTTTGAATATATGCAAGTCAAAAATGGTCTTAATGTGGCAGGTGGACGGAATTTCAATGTTAAACTCAGAATTTTTAGTTTTTGTGCTCGTCACACCCGTTTCAGGTGTTTAAGCGAATGTAACTATTAAACTAGTATAAATAATTGCATTATGTTTTAGCATTTTGAAACCTTGGGGCATTTTCTAAAATACCCTATAGTAAATTACTAAAATTTTAACCGGTTAATACTATTTTCAGCACGAAAAGTTAGTCAAAACGTCACACTCCTCCTATGGAATGAGCCTTATGCAAACACTATTTTATAAATTTTAATTTGTACTTCATTGCATACATATAGACGACTAAAGAAAAGAACAAGAAAAAAAATCAATTGACCCTAAAGTGGCATTGAGTTCAATATTATATAACACGAACAACGTTTATTATTCTGAATCCCTTTTTTATTAAAAATTACGCCAAGAAGTTCGAGCAGATGGCAGCCTTGAGAGCACAATTCATATGATTTTTCGAATGTAAAAAAATTAAACTCGAGACTGATTTGCAACTTTTTTATGCTCTCTTGGTGATATGTAGTTATGGTTTCAGCGCCCCTAACATACGACTTAATTTTCAAAAGTAGTACTGAAATTTATTTCTGTATAATTACTTATAGGTATATTAAAAACAATATATTTTTATATTATGCAGATTTGGACTTCTATTTGGTTTCTCGTCGCACGTGTGACGTCAAATTTGCCATGCAGATGTCCAATCTTTTTAATATCTTATTTTTACTTCCGTATTATATAGTTCCATATATAATCTTTATTATTCCTAAGAAGGGCACGATTACGATTTCCGGGGCGCCGCGATTTGAAGATGTTTTCTGGTAGAGAACAACAAAAAAACATGATTCGCCGAACAAAAAATCGATAACTCTATTAGTTATCGAGTTATCGATTTTTTAAAAAATTTTTTTGTTAAAAGATCTGTTCAAAAAAGCATCTATATCTTTGCCGTTACTCAATGGATCTTTAAGATTGATATGTCATTTCAAAGGTCATTAAATGACCTTTCAAATATATTTCTTATAAATATCATTGCTACAATATTTTTAATTTTATAAGCGAATTTCTTCCAAAGTTGAATTTTTTAATAAAAAGAACCGTTATTTTCTAAAAAATTTACGTTATTGAGTTACTAAAAATATATTTTTTTTGAAAAGCTTACAGTTAGACCTTTTGTTTGATATATAAAAATATACATTTTTTATTTAATTTCACACTATATTACATAAAATTAAAATTTTCCAAGTGTTTTCTTTGTTAAAAAATCTGTTCACAAAATTTTCTATATCTTTGCCAATATTCAATGAATCTTAAAGATTGACATGCTATTCGAAAGGTAATTAAATGCCTTTTCAACGATATATAATACAAATATAATTTCAAAAATGTTTTTAAATTTATAAGCGAATATATATCAGATTTGAATTTTTTAATTAAAAGAACCGTTTTTTTCTGTAAAATTTTCGTTTTTAAGGTACTAAAAATTATACTTTTTGATTAGCTGAAAGTTTTACCTTTTTTTCGATAGATAAAAATATTTTTATTTTTTTATTAACTGATCGACCAAAAAATACAAATTTTTTTCACTGACTCGAAAATCCCGTTAATTCATATAAATATTGTATTGTAATGGCGATATTCGTAAATATGGAGTAAGAAAGCAAAACATCTTAGGTACAAATGAGTGAAATAAGCAATTTTCCGTACAAGGGCAAATCATTGTATCATAAAAAACACAAGAAAAAGTCAAATAAATTATATATATTATATACCAAATGAAAGATAAATTTTCAAGCTTTAATAATTTACTCTTTACAATTCATAGTAATAACGGTAATTTTTGAGAAAATAACGGTTTTATGTAAGAAATTCTTTTTTTATTGCATAAAAATACCTATAAAATACAAAGTTCTCAACAGATTTCATTAGTTCAAAATTTTTCTTATAGCCTTATATATAACCTTTTAAATTTTACCTTAATCATTAATATCGGTTATATATTAAGAATAATATAGCCGGTTTTCTTCATAGACCTTATAGCAAAAAAAAAATTTTAAAAAATCGATAACTCGGAAACAAATCGATAACACAACATTTCCTTTGGCTATTCTTATTTTTATTAAGAGTACTCTTCGAATCCATCGTCAAATCGCGGCGCCCCGGAAATCGTAATCTCCCCCTAAGAAGCTTTGTCATCACAGTCCTTCAGCGCCTGATATGGCCAATTCTTATTATTTTATATACATGCTTATAATTAATATTCTTCTAAACACGCTAAACCTAAATGCGCGTTGAAATATATTCCATTTTTTTTTTTCTATCTATCTAGTGAAAATCTAATGGTATTTGCAAGTCAGGTCTAGGTAGCAACTTTGTTATTTACGTATTTCTGTTTTATTGTGCTTTTTAATTTCCTTCTAAATTTTCTTTCTCTTTGTTTTTATTTCCTTATCCTTCTTTCGCTCTATTTCTACTTCTGCCATTTTGTTTTATTTTCGTTTTTTTATTTCGAACATCTGTAGTTGGCGAATTTTCTTTCTCTTTGTTTTTATTTCCTTATCCTTCTTTCTCTCTATTTCTACTTCTTCTGCCATTTTGTTTTATTTTCGTTTTTTATTTCGAACATCTGTAGTTGTCTCTTTTCTGTTACTCTGTGGCGCTGCCACCCTTAAGCTATATACATGCAATTTTTACATGAAATTTTTCTACAATATTTCATTGGAATAATAATTTTTGTTATATCGTTATAAAATACACCCAGCGAAATAATTATAATTATTACTACATCTTTCTCACAGATTCTTTTATTGATATTTACAAATAAAGTACACATCATTTGGGTGTTAGTTATTAATATAAAATTACTGGATAATTAACTGATGTTGTTATTTTAGATAACACGATTTATAACTCTTTATTTAATTTCATTTATTATGAAAGCAATGCATAGTTCTACATTAATTTTGAATTATAGGAAAAGCAGAAATAAAGAAGCGTAAATCAATCTTATATGCATTATTTTGTTTTGAAATAGGATTATTTATATTTACACCAATAGAGTGTCAAATTTTTGATTCATCTGAGTACAAGACAGTTTGAATGATTTGCTTCTCGAAGCTGCAAAAGCACATTATTATTTGATTGTCACTGTAAGCCACTTTATTTTTATCGCCGAGGAAATTAAATTAAGGAATTCAATTTTTATTTAATTTTTGAGGAAATTATATGAGAGAATCCTACGAGTCTGTAAAACGCCTGGCAGCTGTGAAAAGTCTCAAAAATGTATACATCAATGTCTATTTATTAAATGGATTTTTTCAAAAAACTTTTTTTTTTTATTGTTTTGGCACGTCGGTTTTCCTCGTTTTCTTCACAGAATTCCAGCCTCGTTCTTTTGTAATTTGTAATTTTTCAGACTATCTTACTCTTTGGCCATGCGTACAATAAACTCGGAAAACCCTTCTTTTTGAGCCAGTTTATGCCAGAAATGTTGAGATTCTTCTTCAACACGGTGATAATTTACAGGTGTGCTTTTTAGTTCTAAAACCCTGCGTTTACAATGAAACGGAAGTCCACTTTTAACTTATGTAACTCTTTTAGCTTAGTTTTCACGCCAATTTTAACTTTGCAATTTTTTTTTTTAAATGTCCGCCGAGGATGGTCTTAAATAGTTCTCAGAACAATATTTCGTACTTGCCATTTTATACTAAATCAACTGCGTTCATACTAGCTGTTCGTAATTTATTTTGACAACTCGCATATTTATACCCTAAACCTACGTCCATGAACACGCCCACCCCCCATAGCGAAAGCACAATAAAGGCATTAACTGTGAGTTACAGGAATAAAACTTGGGAAAAAACTACAGGAAATGAGTAAATTTTTCATCAACATTTAAATGCATATAAAGTATAGGCTTCATCCGCCCACGGAGACGATCATTTACAATAAAAATTTTTTGTTTTTGAAAAGTAGGTTAAGGGTATTTCATAGTCGGCCTAGACCGACTTTAGACTTTCTTTACTTGTTTTTACCTTATTTAATTTTGTTTGCATGGTTTTATTTTGAATTTATTCTATTTACTTATTGACACCTTGTGATGTGTCGATTATTTATCGAAAAAATTAGAGCCGACACAGATTGGATGTTAATTTGGATGGTAATTTATGATAAATTACTTAATTTCAATGACAGATTTTCCACGGCGAAATTACTTAATTTAGACATAATTTATGCATAAATAAAGAATGAGATGTAAATTACGATAGTGAAAACATAGTATTAGTTTTTGATAGCAATAAAAGAATAGTTACTTTGAGATTAGATTAGTTGTAATTCAATAGTTCTCACTAACATAATCGAAAAAATGTTTGGGTTCTTTGTCATGAAGGTATATGAAGACGTAATGCTCCTAATGTGGCGTCAGCCTTTTTTCAAAAAATGAAAAAATGAAAAGAGAATTGTCAACCAGAATCAGGGACACAAAGCAGTTGCAATGAAAACTTTTAACCGGGTCATTAATTCTTGAAAGCAAATTCGGATTATGGTAGAATTGGAGACGAATTGAATATAAACGAGGTGAAATTCTAGCTGACAGATGTTTAACGTCGTGTGTTCTCCCTAAGGTTGTTTTTAGCGTAAAAACCCACAGAAAGGTAAAGAACAAAAAAGACGAAATTCCTATTTTGGACAGTATTTGCGTTACCGAATATCGACAAGGTTCTCGAAATCTCTTTTGGATAGTTATCCAGTCTTAGAAAGATAACACGTCTGTTCCTGTTCTCTAAAGTTTTAGTCCAATTTACCAGTTTTTACCAGTTTTAGTCCGAGAAGCGTTCCCGTACACGAAAAAATGGTAAAAGAGAGTGCAATCAAGAGTGTAAAACATTTCCCCTCCTTGTCAAAAGTTGCAAGTTTTAGTACGAGAAATTTATTCGGGTAAAAATAGTAAAAGTGTCAAACAGCTTAAATCAGCTGTTTACAAGAAATTGCGATACATCAAAACTTCTTTGAAACTATTTAAATGGAACCCAGAAACACGGGAAAATGTGTAAAAACTAATATTAATTCTTAACTTGAGAATTAATTTCAATATTATTAAAAATCTTAGGCATTTCATCTGCAATGACGATGCTTCACATCAAGGCAATGATGGACAAACTATCTTATTTGACAGTTTTTACAATTTTAGTCCGAGAAGCGTTCCCGTACTTTTTTGTGCTTTTCTCTATTTTCGAAAGATTTTTTTCTCATTCTCAGACTTTTGACAGTTTAACCATTTTTAGTCCAAAAAGTACGGGAACAGACCTATTTTGTTTGCATGGTTTTATTTTGAATTTATTCTATTTACTTATTGACGCCTTTTGATGTGTCGATTATTAATCGAAAAAATTAGAGCCGACACAGATTGGATGTTAATTTGGATGGTAATTTATGATAAATTACTTAATTTCAATAACAGATTTTCCACGGCGAAATTACGTAATTGAGACATAATTTATGCATAAATTAAGAATGAGATGTTAATTACGATAGTGAGAATATAGTATTAGTTTTTGATAGCAATAAAATAATAGTTACTTTGAGATTAGATTAGTTATAATTCAATAGTTCTCACTATTGAATTGACTACGTTATTGACATTGCGACACACAGAGCGGCCGCTCCATATACGTGAGTGCTCAAAATTCGATTTAAAAAAAATTGGCTTAGAATAAAATTAAAATTGCCATTTTATTTACAAATAATTGGTGCATTGATTGGCAAAAATTCAGTTCACTAGATTTTATATTATAGGAGATCTGAAGTGGCAAACTTCTATTCCTATAATAACTCCATTTTTTTTTTAATGTGGGCAACCAAATAAATTTGATCTATTGAAAATAAAATGATTTTGAAATTGATTAAAAAAATGAATTGAAATTGTTCTATTACTCTCGAAAAATATAAGTTTTGAATTTTTACTAAAGCCTGGTTTTCATTATGTCAATTTCAATGGTCAGTTGTTGTCAGTCACATAAAAAATGCCAAAACGTTGTCATTTCTTTTCTGTTTGACAATGGCGTAAAATAGGAAAAACTGATCTCTTCACATGTTCATAGCAAAAATTGCAAAATAAAATTTTTTTATGTGATTTTTTAAACTTTTAAATTTCATGTCAAACAAAAATTGACTAAGTGAAAACCAAGCATAACTATAAATAAATGAATCAAATTTATAGAAAGTTTCCAAATACTTAAAATTATGTTGAATTTATGATATTTTGGTCACCAAAGGTTTAAATGATTGTTGCCTGTGGCTTAAATCATCAAAAAATTTACTTTTAAATATAGACCAAGGATTTAGGAGAATATTGTGTTAAATTTATGATAACTACATAACTAATGTCTTAAAAATGGTAAGGGATGGGTTAAGCTATGGTCACAAAAGGCTTAAACCATCAATTATTTGCTTAAAAGGAATAGTTAAAACGAGTTTGGAGAAAACAAATTCAATTCAGAATTTAGAGCATTCATTTATATGGAGCGCGGCCCCTCTGTTCGAAAAAATTTTAAAATTTATATAAAATGTATTTAATCGTACCTTATCAATCGCAAACCTATGCTAAAAACACACAATACAAGATTGGTCCAGAAAAAAGAAAAATGGGAGAAAATAATTCTTTTGAGATGTCCAAGAGAAATATGATATGGTAGAAAGTAAGGATCCAACATCAACTGTCTAATTGTGATCCCTCATGCAGCATTTATTACATTGAACTATTACATAGTTTTTGGTACTGTTTGGGACACTCCAGCATTCTCCATCGGAATATTTTATTTTGTCTTAAATAACTCTCATAAATTTTGCTGTATGGCTTAATCAGACTATAATATGCAGACAGTATAAAAATACTATTAAAAATAAATAATTGAATTTTTTTCCAGTATCGTGTGTCACAAATCTTTAAACTGCATTTTTTCCAAGATTCTACCTTCATCTCTGTGCAGGCAATAGCAAACCTCAGAGAGTTAATAAAAACCATCTAAAGGTTCCAGAGAATATTAACATTAGCCGTTTAGAGTCAGCATTAAACTTATAGGATCAGTTCTCGATTATTTGTTGACAACTCGCAGCACATATACTCGCAACACAATTGATCATAAAAAGCTAGATCAAAATCCTTCCAACACCTTGAAAAGCCTAGAATGGCCAATTCGTCTTTTTTTTAAGAAATCAATTTGATACTGATGAGGACCATTCTAATGGTAAAATTAGCAAATTTATTTTGACGAGAATACTTCAAAAATGTCTTGAATTTTTTTTTATTTAAATGTGCTTAAAATCAAAGACCGAAAAACTCTAAAAATCTTTTTTCCAACAACTTCTTTTTTATTAACTGAAAAGAAAACAAGTGAGGCTTTATTTTTTAAATCAATTCTTTCTAGACATTCCCAGCAAAGATTTTTTCGTCATAATGCGCTCAAAAAAGACTTTTTATAAGTTCATTTTCGTATGTTGTGGGCCCCAAAATATGATTAAAAAAATTATTGTTTTATGAGTCTTTTTGGACTCATAGTAATGACGGTTTTAGAACTCATATTTAATACTCTTTTAAGACTCATATTACGTGCTCTTTTAAGACTCATATTTAGTACACTCTTAATACTCATTTTTAATACTCTTTTAAGACTCATGTCAGAAGTCTTTTTGCTACGAACATTTGTTGTAGTTCAATTTGAATGCATGTTTATCGCCACAAACAAACAATTCTCCGAAAAGTGACACCAGGATAGCATGAGCGCATAACGGACAGTTACAAAGGTTTATACAATTAAAAAAAAAAATATGCTCGATTAAGTTCTTATTTATTAGATATGGTGTTTTTGCAACAATCCGATTCTATTTACTCATGAAACACTCCTATATAAGACTCTTTTATGAGTCTTTTTTATGATTACGCATATATCAATAAATATATGATCCTTTTATGAGTCTTTTTATGAACAATCATATCACCGTCATATTTAGGACTCTTTAATGAGTCTCTTTATGAGTACTCATAAATCAGATACAATAATGCCTCTTGTATGAGTCTTATTTTTGAGCAATCATTTAACAATCATATTAAAAACTCTTTTATGAGTCAATTTAATGAGTCATCATAAAACACGCATAAAAGACACTCTTTTTAGAGTCATTTTTTGGGGAGCCTCATAAAATGTTTGTAGGGTTATTATAAGAAAAAATAATAAATCTAATAAGTACAATTTCCTTTTTATTATGTTGAAACCTTTTCGAAAATTTTAGTCTTCTTAAAAAATTTCTAAAATTTAGTTTTGAAATTTTTGTTAGAACGACTGATGAATAATTAAATTCTGCTGAGTTCCGAAAAATATTGTCTTAAAGTTTGTATTATAAAATATTCCGTCACACACACACACACATATTTAATTACATAGCTTATATTAATCACGACTTCAAGAATCAAGTTCGAAGATTAGAAATAAATTATTCATATAATTGATTTATTACGTTTTGTTTTTAATAAACGATAAAAATAGCATGACTCTTTTTTAAACACAAAATGAAATTCGAATTGAAAATTCTTAGTTTGTATTTGAAAATGTCTTGAAAATTAAAATATCGTTTCAACATCCCCTTTCCTATAGGGGAATAATTTTTTATCAATCAAATAATTTTTATTTTTAATGAAAACGCTAATATTCTTGGCTCCATTTATTGTTCAATAGGTGCTGGAAAGCACAATAATGATGCAGCATCTGTGCGCACTGCCCATCCGATACCAGCTGCTTGTGGCTTGTACTATTTTGAAGTGAAAATTATTTCAAAAGGCAAAAATGGCTACATGGGCATCGGCTTGACTGCTCAACAATTCAGAATGAACAGATTACCAGGTAAGCGTCTCTATAAAATTACTAAAAATTTTAAATTAATATTGTTCTCACTCTCCTTAAGGTTGGGATAAACAATCCTATGGCTATCATGGTGATGACGGTAATTCTTTTTCATCTTCGGGCAATGGACAGTCATATGGTCCAACTTTTACCACTGGCGATATTATTGGGTGCTGCGTAAATTTTAAACATAATCTTTGTTTTTACACAAAAAATGGTATTCATCTGGGCACCGCATTTAGAGACTTGCCAGTATGTTTATATCACAAGATCTCAAAATATTTCAATATAACAATATGTTTTCTATTTAGTCT
Organism: Tetanocera ferruginea; assembly: GCA_958299015.1. Classification (NCBI taxonomy): domain Eukaryota; kingdom Metazoa; phylum Arthropoda; class Insecta; order Diptera; family Sciomyzidae; genus Tetanocera; species Tetanocera ferruginea. Next base: position 54,503,630 of record OY282640.1, on the reverse strand, counting down.
AAACTTTATCCAACCGTTGGTTTGCAAACGCCTGGCGAAGAAGTCGATGCAAACTTTGGTCAGGAGCCATTCAAATATGACCAAATTGAAGATTTAATGAAACAAATGCGTGCTGACACAATATCATATATTAACAAATTTCCATTGCCTGTTGATCAGCAAACTCCAATGGGTGATCCAACAGCGCTTTTGCATAAGTAAGAAAACTTTAACAATTTGGTTCTGACTTGATTGATATACATGCGTTTTCCTTTGATAGATTGGTCTCATCCTACTTGGTGCATAATGGTTATAGCAATACAGCAGAAGCATTCGCAAGAACAACGGGCCAAGGTCTTAGCGAAGATTTGTCTTCTATTCAAAATCGACAAAGTACGAACCACATTTCACTCTCTATATCACATAAAAGCTACAATAGTATGTTTTTCTTTTATATAGAAATATTGAAACTCGTCATGTCCGGCAAGATGGGTCAAGCTATAGAACACACACTCAGTTCGTACCCAGGCGTTTTTGAGAATAATAAAAATCTTTTATTTATGCTTAAATGCCGACAATTTATAGAGATGGTAAATGGCTCTGATGTCGAGGTATTGAAATTCACAAATTTTTGCAAATAAAAACACTTTTTTTCTTGACATCACCAAATTAAATATTGTGTTCTCTTCTATTTTCCTTCTCTTCCTACTCAACTGAATTGAATTTTGTCAAAACAGTTCTGCCCTGCCAATAACTGCGATAATTCAACAACAAATGCTGCTTATACAAATACAAATTCATCAACTCAAACGACGCCGCCGAATCAAACGTCTGTTATTCAGTCAACTAAATCGTATCAGAATGGAAACAGCTCTGCAACAACAACTAATAACGCCCTGACCAACACAAATCCCACAACTGTGATATCAGCTGATGACACTCAACCAGATTTAAAGAATTTGTATGTTTTTTTAAGCCATGCCTACGATGATTTTAATACAAATTGTTTATCCCTATCCAATTCACAGACTGACAGACGAAAATAATACAGCTAGAACTGGTGAAGCTTCAAATATTCAACCTGATGAAGTGGTTGTGCACAACTATTTTAATGATGTAGAAATGGAAAATGGACACAATACAAATGGTTAGCATAGTTTTAATGATGGTAAAAAAAAAACCAAAAAAAAAGTAGCACTAGAACATTAAGCTTTTTGGGTAGAGTAGCTAAAAACTAGTATTTAGAATGAGCACGACATTTTTATAATAATTAATACAGCTTTTAAAGTAGACTTTATACTTGCACCAAAGTGTATTTTATTGAATGAACGTCATATATATTAAATCATCTCTAGCCTTTATCGTCTAACAGCCAGATATTTGAATTCTAATCCAAAGGAGTTTGTATGAATGATATTTAGGTTGGAAGAATGAGCTCTCTGATAACATTTCTATTTCTACCTGGCTACCAGGGGTACAAATACTTACCTGGGCGCTTAACCCATGTCCAACACACAAATTGATCAACTGTTGAGCTGATTATTATTAGACCTCAGAAAAAGAAAAGATAAAACAAAATTATAGCAGTTGGTATAAATTTGAATTTCAACGAAAATATTATATAACAACATAACATTATATGGCGGCCTTGGTTGAACGTGTGCCTAGACCGTTCTATGCAGACAGATTTTTTCCATCTGACAGATTTTTTTATTTATTTAGTATTCATTAAGGTGCCTCGACTTGTATGAAGAAAAAAAAAGTTCCTTTTGTACCCATTTTAAAATGAACCTTGATGTATTCTATGAGCATTCCCAAAATATTTTGGCTATACCAAAATCCGTCAGCGAGCTAAACCATTTTGCAAAAACCTCCATAAATCATGTTTTCCGTATAAATACTGGCTAGTGTAATAGATGTAAATAAATAAACTATCTCAAATTATAGGCCTGAAAAAGTTCTTTCAATCTGCATCAAAAATTTGTATAAATTTGCAATTGGATTAAAGATATTGATGATTTTCATGATTTTTTTCTTAGTTTTTTATATCATTTTCAAAAATTCTACATTGAAACAAACGCTTGAAATAAAAAAAATACAGTATTTTGGATTTTGAAAATTTTATTTTCAGGTAAACTGCTCGCAATTGGAGAAATAAAATAAGAGCCACACTTTATTAAACAAAGAAAAATGTCCAAAATATATGACTGCAGTGCATAACCTTTCCAACGATATCTTGATAACGGCGATCATATAAGAAATAACAAAGTTATTGGAATTTTTGTGAAAATAATTTAAAAAAAAATGCATGAAAACTTCATTATAATTAACCCAATTGCAAATATTTTCAAATTTTTGATGCAGATTGAACGAACTTTTTCAGGCCTATAATTTGAGACAGTTTATTTGTTTACAACTATTACACGAGTTAATTTATATACGGAAAACATGATTTTTGGAGGTTTTTGCAAAATGGTTTAGCTCACTGACGGATTTCGGTATAGCCAAAATATTTTGGGAATCATCATAAAACACATCAAGGTTCATTTTAGGATGGGTACAAATGAAACTTTTTTTTTCAAGGCACCTTAGTATTCATAGTAAAGAATTCAGAATTAGTGCTTTTAATTTCTAGTTGAACAATACATAGCTTAACGATTATATAAAAATATTACGAAGAATTTTAAAGATAAAGTGATCATTTAGTAAAGACGAAGTAAGTTTAAACAGATTGTAGTACTTTCTTTAATAATAAGAAATATATTGAAATACATTAATTTTTGAGGAATTTATGAAAGTTTTATATATTGATGATTTCACTTTGTATGGGAGATATATTTGCTTTTCATTCGATTTTTCCAAATTTCAAACTCGGAGTGCTTTTTTTTTTGGATTGTAGTTTATTTGTAAAATTTCAAGTCATTTAATTAATTTTTGTGGGATTTAAAGAGAATTAACGTTTTGAAAAAGTCACTTTGTATGGGAAGTAGGCGTGGTTTCATCCGATTTGGCTCATCTTCCCCTTACGCGGTACGGGTGGGGGTAGTAATCTTGTAGAATTGAGAAAGTTTAAGTTGGTGTTTGTTAGGATATATTGAAGCTTCTATCTATAATGAAACATACTAAGCCCAAGAGCCCGATTTTGGTACAGGGGTTAATTTAATATTCAATTAGAGTTATAAGTTTGAGATTTAATTATCGTTGAAATTTTATCAGAAAATTCGGTAGAGCAAATAGATCAGTCTAGGTCACTGTTAAACCACTTACCTTTAAACTGGTAACGGAAGTTCTGGCCAGCGCTGGGCATGTACAGAGAATATGTACAATGAGTTCTGCCTCCTCTTCGTCTCTGCAGATGCCATTTTAGAGAATTAAAATCCGAGAATGATTTCCGATTAAGGAGTGTCCTGTTATAGCACCTTTGATAAAACTGCTTTGATCGCTTCTAAGGCAAATCACTTCCTTTACTTAATTGGCATGCGGCAAGAGGTGTTCCAATTATTTCCTTATATATCGATAATTGTCTAGTAGTACCGGTTAGTGCGAGTTCGTCTGATTTCCTGTTAATTCCTTTTGTCCGGGAATCCAACAAATCATTTAAATTATCAATTATATCAACAGATTCAGGGCTTCAGATACAGGGATTTACATAAAACAATTTGTTTATTTGAATAGTGATTTATATTCATTTACTCTTTCCAATGGTGATGATTAAAAGTTTTCCCAAAAGACTTTTGACCATGGGGAAAATCAAAAATGTACAATAAAAACGAGATTTTCCGCTAGAGGTTTATATTTTATTGCCTTCCAATTTTTGTATCAGGTGTACAAAATATTTTTTAAAGAATTTTTTTGAGATGACAACACTAGGCTTTCTTTGTCCGTATATTTCGTTTCGCTGCAATGTAAATAACATAGTTTTTGTGTGCCCGGAATATGCCTACTATTGTGCCAACAAAATGCAATTTACGGGAAAAATAACTTTTCTGCTTTCATTTGAAAATAAATGCTGCTGAATACCATCGAATTCTGCAAAAAGCTGACGGGGAACATGCTTCATTGATTTGCACAATTGAGTTTTGATATAGACCTTTTAGAAGTGGTGATTTTAATACCAATGACAAAGAGCGTGAAGGGCGGCTATTGAAAGTGACTTACATAACTTAATCGGTCGAGTAGTTTGTAAATAGCAGTGAACACAGAAAAGTAGTTTTGGGAAAAACTCGTTTAAAAGTTTTTAATGACTTTCGAGGTACACTTACTTAAAAATGCATTTCTCCGTTAGTTTTACTCGGATCGACTTCAAATTTAGACACAATATTCTTGAGCTGTTGTGCATTCATATAAATAAATAAAATGAAATGGTAAAAAGAAAAGTTAAAAAAACCTTACAACTCCTTAAGACCTCGTTTAAGTCAGACAGCGGAATTTCAACGCTGTCATCTATAATTTAAGTTTTCGGGACGTCATCTCTATTGGCAGGATTGTTGTCAGCGTCGGAATTTAGAAGACTAGAGGAGAGTTTGCTTCACAACATCAGTTTATTCTGGATATTTGTCACTTACCGCAGCAGCACCAACTACTGGGTCCAATTGTGAATCTAATCCATCCTGTTACCCTCTGAAAAACATTAAGTTGAAATATAGACTTAAGTGTGGAACATCCTTTCTTTAAAAAAAGTCCAAGTCGTCAAAAGGTATGATATCGATGATCAATGGACGTCGCCGCTATTCGGAATAACAAAACTATGGAACTTCGTCTAGAGTTTAGCCTGTGTTGCGCCTTCGTGTTGACATCACGTGTCTTTCACATGCATGCCTTCCAATTCACTCCATTAATAATTGTCATGGCACGATATCGGTATAGTATACGGCTACGGGGACCACCTTTATAAAGAAATAAGACAAACGTCCATCCCCGTTTTGTTAAGAGGTTTCGAAACAAGCGTTTAGAAAAAAATTTGAAAAAATATTTACACTCTTTATTTAATGCTTAAGGAAACCTGCATTAAAAAAAAATTAAATTGTCACATTATTTGCGCCATACAATAACCGAGCAACGCACTCACTAACGTCAACGTTTTAATACAGTTTAGGCAGCAATTAACTAGATTCGTAAATCTTCTAAATTATGGTAGTTCAGTTTATTTACTATAAAGTATGCATTGATAACTTGAAATGTTTTGTATTTGGAAGTTATCTTGCTTTTTATATATTACAGGAAAATTATGTAAGAATGGAAAATCAAATATTATTTTAAACAACATTCTTGATTTAGACGAGGATATGGGTTTGTTTAGTGCTTATCCGAAAAGATTTTATGTATTGTAAATATTTTGTATTTTGCATATAGATGTCGATCTGTCGCCATCCTCATCACGAAATCATTCAAACGGTTTCGAGAGAATATTAGAATTTGGCAAGGAACTTTCGCAGATGGGTCAACTATTAGAAAAGGAAAACAAAATGACTAACGAAGATCGTCAGATGTTGGAAGTGAGTAATTCGAAAAATACTTTTTGTTAAAATTCTGACTTAAAACATTAATTTGCTTGCTAGGATGCATTTAGTTTGATTGCGTATTCAAATCCGTGGGCAAGTCCATTGGGCTGGCAACTATGCCCCTCAAAGAGAGAAGCTGTTTGCTCAGCCTTAAACTCGGCTATACTTGGTAAGCATTCATATTATTATTTTTTTTTTTTTTTTTGTTTTCCAGAGTAGAAATTTTCATTTAATTTTCTATGATGCACTGCAGAATCAATGAACCAGCCTTGGCGACCACCATTAGAGGTCTGCGTTGCCCATGCATCTGAGCTTTTAAAGGTAATGGCTCGTTCCTGGTTAGGCGCCGGCGGATTCGTCAACATCGAAAGTGTTTTTACGCAGAATTGACCCTGTCCTTCGGTTATGGCAGCGTCAACATCTTCTTCGTCCTCGACAAATGTTCTCCTTGCTACAATTATTTAAACTAATTTAATACAAATATTTTTCTTAAACCTCTCCCTCTTTTTCTGTTCACCTAATATGACTTTTTCATCATCTTATTTTTTTTTTTTATAAATTAAACACACGCATATATATCTTTTTTAAAATTTATTATAATTTTAAATCAATTTAAAGCAACAATAAAATATATACATAATATATTGTCAATGAAACAACTTAATTTTATTTTAAACAAATAATTGTTAAACTGTTTTTAAATTGACCTCGATATCCTATTAACAAAATTAGTTCTTTAGCAAAATTATGTTCGTTCATTTTATTACGTTAAAATGCAGCCCGCATTTAAACTTTTACGACTCTTAAACAATTAGATATAACGTGTCTATGTAACAAGGTTGTTAGTTTTGCTCTTTTACAGAGTTTTTGAATTCAAATTTAATAAAAACTGTCGCAGACAGTAAAATAATGTTTATTAAAAACAAAAACAAAATATAAAAGCTTGTTATATTCAACATGTTCAACTCTTAAACCAAATGCAATAGTTTTTTATTTTTTTTTTTTTTTAATTTTAAGCAACAATTTTAAACGTTACTTATATGTATAACAATAGCCAAACTTATTTTCAAGAGGTGCGTTAATTTTTATAAATTTATGATGTTACACTATATTTTTCATTTTGTTTTAAGCCTATTTTAAGTCACGATTATAGCGAAAGCAAGAACTTAACTTATAAATAAGCCAATTATTATAACAGAAACAATACTATATGAAATAATGATTAATGCCACATTTTAATTAATCCTTCACAAAAGTGAAGAAATCTAATTAAGCATGCCTCTAATAAGCTTCGAAGAACATTTGATAAACTTATAACATTGGCTTATAATGCTAATAACTGCTTAACAAAATACTTAATGTAGCCATCTTGCGCAAGTTGTTTGCATTAATAAAATTTTATTATAATTGTGTAGTAGTTTCTTTCAAATCATTGCTTTACTTACTGACATACATATTATAAATTGATTGATCTTCACTAACAATTATTCAGTAACAAAAACAAAAAAAAACAAAAAATATATTTAAAAAAAAAAATATTAAAAACTAATATTGTATAATCATTTTGAGAATATATAGAGCTCTACGAATCGCTTAGTTTTTACAGTGAATTCAAAGTAGCAGTTAAGTTATAGTTGCAACACATGGGAATGACTTGTTTCAACGACACGACGTTACACAGTCAGTTTCCCACACTTTAAGCCTCTAAAATGTAAATAAGTATATAACTAAGTACATATAACATTAATAAAGAAATAAACATACATATATTATATAAAACATGATGGAATTTTTAATCGTTTAAGATTGGTTTCGCTAAGTGTTGGATTAAAAACCGAAAAAATTACGCCAGCTTTTAACTTAATTTTGATAAAAGAAGTTGTTGACTGTTTGTTGGCTTCTTGACAGGTTTTAAGAAAATCCTGTTAGAACGTATATATCGTCACCTTAATTTAGAAAGGACGTAAGTCATAATTTATAGGAAGATCGAAAAAAATCTTAAAATTTTATGTAATTAAAAATTATTTAATGCAGATTGTAATGAAAATCGTCAACAAATTCAGTATTTAAAACCATATTTCTGTTTTTTTTTTTTTTTTGTTTCATGGACAGTGTTCTTACAGAAAATGCAAAAAAAAAAATTTCGAAAAATTATGAGTTACGGCCTTTCTATATTAAGGTGACGATGAGTAGTTCATTAAAGTTAATTTAGCACAGAGTTCCTTTTATTTTTAAAATAACTTAATAAAAAAGTTTTGTAACGCTGTTAATTTTCATGTCGAATCCGCAAAACTTGGAATTAAGTATGTTAAAGTTCCTTATTCCTTAAATCCAGCATTTCTTGGTCTTCTAACGAAGATTTTCCGAGCTTTTTTTTCACCATGTGCAAATTTTAGCATTTCGGCAAGGGCAGCAGCTAGATTAATTTCAAGCTGAGACCGTCGGAAGACCTTGTGTGAACCTGGGTCCAGTGGGATTGCTGAACGGCCCCGAAGCTCCCTCGGTAGATCCGACCATCGCACCTACTTTATATCAGCTGTTTTTTCTGCTTCTAACGCTTCTAACATGAGAGATCCACCCACATTTATTTTGCTTTTTCAACACATTGCGGAACATGCTCACACACTATCGCCAACCCATTAGACGGGTGCAATACAAAATGTGCTTAAAAAGGGCCAAATCAACTCATGGTGCAACAATATTGCTAGAGCAATTATTGGAACGAGATCTTGTATTTGCCAAGCAGACGTAGGACAATATACAAGACAAACCATTCACACCTGGCTATAACGATGAAATCACTACCAAATTACCAGTACCAAGTCCAAATAAAAATGAAATAGTTTTGCTTTGCTCGGTTGACGGCAAAACATACCAGAGACGACTACAAGGTAGGTAGGTATTCCATTAAATAGTTTCATTATTTATTGGTAAAGGTCGCTCTTATTACCATTTCAGTCCTAGTGAACCCATCAATCATACTCGATAGATGGCTAAAAGCATACAGCGCCCAAAAATGTTTTTGTTCCGAAAATAAATCGGTTTGAGCAAAGATGTATTGATTGAACTTAAGGAGCACCAAAGCAATCGAAGCCCCAAATCAAGATTTCAAATTTCTGAACGTGACTGTTGGTTATGTTTAAATTGAACGGATTGTGTACCAAAAATTGGTGAACGATTCTGTGTGCATCGCTGGTATCTCAGTGGTGAAGCTGTAGCTCCTGCCCTGTTTGATTCAGAGGTGCCTTACGAAATCAAACGAAAAATGGCGTAAGCGATACGTATATTCGAAGAAGAAAAAGAGGAATACGAGAATAAGTTATCTGACGATGAGATGGACGAATCGTCTGATGAAGAACAGAGTTATATGATAGAAGATGTAGAGGAAGATGATGTCGTAGATGATACCGAGAGAGATGATAATGAGATTAGCACCGGCAATGGAAATTAAGTACGTGCCAGTAAACGTTGTTAGCTTCAAAGATGTAAGAAGGATTTATTGGAATCGAAGAAAGTGAATCAGGAATTGAAAAAAGATTTAAGCCATTAAGTCAGTCGCATCTGAGACAGCAGCATTCCACGCACGCTTCGGATTTTCAAATGATTTCATTGCTACCGATACAGAAACCTAAACTGAGCGAGAAGACTTCCAACGACGCCGCCAAAAGAGGCATAATATTAAAAGAGGACAACAACAGTTTGTTATGCCGGAATGAGAAGAAAAAAATAATTTTACTACAAGTCATCCCCGAAAATCGAAAGAAATATCCATCCCATGACAAAAATAAATTGATTTGATTAAAATTTTCCAATAACTATAAAATTTCTTTTTTCTTAATTACCATGGAGATAAGGATAAGATACGAACAGGAAAAATTTGGCGAAGAAAAATGAATGGGGGTCAGTTTCTTTCAGCCTTTTTGAAGCCGATTTTATATAAAAAAAATTACAAAAAATAAAATTTCTATTGGAGCCCTCTTAAGAGTTAGAAATAGAGTGTATGTTGGGAGTATGTTGCCGAAAAAGTTTGGGGAAGAAAATTTAATGTCTGATCTGTCGAACATTTTATTCCTTTAGGGGCAACACTTGGGAACTTATGGATGTTTTCGTCTAATTTCTCACATTTGCCTCAAACCCCTTGCTTTAACCCCGCGCTAGCCCGAATTTTTTTCTCAAAAGCAATTTTTTTATCAAACCTCACAAAATTTATGGTTTCTGGATATCAAAATCAAAAATTTATGCATTATCGCACCCCTAATCCATACTGAAGAGTTATAACTTAATTGCAATAAGGGATGATTTCTGTAAGCCCTCGCTATCCTTTAATGGGAGCTATGGTACGCTTATTCCTACGCGGTATACTCAAAGGAGCTAGGGGCATACCTGTCTGACCACTGTAGCGTTTTCTAAGGTAAAATGATGACAATAAGGGAGGTTGCTTCATGGTTATCAGAAAACTTAGTCTCAAAGCGAGAAATTTTTATATTTTTTGACAGCCAGGCTGAGATCAAATCATGGGAACAAGTGACCATTAATTCAAAATTAGCCAAAGAATGCCTTGCTTTATTGAAGGAAATGTCTAATTATTTTACCTGGGAATGAAGGCGTCAAGAGAAATGAACAAGCAAATGAGTTCGCTAGAAACGGTACCTTGATGACATTAATGGTTCAAAACCCACCAGACATGCCGTTAGCTACTCTCCAGGTGCTGATCAGCGAAAATAGTAAATCGAAATTCAACATCAGTCAAGGTGATCTAAGTGAGGCTGGGGCCTTACTCTGTAACGCGATTCGAAAGTTAAATTGTTCGAATTCGGAATTATGATACTCTGCAAATCGATTTTCGAATTCAATATTTTGACGTATCTTCTGTTTCTTTACACTTTACACTTCGCATTTTTGGCGTTTAAAAGTCAGTAATACGAACTTTAACTGAATATTTGATGAAACGATAAGTTAAATCAATGTCACGAATGCAAAAGAGTAACACAGTGCGATTTAACTTTCGAATCGCATTTAATTTTCGAATCGCATAACTTTTCGATTCACGTTACAGAGTAAGGCCCCTGGTGTATTTAAGACATAGGCTGTAGACCTCCAATGACATGCCTGTATTAAATAGTAGATTCCAATAGCGATAGAATAATCGATGAATGAAATTTTTCTGGATTACCTTTTCGATTACATGTTAGTGAAAATTTTGCAGCGACATTAGTTTATAACATTGAAGAAATTTCATAAAAGAATGCAAGACAGAAGCATTGAGAAAATTTCGGCAATTGAATCAAAACTCAATTTAGTAAATTGTTAGTTCTATTTAAAACTTAATAAAAATACCTTTATATTGAACTAAAATGCACTTGTTTATACATGTTTAGTAGTAGTACTTAAAAATAATAAACTTAAACTTTAATTATTCATAAAATTATTAATTCAAAAAATAACTTCATTACTTACAAATTATGCTTTTCGCAAGATTTTTTTTTTAATTAAAACTTATTTACAGTTGCATACGGTTTAACAATTTCTTCAAGCAAACTTAATAACTGATGTCCGGAAACAGTGACACGTCGTCTTGTGACATATCCATATCATCTACAGTTGATTTAAGAGGATCGAGTGATCTTTGTTTCTGTAAGCGTTTCTGGAATTTGTTTTTTAATTTTCTAAAAGTTACTCTCAATTCGAATACGAAGTTTTCATGAGTACTAAGAGTCTTTCTAGTCGCTTCTATAACAAAAGAAAAGAATTATTATTAAATATTGTTAATACTTTTAAAAATAAAACTACATATAACCAAATAGTGCGGCAACAAAATGGGTGTAGCTTTTGAGTGGTATTTTGCCCTTTGTGCCATCATAGTTCAAGTTATAAACCAATTCTGTTTCCAAGATTCTCTCAATGTTGGCAATGTTTCCCGCCAACAGTTGAGTTATTAGTTTTATCTGTAACATATGGAAAACAACAGGATCACAAAACTTATACTTTATCAATTTTACTTACAATTTCATTTTTATTGTATCCTTTTAGTTCCTCATTAATTTTATAAACATCATCTTCCGTCCTAAGTGGAAATTGTCTTGGAGAAGATGATGATGAAGATGATGACAAACTTCTGTCTCTTTTTACTTTCAAAGACCTTCGTGGAATTTTTATAGGCGTTGCAACAGGTAGCGATACTCGTTCGTCTTTTTTTTCTTTTGGTTCCTCCATCTCAAGGTCAATTGCACATTGCTCTATTTCTTTTTGAATTGGTTTTTGCTTTTGAGGACTACTCATACCTAAACTTCTGTGTAAAAGCATATTTTGCTCTTTTATTATTTCAGCAAGTTGAATCTGCTGCTTCAGAACTGTGTTCACTTTTGATTCGAGTAATTTTAAATTCTTTTTGATTTCCTTTATAGATTTGGAATTGTCTTAAAAAATAAAAGTTCATTCGAAATTAGATATGTAAGTGAAAATCGGGTGAGTGATGAATGAAATTTAGAATTAGGTTAGTTTGAACCGGGTCAAGTTGTGCTCAAGATTAAAGCAACGTTTGGTAATGTATGAAATATTTGTAAATAAACTTTGGCAGAACCAAGCATGCATCTTACATGTATCCACCTTCAGTATAAGCTAAAGCATTTGGACAGACTCTAATTATATTTGTTTCCACGTACCTGTTTCGTCCCGTCGAATAAATTGGTTTGCCATGGTCACTGCGTTGATACTAAACTGCAAAACAGCTATTTGAAATTCAAACAATAAATTTAGTTTATCTAATTGAAAAATTAACACAGAACAACTTTAAATTGTATGACCTTTTGCTGGATTAACTTTGTTAACAATTTCCCTTAAATTTTATTCGCAATCTGTGTTCTTTCTTTATTTGAGCAACCAAAACAGCGTTGACCCATTAAGGAAATTTCGTCAACGAACGTTTAACAACCCCAATGAGGATATTTCGTGCATGAAAGTTCGTCTCATTTTACATCCGAAATAAAAGAACGTTGTGTTGCCGGTAACAATTTGCACTCCCATTGCAACGCTGTGTGATAAAGGCCTTCACACAGTTAAACCAACGAGCGACGGATTGTCAAAATGCAATCAGATACTAATTATCGTCCTCATATGGCAATATAATGCGATCATAAAAAGAAGTGCGAATTTAGTATGCAAATTAAATTAATTTATTTTATTTTTGTTTTAAGCCACCTAATATCTTAGAGCCTGTTTAGATTGGTCATGGAAATTCCGCATTTTCTTGCACTTTGTGTCCAGACGTGAGCATGAACATGGACGAAATTGATGGTCGAAATTGATTTATAAAATATAAAAACAGTTCGAAATATTTATGTAACAAAAAATTGTTTAAATTGTTGATAAAAACATGGACGCAAGAATGAGCTTAATTAATAATAAAAATAAAATTAAATTAAAATAAAAAACAACGACGTTTATTTCACTTCTTTCCTCTTTCACACTTCTGTTAGAACTAACTGCCAGGCCTATCCAGTTAGTTGGACCTATCCATAGACCCATTCGATATTAAAGAAAATCTTGTTACATTAAATCCATATTATATGCTCCTTAATAACATATTCATCTGAAATATAATATATGCACCTTCTATTTACTGCTTTCGTGAAAAACTCAGATTATGATAGAGAATAATTTACCGCTTCAAAGTTTATTTTGATTGATTTTGACAATTGCAGTTTGCTGTCTCTGCAGTATTTAATAGTGCAATCTACCGACCACATGTCTTACAGATGGATGTTCTAACACGCAGTTCTTAATTGAATTAACTCGCTCGAGGGAAGTACCAGAGATGGAATACGATAAACTTAAAAAATTATTACACTTCAATAAAAATTAAATGTTAGAAACATTAAAAACGTTATATATATGAAATTCTATTCAAGAAGCTTTTTTTCTTCAATAACTCTATATTCAGTCTCAATAATGATATAAAAGATCATTATCTGAATGCTTTGACTTAAAACGTATGGTCTGACAATCAATTTTTAAATGTAACTGTCAAAATACGAAGACGGACTTACACTAATATTACAACTGAGACAAACATTATTACTATTCGAAAAACATCACAGCTTAACTTTTCAAACTATAAAACAAAACTAATTTTAATAAAAACTAAGTAAAAAATAGATTTAAGACAGAAAATAATACTAAGATATAATTAAGAAAAAAATAAAAAATACTTACAGAAGACCTACAACATCAATTTATAGCACATTTCGATGAAAAAACGCCAAAAAAACCCATGAAAATTTTTTTAAATCGTTAAAATTCGACAAAGTTGTTTGCTCGGAAAGTGGAATTTTTTATTTTGGATCTGCATTTTTTGAACAATTGACATTTGAGAAATGCATAAAAAAAAATTTTGGTTAAAAATTACATTTAGTTTTGAAAAAAATTCAAATTCGATCAATTCATAGGCCCTTCTCAAACTAAATTTGAAATCGATTAAATAGCTTATTTTTTTACAAAATTTTGTTTCTGTTTTAAAGGTTGGGAACCCCCTAAAGCGAAATCACAATTTTTAAAAGTGGTTTGCACATCTACAGCCCAAACCTAATTTAATGACATCTGAATCGTTAAAATTGGTCCATTGATCTGGACCTTTCGTTTCAACGAAACAAAAAAAATATTTCAGTTACCGTTAAAATTAACGTTAACGTGCATGCCTGAATTATATAGATGAAAAGAGCAAAGATACAAGAATGCTTTTTATATCATTCAAAGAGATTTAATTATGAATGTTGAAGCAAAATTAAATGTTTAAAATGGTTTACTAAAAGTCTATAGAAACCGTGCAAAAGTGCGCATATTTTTATAACAATAACTATATTTTGTGTTGGTCTTCCTTTGGTTCAAAAAAGCCCAGGTTTTGTTGTCAAAGAATTCGTTCATAAATCGTGAATTAGCCCACGCTTTTTGGTAGCTCCGGACTTAGCACTTTTATACATCATTACCAAATAAAGTTTAAAAACTTTAGAAATAAATATATATATATATTTTTTAAACAAAGTATTTTTGGTTTATCTGTATCAAAATCGAATTTTTCAGCAGAACTTGACATAGCACCATTATAGTACATATTAACCCATTTAATCACACTGTACTTGCTTGGGTACAGAACAATGTCTTAGTTATTTGCACTGCTATTTTACTGTTAACGCATTTTCCGTTGAACTTCTGTTTGTACACTCTCAATAAAATTGTTAATTCTAACAATAAAATAACAATAATCTTTTTTAAAATAGCATCTACAATAGCAATTTTTATATGTATTCTTTGACACATTGCTTACATACTTGTTGCTTCTTCTATGGAAAAAAACAGATAACGGTAATTTGCGATCGGGTTTTTATATTTTTATTTATATTTATAATTTATATTTTTTTGTATTGCTTTTATCGTTATTAATAAAAAAACATGAAAAAGCATTTATATTTTCGGTTTTAAAATGGCTTGGGTATAAATGGGTTAAGCTGATGATATATATTTGGTATTAGCAAAAAATTTGTTATTTTTCAATTATCAAATTGAAATGAAATAAAAATTAAATTCACATGTTAATTCAATTATTAAGTTTGTGAGCAGCATTTCACGTCAAAATCTCTCTTCAAATTTTCGATACCCAATTCTTATACATTTTCGCTCCCACGTTTATTAATGGTTAAGCTTTTAGTAATGAGAAAATCAAAAGAAATCATTTAAAAATAAGTGTAGATAGTTTTAGCTTCGGGCTGCTTGAAACTTATCTCTAATATGTAGTTGTGTAGTTTTTTTTTTGCATTAAAAGTATTATATCTTATATCCAGAATCAAAATCAGAAGAACAAGTTTTCGTTTATACTCGTATTATTCTACATAGCTGGGTGTGGATCTCACAGTCGGAATTGACCGACTGAACTTTTAAAATTTATTTAAAAACGGTACTAAGAAATAGATGAAAATGAAGAAGATTAAACAAATTTTGGCCAACCAATAAGTACATGGATTTAAGCTGCTTTTTATAACACAAAAATTTTAGTAAATTAATCATAACATCGAATTTATACTGTCTTAATTTCTGTTCAAGAGAAAATAGATGCAATTGAAAACAGTACCATATTTTAACAATGGATGATCAATCAGAAATTATTACAGCTATTTACGCTTTTCCTTTGCCAGCTGGTCATGGTGATATAACAGCATTATTGCAAAAGTAAATTGAATAATTTTATATTTACATTAACACATAAAAATTAAAATTTGTTTCCTAAAGAATGATTTCGTCATACCTGGTACACAATGGTTATAGTGACGCTGCCGAAGCTTTTTCTAGAACCGCAAATCAGGAACTCAACGAAGATTTGTGCTCCATTAAAAAACGGCAATGTAAACTTATTTTGGCAGTACATTAAATATTTTTTTAAAAAGCTTTTTTTAGTAATAATGAAACTCGTCATGTCCGGCAAAATGGGCCAGGCTATCGAACAAACTATGAGTTCGTACCCTGGCGTTTTGGAAAATAACAAAAATCTCATGTTCATGCTGATGTGTAGAAGATTTATTGAGATGGTCAATGGAACTGATGTGGACGAGGTTTGAACATAATTTTATTTTATTTTATTCATACCGAAATAATCTTAATGAAATAATTGAATAAATTACTTAACGATAACAACAGGTTCCTACTAACACAGCTCGTGGACATTTGAATGAAAATATTCAACTAGATAAGCAGTAAGTATTTTCCTTTGATTTAGTTTTAAATTTGTTAATAAAAAGTGAAAATTTATGCAAAAATAAGATATTTATTAAATTTTATAAAAATAAAACCATCAGTATTGGATATTATGTGTATGATTATTTAGATGCAAAATAAACTCAAAGTCAACTAAAGTCCTAGAACCAATAAATCAAGAAACTGTGATCAGTGATTACTACAATGATGTGGATATGGATCTTGGTTACAATACAAATGGTAAATGCTATCGATACTTTTCATTACAAAATTAATACAAAGTATACCTATAAAACATAATTTTCTACACTCTCAAAAAAACCTATTAATTCTAGCAATGAAATAACAATAATATTGGTTAAAATAGCATCATTAACAATAGTAATTATTGATTTGCTATTAGAAAAAACATTCAAAATTGTAGATTTTCTGAAATAAAATTTTTATGGTTGTCTTGTCATTTATGAATGTTCAAATGTCAAAAACTTTTTAACGTCAAGAATTAAATGTCAAAACTTAAATATCTGTTTCTTTACGACGATTATCATTTTTTTAAATATCGCATTTATATTTATTACTTCCAGATGTTGATAACGCTATGTCGAGTTCTCCTAATTTTGGTTTGTATTATACCATTTATATATCATTTTATTTTTATTATATTTTCAAATAGATGGGCTCGAAACTGATTTCAATAGAATATTAAAATTTGGCAGAGAACTCATGCGATTAGGGCGACAAATGGATATGGAGCACATTTTGAGCGATGAGGAACGCCAAATGATGGCGGT
The DNA here is from genome assembly GCA_958299015.1 of Tetanocera ferruginea. Taxonomy (NCBI): domain Eukaryota; kingdom Metazoa; phylum Arthropoda; class Insecta; order Diptera; family Sciomyzidae; genus Tetanocera; species Tetanocera ferruginea. Next base: position 54,486,619 of record OY282640.1, on the reverse strand, counting down.
ATGTATGCCGTATGTGTTAAAAAAGCATCTTTATTCAATTGTTGACAATATTACAGGATGCATTCAGTTTAATAGCTTACTCCAACCCATGGGCATGTCCTTTAAGCTGGCAGTTTTGCAATTCTAAACGTGAAATTGTGTGCTCAGTTCTTAATTCAGCCATATTAAGTATGTATTATTAATATCGTAAATTATGAATATTATTGAGTTTTTACTTTTTCTATATTGAAGGATCATTGAATGAACCTTGGCGCCCGGCATTGGAAGTTTGTGTGGCTCATGCTTCCGAATTGTTGAAACTCATATCGGAGTATAGCTGCGACAATCACACAGATTTTCTTATTGATGACGTGTTTCCAAAAAATTAAATATGTATAGCATTTGCCAAGTTAAAGTAATATGAAGTTCAAGAATTATGAAATAATATATCGATGGTTAAGCGCATTTAAGTGATAAGTGAAAAATTTCAAATGTTCAGGAACGTCGATTTTGTTTTTAAATTTTAATACATCTCAATACAAAACACAAATTTTAACTGTGTACTGGCACTCATTCACTGGCTATGCATTTTCAATAAATTTATACAAGGTAGATATTATTTTGATGGATTGAAAAATGCAGTAAACCTATTTTCGTCAAGAGGTCACTTATCACTTTAGTGCGCTTAACCATCGATATGTTTCTAACAAAATATTTATTTATGTAATGCTTCTTAATAATTCTTAAGAATACTTAATTAATAATTCATAATCATTTTTTGTTTAGTCATAATTTTTTTTTTAAATAAATTTCTTTTGTTAGTATTATTAATATTTCATGAATTACATTCTCTCAAATTTATTATGAATTTTTGTTTTCTATTGATAATATTTGAAAAAAAGTTTTGGGTAAAGAAGTGGTTTTAAAAGTTATAGCATAAACACAATTGGAGACGCAGTCGACAGGCAGCAAATGGCTTTGTATAGAACGCATGTTTTCTTGTGTAGTTGAACAATTTCATGGCAACATGGCAGCACGACTGCAGGGCTTCAGCAGCAGTTGCCGCCAACATAGATCTATTTCTATTTTTTCTGGCGACAATATCTGAATTCTGTTTGTAGAAGGCCGTATAAATTTGTCAACATGATTTCAAAACAAACTGGCGGCAAATAAAAAACGGGGGCCTCGTGGTTGCAGCGCTGGGAGTCGCAAAAATTTTCCGATCTGGAAAAAATGACTTTTTAAATCTTAACAAAATTGGTTATCGTATGACAGGAGCTTTTTTAACATTTTTTTCAATTTTTGTGATGTTCCAAATTTTAAAGTGTGTTTTTTTGAAAAATTGACTTTAAAAATTCATAAAAAAATCGAAAAAAAATTAAAAAAAACTCGTGTCATACGATAGCAAATCAAGTTTAAAAAAATACAAAAAAAAAATTTCGTCAAAAAATGAACCCGCTAGTGCCGCAGCCAGTACGAAAAACATTGTTTCGAGATAAACGCGTTCAAAGTTTGCGAACAAAGAAAAATGCAAGAAAAAATAAAAATGCGCTCTTACTAATCCGGCTGTTTTCTTAGAATCTTAAGAATTTTTACTAAAATACAAAATTATAAAAAAAACCATTTCAAAAAACGGCCAATGTCATGTCCCCCTTAAAATGAACGAAAATTAGACAAGCTGCTCGTTGTTGTCGCTTTAAAAAAATCAAGAATTTGAAGTCGGGCTGCCGACGACATGTTCCAGTCGTGAAGCTTGTAGACTGCGTCTCCAATTGTGTTTATGCTATTATGCTTTTTTCAGTTCAGTATTAAAAGAAAGTTTTATATAACTACCAAAGAAAGTTGGTGTGAAAAATACAGATAAATAGAAACCACTGCTTTAAAGTGAATTTAAACAAAATCAAGAACCTAAGCGTCAATATAACTTTTTGACTTTTTTTGTATTCGGTTTTTTTATTGACTTAATCCTCACTTTGGCTCTATTTACATTTGTAAATAATCCAATTATAAATTTAACATAGCTCCTTTATTTTAAATTTGATTTGGATATGGATTCAACTCAGTGACTATTTTTTGTTTTCATGTGCACATGTGTTAAAACAAAAAAACGCCAAATTTCAAAAACCACATTACAAAACATGGAAAAAATATTTAAAAATGTAAATAGTGCCAAATATCGAAAAATTTGGTGCCAAAGTGAGGGTTAAACATACCCTTGACTTTCTGATAAAAGTAGATTTTTCGAGCATTAACTATGTATCAACTTTTCACAATTTTTATTGAATTGAGTTAAAATATTTACTCAATATTAATCTTTCTTTGATAATAAGACTTTCTAGTAATCATTGTTGATTTTTTTCCAATCCAACATTTTGCACAGTGGAACACTTGTCGCATCTTTTTTATTTGAAGACCACTAATTTTCGATGGTTATTGACGGGCCAAAAAGCATCTAGCCCACCCTTTTATTTATTGTAATAAATCAAATCAAACATCTTAATCACATAAAATTATAATGAGATGTTTTATATAACAACTAAAAATACAATAATCCATATAATTTAGTTATTAAAGTTATAGTAAAATTGATGAATTGTATGCAGCTGTGACTTCCCAGTTAACTTGAATCTGTGAACAGTTTTTGTGTAGCAGATTTATACACCTGATCAAATTGTGAGAAATTAAGACGCTAATAAAATTCCACCAATATTGACATTTAACATCACATCGGCATTTAAAAATAACATCTCTAAATAACAAATCTATAATTTCCATTCGAAGTCCTGAAGCAAGGGTTTCTGTACCAGTGATAAACTAATTTCGGAATATCTTTTTGTTATTTGTAACTGGGTTTATATCAGAAAAACGAGACTTAAAATATATTTTTAAAGCACCGAGAGCTTCAATTGCGAAATCAACGGGATATGGAGTCCAAGTTTGCGGAATAAAAGTTTCACATGTATTTTATCACGTGAAACATTTTTTTAGTTAATCCAACTTAACTCAATAAGAAAGATATGGTAAATCTAGGAATTATCTTCGTCTTCAATGTGTTCGAGCTATGATATGTCCAAAATGATTTATAAACGTAGTAGAACTCGCACCACGGATTAATACGACGTCATACATACATACATGAAAACAAACAGACTAAGCGGTCTCAAAATCTAAAAATGCTCGGTTTTCAAAACTCTATGTATTTAAATCAATTTTCAAAATTATAATGGTATGTTAATGTGATGACCTAGCAAGATCTTGGCCCTTGGGGCTTTGTGGAGTATTCAACCTGGCACTTATGTGGCTTTCACAACTCGTGTGGCAAACAACATGGCGGCTTGTATGTGTTAGAGAAAGCGAGCGTTCAAATTACGGAATTTGTTTGGCACACACAGGGTTACATTTGAGAAGAGTATAAATGTACTCTTAAAAAAGTATTTATTGCTTCGAAATAAAATTATTTTTGTGTGGGAAAAATAATGCAAAAATGCTCTCCAAGTTTTCCACACCTGCTTACTTTTTTCGAAACAAATTTTTTACTGAATCCAAACAAAGTTATCACGAATACTGTATGCAATTTACATAGAGTACTACCAATTAGAAAACTAAAAGTACCAAACATTTCTCATATCGTACTTAAATCATTAAAATGTAGTCCACATAGTACTAAACTTATGTTTCAATGCAACCCTGGTTTCGTAATGACTATAGAAATGTTTTTTTTTGCTATGTTGGACAGAGAAAATCAAAAATTTTTGTCAACAAGCCAACTAGTGGGCCAAACTGGCGCGAACTAGCTTCTTAACTATCGAACTTGTGTGGAAATGGCTGCCGTGTGGCACACAAAAACGCAGATCTGCATTAGTCTTAAAAGTTTGGAGACCCCTAGCTTAGAGCATCCATTAAAAATAAAGTATGAACTATTAAGATATTATTCTATTTTCGTACTTTTTGAACTAAGACTGTTAAAACTGTCGAAAGCCTGAGAGTAAGAAAAAATCTCTCGAAAATAGAGAAAAACACAAAATTGTTTGTTCAGCATTGGCTTGGCGTGGAGCTGCTGTAGTGCAGACAACTTTTAAAAAAAAAAAATTTAATATAATTCTCAAGTTTAGTATATATTCCCATGTTTCTGGTTTTCATTTTAATTCTTTCAAAGAAGCTTCGATGCATTGCAATATTTTAGAAATTTCTCGGAGTAAAACTTTTAACATTTGACATGGAGGGGAAATTATCTACTCTTTTACCATTTTTTTTGAGTGCGGGAAAGCTTCTCGAACTAAAACCTGTAAAACTGATAAATTGGACTAAATGTTTTGAGTACGGGAACAAACCAATTATTTTTAAAGAAACTACAAAAAATGTGTTGAGTAAAGGTCTATGCCCACTTATATATTTGTAAATATACTATGAAAAATATTTCATTTTGACAGAATAATATTATTGTAAATAGTTGACATAAATGTTATATGTCAATGTTTTATAAAATATTGTATAATCAGTCACCTGCCAGAAGTTTGTTTTTTGCTTCGTTATCCGAATGAAATAAAAATACAGCAAAGAATACCTTTATTTAAAAAAAAAAACCGAAAAACAAATATATTAAAACTTTTTGGTGCAAAATAAATTACAAATGTTTCGTATTTGTATTGATTAAATAAAGATGAGACAGCTAAATACTACACTTAACTTTTGTGTGTGATATTTGTATAATATATTAATATGAAATAAACAAAAACTGAAGCTGGTATGACACTTGCTTTTTTTCGCATTTTTAAGATCTTAAAAAAAGCAGCGGGTAAAAGGGAAGAATATACTTTTAAAAAAAGGATAATTATAGCAGTCCGTTGAATTTGGCATTTTAGTGTTATTTTGAATTTTGTCAAAAATTATGAATTCTTTACATAAAAATGGAAAAAATTTGTTAAATTATTAAAAATCGAACTTTTTGCAGTTCTTGTGTTAATTTGTGTTTATTTGGTTTTGTATATTCATTATTAATAAACAAAAACAAAAGGAAAATTGTGAAATGTCAGAATTTAATGTGCCTCTGTCAGATTTTAAGCTGCTAGCGGCTGAAAAAGTAAATATTTTTTACATATTTCAGCCATTGAAAATTACTGTTCTGCATTTTTTTTGGACTTGTAGCGTACTGCTCACACCAACTAAAAATTATGTAGTTTCGTTTGGTGTGTTGCTCTTTTTGTATTTTTAAGATCTAAAAAATGCGAAAAAAGCAAGTGTCATACCAGCTTGAGTGTGCAGTATAAAAATAAATCTGTTTCACATTTTTCAGCCATTGAAAATGACTTTCTTGCATTTTTGTTGACTGGTAGCGTACTCCTCACACCAACTAAAAATTATATAGTTTCGTTTGGTGCGTTGCTCTTTTTGTATTTTTAAGATCTAAAAAATGCGAAAAAAAGCAAGTGTCATACCAGCTTGAGTGTGCAGTATGGTGTGTTGTTTTTTCTGACTGGACATTTTACGACAATAAAATGTGAACAGAGTGGAGTTTAAATTATCAATTTTATTAATATGCTTTTTTCATTGCGATCAAACTGAACGTGAGCGCGCTTAGTTCACTCACTTTATTAATTCGTTTCAAAATGTTCTCTCTACTTGCAAGGAATTACTTGGACGTGTGGTCGTAGTTAAGCTGGTATGACACTTGCTTTTTTCGCATTTTTAAGATCTTCTAAAAAGCAGCAGGTAAATGGGAATAATATACTTTCTAAAAACGGATAATTATAGCAGGCCGTTGAAATTGATATTTAAGTGTTATTTTGAATTTTGTCTAAAATTATGAACTCTTTACATAATATTGAAAAAGTTTGTTAATATATTAAAAGTCGATATTTTTTGCAGTTCTTGTGTTAATTTGTGTTTAGTTGGCTTTGTTTATTCATTACAAATAAACAATAAAATAAGTATATTGTGAAATGTCACAATTTAATGCGCCTCTGCCAGTTTTTAAGCTGCTAGTGGCTGAAAAAATAAATCTTTTTCACATTTTTCAGCCATTGAAAATTACTTTTTTGCATTTTTGTTGACTGGTAGCGTACTTCTCACACCAACTGAAAATTATATAGTTTTGTTTGGTGTGTTAATCTATTTGTATTCTTACGATCATAAAAATGCGAAACAAGCAAGTGTCATACCAACTTTAGCATCATTCCATATTATTCTTTACCTTGTGATAAGGCCCTCGAAATATTAACACGATAAATTTCAGGTGGCAACCATTTGTCCACTGACAGTTGACAGAAAAGCATGAGAACCGTTTTGAGAGAAAAAAGAGCTTGAAAAAAAAACGTTTGCGGGCGGGTTATACAAAAAGTCGAAGTGACCGAAAATTCATTAAATTATCCCATAAAATAAACAAAATAAGCCATAAAATTTAAAAGTTTTAGTGTAGAAAAATAAGGTGCAGCAGAAGTTGTTGTGGTAATTGAAAAAAACCTTAAGTTCAATACCTAAATTACATGGAACAAAATCAAAGCTGTTGACCAGCAACTGTGAGAAGGAGCTTCATCAAGTTCCATACAGCGGCAGCAGCTTATTTCTCAGAGCGCCATTCCACTTATCCGCACATCCACGGGCTGGCTGTGCAAAAACTTAACAAATTGTGTATACGGTGAAACGTTGGTGCGCTCCTTTGATGTTGTTGGTTACTGCTGGTTGTTGCGCGAAAACCTAGTGTGAGCAGCCACCCCGTTGAATTGATTTCTACAGGCAGCGGGTCGCTATTATTTTATTGTTTTTTTACGCTATGCTGCTGTATGGATAAACGAACAATTTTAAATTAATAATAATTTAAAGAAAGCCAGCAATAGTGCAATTGTGGCAAATATGAATAACACCCGATAGATGTGTTCTGTCGCTTCAGTTATTGAGCTACACATATGTGCACCAACGGCAGCAACGCCGACACCCATTTATAACGCGTATTGAGTGTAGATCCTGCCGCCGCTTTCCAACGCTGTGTTAAGCTTCTGTTGTTGATAGTACTAATGGAGCATTTACAACAGTCAACCATAAAAAAAAATTCGTGCAAAGTACACCATTTGGCTTCTGCTGATATTTTTGCCTTTTCCCTAAATATAAAATAAAATAAAATTAATAAATTTACGTTATCGCTACGTCCTACGTGATATGTATGCAAATCGATTGATAAAGGAATGCAAGATAAGATTACTAGAACATCAAATTTTTAAATGGATATTTCCTACATTGTCAAGCAACAGTGCTTGCTAAATCTAGATTGATCTAGCTTTATCATAGACTACGTGGTAATAGACAGAGCCATCGTCAGACATATGAAGTATATGTAAATGTTGGTCCAACTAATAGACGTAGTTTAGAATAATTATTGTTCAAATTTTTAATATTATACCAAGTATAAATAAATCTACGATTTGCATCTATTTTTCATACAATCTGTTAGTAAAATTTTTTAAATGTCGTAGTCTTCAGAATTATCTTTGAAAAAACGAGAGAGTTATCTCATCATTAGTTAATTCAAAATATTGAACGGTTCATTTTTAATATTGGCTCAATCCTCTGTGAAATCCGAATAAAATTTCATAAATAGCACATGTCGATGATGAAAACAGATAACAAATTATATTAAAAATTAAGCATGCAAACAAGAACTTTGCTTTTTTTTATCAGCTTTATATAATTAGAAGTATTAGTTTTTAGTTATTTTGCGTACTCTGTCGTTAACTCATCGAAGATAAGCTCACTTCCATCAGAATACTTTTTCAACAAAAAATATTGCAAAATGCAATAAATTTCAATTTGATATCATACAAATTTTATTAAACTGGCATTAATATCTGTTCTAAGAAGTTAACAAATACACATCATGTTGCTTCATTCGATTTAATTATTTGAACTATTTTTGTTTTCTAGCGTGCTAGCTAAGTCCGCTGAAAGTATTAATATAAATATATATAAAATTAATTTAATTGAAAAACGAAAGTTTTTCCATTTTTAAAACGAAAAGAAACAAGAAATTTTTAATTATAAATCAACAACATGGGATGCACAACATCAGCTGAAGAACGTGCTGCCCTTCAACGTTCCAAGCAAATCGAAAAAAATCTCAAGGAAGATGGCATTCAAGCTGCCAAGGATATCAAGCTTCTGCTGCTGGGTAAGTACAAAGAATCAATTTTAATAATAAATTTACTTGCTATAACTATTTCGTTAAAAAAGTCGAATGTTTATTACAGACAGTGAATGGCACTTGAACATAACCATGTGCATAGTCACAAGTATAAAAATTGAGATTAACAAATCGATTTATACAATTCAAAATTTAAGTTAATCGAAGGGAACATAAAGAAAACTTTTAAGTTAAGTTACGATATAATTTTGTTATATCCTTTTGACGATTTTTTCATCATAACATTTAATGGATTAGGGATAAAAATCTGCATCAAATATACATATGCCTTCTTAAAAAGTTTTCTTTTAACGTCTTATGAGCATTATTTAAACCATCAAATGTGAACCATCAAATGTGAAGCTTCATTTTCCGAACGCAATCATCTCACTTGGGTTTTTTTGTCTGGCAATATATTTTGTTAGAAAATTTCACTTCGTATAAAAATGGAACTGCCAGAGAAAGAAACCCCATGTGAGGTGAATACGTTCATTTTACAAAAAAAGGACATTTTAATTGCAAAATTGAATATAAGTTACACATAAATTAAAATTCTTCAATTCATATCCAACGCTTTTTAAATATGACCAAATCTTCACTGACTTGGCTGATAAGGCGAATCTGTTATCAGCATTGCTTACAGTCAACTCCACCGTCCCGGCTAGCAATCAGCCTCTGCTCTTTATTGAAGTTAAATCTTCTTCAATGCAGAAGATTTATTTTCGAACGATAGCAGTAAAACGGGTCCTTGGAAATATCAATATAAAAAAGCCTCCGGTCGTTCTGATGGCATACTACCAATTGTGCTTAAGGCGTGTACTTCTACACTGAATCGGCCTTTGAGAAACCTTTTCAACATCTCCTCCAGGACAGGAGTAATCCAATCTTGTTGGAAGACCGCAAATGTCCAGCCAGTACAAAAAAATAGCGATGCCACATACCCTGCATATGATCGACCCATTTGCGATATGCTCTACGCTCTCCAAAGTTATAAACTTTAACATCATGAATTATCTGGTTTTTGCAGAGCATGGTCTATTGGTGACATGATGGCGTACCTCACTGTGAAAATTAAAACCAATGCGTTCACTTATTTGGTGAAAGCAAGGTTGTTGATCTGGGTATTTCAAAAGAAGTGATAACTTTGCTCTATGGATCACGTGTTTTCTCAAGAAGAGATTCATAAGTGTCGTGATCGACGGCATTTCGGCCAGAGAACACTATCGATGCAGGAGTAGCGCTGAGTTCAGTTCTATCCCCTTCTATGTTTTTGGTTTTTATCAATGACCTTCTGACGTTGACTTATGTATCTACCAATCTAGTCGTTTGCAGACGACAGCCGCATTTTTTATTCTTATTCGTTTAAAAAACGACCGAGATCTGTGACGATTGAGAGAAAGAGGCAAAATATGAATGACTTAATGACCTAAGAAAAATCTCTGATTCGGGTCTAGCTAATAGAGTAGATTTCAATGCGAGCAAGACTCAGTGTTGTCTGTTAAATCACAAGCGAGTATATTGCCCCTTAGCTCCCCTCAATATGAATAGCATAGATCTTGTTAAGTCAGCAACTCTTGACGTTCTGGTCACATCAGTCCAATCTAATCTTCGTTGGAATGATCATATATTTGATGTGTGGAAAGAAGCGGCCAAGTGCTTGAGATTTTTAGAACTGTACAAAACATACTTCACTGCAGCTGATCTTCGCATGGTCTATAATCGGGATAGCCAGCGCCTAACTCTTTCCACTCTTTACAGACTCTTTAGTTTGAAGTAAAATAACTGCTTCAAAAATAAGAATAGATTCTATACCACATATATTACGCCGGAAATGGAGTACAATTCGCACATTTGGGCAGAGGCTTCAAGATATTATTTGGAGCTTCTGGACCGAATGCAACTTCGTGCGATATATTTGATAGAGGATGAAACCATTTCTACTTCTCTCAACTCTCTTGGGCATCGACGCAATTTTGGTTACCTCAGCCTTCTGTGCAGGTACTTCCATGGGAAGTGTTCAAGGGAAATACATGGTCTGACGCCACCAGCTCATGTGGTTTCAAGATTCACTCGGAAAGCTCTCCAACTTAGTCCTATACCATCGCCTTAATGTTCAATAGAACATCGTATTAGTTTCACTGCAGATGAAGCTTCACTTATAGCCATCCATCCGGTATAAACTTTATGTATTTTTTCAATGTTTTCCGTATTGGATAAAAGAATAGGATAGAATAATTTTTTCCCCGGAACTGGAAAAGAGAGTTTTAAGATAGCAGTAAAGATATCACGTTGTGTTGTATAACTCCCATGAATATTGACGATTTATGAACAAATTTGCATTAACATTTTTCAAAAAGTTCTTATAAACGGTAACTCTCTTTTCCAATCCTCGAGTAAAAATTATATGCACTTGTGAATTTTTTCTTTTTGTATCTTTAATGAATCTGCTCCTGACCAATGTAACGTCACGCTTAAAATTGTTTAATAATTAATTGTCAAAGTTCATGTTTTAGTTTTTTTTTTTTTTTTGCAATCAAAATGCTTTCTTCTCAAATCTTCAAGAATCAAGAAGTGCAATAAACTTTGTTCCGGATTTTTTTTATTTTGATATTATTAAGTTGTTGCATTGTTTGAGAACATGCTCATAAAACCATAGAAGCACAATATGTAAGAACAGCTAAAACATCAAGAACTACAACAACAACAAAACAACACTAAAGTGCCATATAACTGCAACATTGGAATCAAGAACTATTTTTCAAGAAACAAACAAACAAACAAACTTGAGAGCGAATTGTTTTTACTTGATGCAAACAATTGCAACAACAAAATAAGAGCACAACAAACAACAAAACATAATGAACAGCTTTAAGAAAAAGTGCACAATGTTGTAATAATAATGCCTTTCATCTTTGATACCAACTCTCGTTGTTGTTGTTGTTCTGCTGTCATTGCTAGTTTCAAGCCCTTCTTCTTGGGTCGTTCTTTATCTGTTGCTATTGCAACAGCTATTGTACAACGTTACACATCTTTCTCAATGAAATCAATTCATCAGCCAAATCAGCTACATCATCGTTCACACAGACATTGTTGTCATTGTTGTAATTGTTGCGTCTTTGGCAATAATGTCCAGCTTTGATCTTTGGTTATTTTTAATTTTTTTTTTTTCCTAATGTTCTTCATTTTAATTTTTGCTATTATCTGTCATTAAGATGTCTGTCAAAGACCTAAAGAATCGATGTAATCTTCTTTGATTTTGATTAAACTGTTCATAATTAGTCTTTCTTAAACCATTTTGAACTAATAAACATTCTTTAGTTACTTACACAGTATGACCAATTCTAGCTATATGTACATAAAAAGAATCTGTCAACACAGCGTGTTTGAGAGATGTTCCTTTACTACAACGTTTAATTGAAGCTTAGTTGCTTTGTCAGAATCGGTTTGAAAATTCGTTAATATTAACGATTTTAAGTAATTTAAAAATAAAAACAACTAGTTAAATTTATTTGTTTTATCGGGCTTGGACTTATAGGCTTTTTGGAGAAAGAAAATAACAATTCATAGTTTAGGTTGAAATTTCATGTTTGCCAGAATGTTATAGTTTGTCAAAAAATTTGTTATGATAGCATAATTATTAAATTTGTCAAACTTAGAATTTTTTGGGGCCTAGATGCACATATTTGTATTATCATTATTCTTTGAAGGCTCATTATTCTTATGAAGGCTTGTTTAAAAAAATGACGAAAATTATTAAATGAGTCGAACTAAATAAGAAAGCTTTTTAAGGCCCCGATATCCCGACTTTGAAAAGCAGGTATAAATGTAATGAAATGTATAAATGTAATGAAAGATAAAGATAAAGATAAAAGTATTCAAGGGAACAGTTTAATATGTAGATGGAAATCAAGCAGTTGCTGTCTGTTGGTCATTTTTAATAAAAAAATATTGAAATATGTCGAAAACTACACCATAGCAATTGTAATTCACATAAAGTATTTGGAGCTCACTAGAAACTAATTAAAATTCAGAAAAGATCTATTGAAATTCAGAAATTCCATTTGCGTTTCAGAAAAAATCATTTAGAATTCAGAAAAGATTAAAATTAAAAATTAGGGCCTCGATACTCGAATGGTTAGCGTGCTTGACTCTCAATCCAAAGGTTCCGGTTTCGAATCCCGGTCTAGCCATTGTCCTACGCTTTTACCTTTATTTAATTCTTTCCACATTTCTTATCAACTGAACTAAAAAATGCATAAATATATACGACTTTGGAAGTTGTAGTTGGTGGTAGAGATGTTTGTGGATGAGATTGCTTAATAACTCGAATTGACTCAGGTGAAGGCATAACACTTTCCTCAAATTTAAATTTGCATGTTGATATAGCTCTCCGCCACATTCTACATTTGTTTCTCTTGATTTAACTTTCTCTCCTACTTATATGTTTCCCCATTTCTGGACCAAGGCAGACTTGACTAAATAGTTCAAAGCTAAAAACAAACTATAATATTACGGTACGATTACCATACCATCACCATACCATTACCATAACATTACTATGCCACTACAATACCTTTACCATATCAACACCCTACCATCATCATACCATCACCAATCACTTTACCATTACCATACGGTTTTTGGAAATTGTATCTCTGAACTTCTCTGAAAAAGATGACGAGACCAAAGAAAGTTTTTACGAGCGCCTTGAAGACGCATACGAGCGCTGCCCCCGTCATGACATAAAAATCGTGCTTGGTGACTTCAACGCCAAGGTGGGTAAGGAAAACATATTTGGTCCAACAGTCGGAAAGTTCAGCCTCCACGACAACACATCCGATAACGGAATGAGGTTGATTGACTTCGCCGCAGCACGAAACATGGTCGTAAGTAGCACTAGATTCAAGCATCTCAATATTCATAAGGCCACCTGGCTGTCCCCTGATCAAAAAACATGCAACCAAATTGATCACGTTTTGATTGACGGAAGGCACTCTTCCAGTGTACTAGACGTACGCACGATTCGTGGTGCTAACATAGACTCGGATCATTATCTTGTCGCAGCCAAGATCCGCACACGTCTGTGCGCAGCTAAGAATGCTCGCAATCCTACACTTAGAAAGCTAGACGTCGACAAGCTGCAGTCAAAACGGACGGCCGAAGCCTTCGCTACTCGACTCTCACTCCTGCCGATCGACGATATATGCGGACAGTGGACGCACATATCCCACTCTATGCGTACGGCTGCCGAAGAGGTGATAGGCTACCATCGCCCTCGCCGAAACCAGTGGCACGACCAGGAGTGTCGCGACGCCACTGCAGAGAAGGACACCGCCTACAAAGCCACCCTGCAGTCGGTTGTAACGCGTGCTGTTATGGAGCGATACCGAGAGAAGAGGAGGGAAGAGAGACGCATTTTCAGGCGAAAAAAACGAGAGGCGGAAATGCGTGAGTGCGAGAAAATTGAGATGCATGGCGACAGGAATGAGACTCGAAAATTTTTCGAAAAAATAAGACGCCTGGCCGATGGTTTTAAGACCGGAGCCTCTTCCTGCAAGGACGAGAATGGGAATCTAGTGACAGATATCCAGAGTACACTGATGTTATGGAGGGAGCACTTCTCTAGACTTTTAAATGGCGACGCTGTCAACAATCCCGCCAGTGGAGATGATATCCCGGAAACCCCAATTATGGATGACAGCGTTGAAGTTCCGCTGCCCGACTATAATGAAGTCTTAACAGCTATAGCTCGGCTTAAAAACAACAAAGCCGCAGGAGCCGATGGTCTACCGGCTGAGCTGTTTAAGACCGGTGGCGAAGCTCTGTTTAAATGCATTCACAGACTTCTATGCAGAATATGGTCGGAAGAATGCATTCCAGATGATTGGAACCTCAGTGTGCTCTGCCCAATCCACAAAAAAGGCGATCCCACCATTTGCTCCAACTACCGTGGGATTAGCCTTCTTAATATCGCATATAAGGTCCTGTCGAGCGTATTGTGTGAAAGACTGAAGCCCATCGTTAACCAACTGATTGGACCTTATCAGTGTGGCTTCAGACCTGGAAAGTCCACCATCGACCAGATCTTCACGCTCCGACAAATCTTGGAAAAGACCCTCGAAAAACAAATCGATACACACCATCTTTTTGTCGATTTCAAAGCCGCCTTCGACAGTCCAATAAGGAGTCACCTATATGCCATCATGTCTGAATTTGGTATTCCTGCGAAGCTAATACGTCTTTGCAGGATGACACTGAACAACACCAGCAGTGCAGTGAAAATCGGGAAGGACCTCTCCCTTCCTTTCGATACCAAGCGAGGTTTCAGACAAGGTGATTCCTTATCGTGCGACTTTTTTAATATAGTCATGGAGAAGATCATCCGAGCTGCTGACCTGAGACGCAGCGGCACAATTTTCTATAAGAGTGTTATGCTGCTGGCGTATGCTGATGATATTGACATCATTGGTCAAAATACGCGCGAAGTCGGTGCAGCATTCTCCAGGCTAGAAAAAGAGTCGAGTCGAATGGGTCTTGCAGTGAACGCAGATAAAACGAAGTATCTTGTGTCAACAAACAAACAGTCCCAGCGTCTTGGAAACCACGTCACTGTTGACAACACCTCCTTTGAGGTAGTGAAGGACTTTGTTTACCTGGGATCCAGTATAAACTCCTCCAACGATATCAGTATTGAGATTAAACGAAGGATAACTCTTGCCAACAGGTGTTACTTTGGGCTCAGTAGGCAATTGAGAAGCAGAGCTCTCTCTCGACGAACAAAACTGACGCTCTATAAGTCAATAATCATGCCCGTCCTACAATACGCATCACAAACCTGGACGTTGAGCAGCTCTGATGAAAGGACTTTGGGAGCGTTCGAGAGAAAAATCCTTCGCAAGATCTATGGTCCAATCTGCGTCAATGGCGAGTACCGAATACGATGGAACCATGAGCTGTATGAGCTATATGCCGACATCGATATAGTCAAGCGTATTAAAATTGAGCGGCTTCGCTGGCTAGGTCATGTCGAGAGAATGAACGACGAAGCTCCAGCGAAAAAGATATTGGATTCGGTACCCAGCGGTGGCCAACGCAGACGAGGAAGACCGCATCTCCGTTGGAAAGACCAGGCATTGGATAACCTGACAACGCTTGGAGTTTCCAACTGGCGCCAGCAAGCGCACGACAAAAGAGGCTGGCGAAAATTCTTAGACCAGGCCAAAACCGACCAACGGTTGTAAGCGCCATCTAAGTAAGTAAGTAAGTATCTCTGAACTTCAATTGATCTTTTCTGTATTTCAAATGGAATTTCTGAAATTCAATTGATGTTTTGTTTTATTTCAACTGAAATTTCTGAATTTAAAGCTGGCTTTTCTTAATTTCAGTTGATATTTTCTGAATTTCAATTGATCCTCTCCGAAGTCGGTCTTAATCCGACCACGGGTTGTTATGGCTACCTAACTAACGAACTTATCTGAATATCAATTGATGTTTTCTGAATTTTGAATAGAATTTCAAAATTTTTATTGATGTTTTTTCAAATATCAAATAAAATTTTTTAATATCAAATAAAATTTCTTTATCTTTATCTTTATCTTTATCTTTATCTTTATCTTTATCTTTATCTTTATCTTTATCTTTATCTTTATCTTTATCTTTATCTTTATCTTTATCTTTATCTTTATCTTTATCTTTATCTTTATCTTTATCTTTATCTTTATCTTTATCTTTATCTTTATCTTTATCTTTATCTTTATCTTTATCTTTATCTTTATCTTTATCTTTATCTTTATCTTTATCTTTATCTTTATCTTTATCTTTATCTTTATCTTTATCTTTATCTTTATCTTTATCTTTATCTTTATCTTTATCTTTATCTTTATCTTTATCTTTATCTTTATCTTTATCTTTATCTTTATCTTTATCTTTATCTTTATCTTTATCTTTATCTTTATCTTTATCTTTATCTTTATCTTTATCTTTATCTTTATCTTTATCTTTATCTTTATCTTTATCTTTATCTTTATCTTTATCTTTATCTTTATCTTTATCTTTATCTTTATCTTTATCTTTATCTTTATCTTTATCTTTATCTTTATCTTTATCTTTATCTTTATCTTTATCTTTATCTTTATCTTTATCTTTATCTTTATCTTTATCTTTATCTTTATCTTTATCTTTATCTTTATCTTTATCTTTATCTTTATCTTTATCTTTATCTTTATCTTTATCTTTATCTTTATCTTTATCTTTATCTTTATCTTTATCTTTATCTTTATCTTTATCTTTATCTTTATCTTTATCTTTATCTTTATCTTTATCTTTATCTTTATCTTTATCTTTATCTTTATCTTTATCTTTATCTTTATCTTTATCTTTATCTTTATCTTTATCTTTATCTTTATCTTTATCTTTATCTTTATCTTTATCTTTATCTTTATCTTTATCTTTATCTTTATCTTTATCTTTATCTTTATCTTTATCTTTATCTTTATCTTTATCTTTATCTTTATCTTTATCTTTATCTTTATCTTTATCTCTATCTTTATCTTTCTCTTTATCTTTATCTTTATCTTTATCTTTATATTTATCTTTGCCTTTGCCTTTGCCTTTGCCTTTGCCTTTGCCTTTGCCTTTGCCTTTGCCTTTGCCTTTGCCTTTGCCTTTGCCTTTGCCTTTGCCTTTACCTTTGCCTTTGCCTTTGCCTTTGCCTTTGCCTTTGCCTTTGCCTTTGCCTTTGCCTTTGCCTTTGCCTTTGCCTTTGCCTTTGCCTTTGCCTTTGCCTTTGCCTTTGCCTTTGCCTTTGCCTTTGCCTTTGCCTTTGCCTTTGCCTTTGCCTTTGCCTTTGCCTTTGCCTTTGCCTTTGCCTTTGCCTTTGCCTTTGCCTTTGCCTTTGCCTTTGCCTTTGCCTTTGCCTTTGCCTTTGCCTTTGCCTTTGCCTTTGCCTTTGCCTTTGCCTTTGCCTTTGCCTTTGCCTTTGCCTTTGCCTTTGCCTTTGCCTTTGCCTTTGCCTTTGCCTTTGCCTTTGCCTTTGCCTTTGCCTTTGCCTTTGCCTTTGCCTTTGCCTTTGCCTTTGCCTTTGCCTTTGCCTTTGCCTTTGCCTTTGCCTTTGCCTTTGCCTTTGCCTTTGCCTTTGCCTTTGCCTTTGCCTTTGCCTTTGCCTTTGCCTTTGCCTTTGCCTTTGCCTTTGCCTTTGCCTTTGCCTTTGCCTTTGCCTTTGCCTTTGCCTTTGCCTTTGCCTTTGCCTTTGCCTTTGCCTTTGCCTTTGCCTTTGCCTTTGCCTTTGCCTTTGCCTTTGCCTTTGCCTTTGCCTTTGCCTCTATCTCTATCTCTATCTTTATCACTATCTTCATATTTATCCGTATCTCTATCCTTATCTCATTATATAGCTCTCGACATACTTATACCAGGACCAGCTCATCCTAGCCATTTTTTATTCGGGTTTAGTGCTTCCAAAAATATTCATGTTCCAAATATAATGTTCCAGTTTATTGACCTGTGTCTTTATATTTTGGCCAACTTTTAACATTTGACATCAAATACCGCATAGTGCGTCCCTTTTACACGATGCTATACTTAAATCTTTAATTTCTTTCATGAACTACATGAACTTAATAAATTCCTCATACTTTTACCTTTGTCGCATTGAAAATTATTATTGTTTTCCTTCCTCTCTTTCACAACTTGTGTTTAAGTACAAGTTTAGCGTATAATACTCACAGGATAATTTAATTTATAAAAGCACGCACACACAGGCACATAACAATTATAATCCATATATTCTTAGTCATCCATCATCTTGTCACAGGAACAACATTTTTCCATAACAGTTACGAAAGCTTCGTCATTTATCGTCCGAAAACTTATTATTTTTACCGTTCTTGTAGCTAAGTCCATTAACATTGGGCATCATTTCACACACACACACACACACACACACAAACACACATACATACAAACACTTAAGTACATCATGAGTGCATCTTAAAAACATACACAAGACCAGCCGAAAACTACTCGGATATAAGGAAGTAAAGCCATTTTGAATAAATTGAATTTTTAATTTGAGCACCAAAATTAAAAGCTTAAAAGAACCTAAGTATACGAAAATGGAAAACAACAACAACAACAGCAAACAGAAGAAACAAAGTGGAGTGTCCTTGAATGAAGTTAAACTTAAGAGTAAATTTTAATGTGAGATATACTGGTTAAAATATCAGTGAGTGTTTTAGATTTTCTATCAAATTTGCTGTCAAAATATAAAAAACACAAGTTCACACAATTACTCGCGCTTATATATTTTATTTATTTTTTGCAAAATAAAGATGGCATTAGCCAGTGAGAATCTTAAGAAATGAAAACTACGTTTTGGATTGAAACTACGTTTCAATAATTTTAACGAATTTATTTATTTATTTATTTGTTTAAAGCTGGTTCGAAAATGAGGTAATAGATAAATAAAAATCAAAGGAAAGTCAAGTGAGAGACTTTTGGACTTTTCTTTGTACGGCAAATAGTTATATCATTATGCTTATTTGAAACTGAGGCAAGTTTTGCCTTTGCCTCAATCAATTCAAGTTATTAATTCCATCACAAATTATCAATTATTCACAAATTATGCACCATTAACTATAAATTTTAAAATTGAAGTATTGAATAATTTCAGTTGATTAGAAATGAGGAAAAAAATTGATGAAAGGTTAAATCGTAGGACCATAGGATGACTGTGGCTCCAACCCGGGATCTCAATTCGAAAGCAATCTGATCTCTAGCAAGGGTGAAACAACATTTTTACTGTGTTACTTTCAAAAATTACTTTATAAAAATAATATTAACTTTTCCAAAAATTGTCAAAATTTCATGTTTTTTTCCAAGTTACTGTCTTCAGAAAATGGCCTTCAATACTGCATAAAAAAGTTATAAAAAAACTCATCAGGATCACCCAAAGGGGTAAGCATGAAAAAAATTTTAAATTTCAGCTTTGAGTGGATTTGGCGGCACCGGACTAAATTATTCGGTAATTTCAAGTTCAGAATCAGATTTGTCACTAACTTAAAATAGATGGGTTATGGTAATTTTGTGCAAATTTCAAATGCAGAATTTTGTTTTTCAAAAATTTCTTATAAAAAATCGCAAAAAAACCGGTTTTTTGACCAGCAACGGGCCGGTTTCAACAATTCTTGAACTTTTAATAGCTCAAATTATTTCATTTGTAACCATCATTTATAATTCTGGGGGGCACGGAGAATCCCAAATACTTTAGGATTTTTCATACAAATCTGACCCAGTCTAATGTGCAGTCTAATTTGCAGCTTTGGATCATTGCCATTCCGAAAAATTACTTTTTTAGCAGCAAAACCCATATTTTCCACAACACCTGGTAGATTTTGTAGCAGGATGGACGGATATCACCGAGGCAAATTAATGGACCAACACTTTTTTGCACAAAATACAGCCCCAAACCATTATAAACCCACCACCATGCTTCATTGTTTGCTTTACATGATGTTGTATGGTTCAATTTGGGTCCTTGGTTCCTTGCTACGCACAACTATCTGATTGGAAATGGTTGATTTTAATCCATCAGACGAAAAACTCAAAAATTTAAAATTAGCACAAATGAAAATGATTGTGACAATGAATGTTTAAAGACTTACCATATCCTATTCGACGAATGTTCAGTGCTCATGAGCTGCAGCAAAATGCTGCGTTGTTTTTTGGTCAGCATTGGTGTTTTTGTCTTTACTGCTTCCTGAACGCCCAAATTTTAAATGCTTCGTCAAGTTGTCCACTGACTAGCACTGTCCACTGACTAGCACTGATATTCTTAAGCATTGCTACAGGAGTGACTGTACCACTGCTGGTCACCAAGTTTGCAAGATGGCGGACCTCACGGTAATTTATTTTTTCTTGGCCTTATTCCTTTGTCCTTAGCATCACTTTCACTTTATTTTTTCGTATTTGCTGCAGTGCATGTGGGTTATGTAAAATTATTTTGCCAATTTCTAACTGTATGTCCTTTCCGCTGATATTTTTGTTGTTGTCGTTAGATTATCTTAAAACCGGTTTCAGAGAAATCGTACCAATAATGTTATAAAATAAAACTACGCAATTCATTACAATTTCGGGAATATAACAGTTGCTAAAATGAGAGGTGCTACACCATGTTACAGTATTGCTCTTCAGTGTATATTTTCATACCGTTTATGTTCATATTCTCTAGAAGCTTACCTCCGAGGTTTGCCATTGTCTGCAGAAAGTTGAGGCACGAGCAGAAAAATGCATTTCTATTGAAAAACTCTCTGTCAGGTGTGAGAATTGAAGTAGGGCTCCGAGGTTCAATGGCTAGCACGCCACAAATTTAAGACGCACGGTCACAGCCGTCGCAAATGTGTTAATACTGTGTCACATAATCATCATAATGATAAGGGATTTTGGAAGACATTCTTTTACATAAAAACCATGTCTATTGTACCCACTGTTAAGATTTGAGTACATTTTTTTCACATTTCTTCATTTGAATTGATTTTTTTTTAAATCATTACTGTCTTGAAGAGTCAGAAAGGTTCATAGGTTATTAGCTTAATTCCTTTAGTCTATTTTGACATGTTTCGTCTTTCATTAAAAAACATGAGTTTTTGATCGCAAGTTTTTGATCGCAGAGAAATTCTCAACTTTCTTTTCAAAGTAGAAGTCGGCAGATCAGAAGTCAGACGCCCATTTCGCGGTATATCTCACATGCAAAAATGCTTGTAAAATCTCAAAATAACTCTTTGGGCATTATGATATGGTGATTCAGTTAGTTTTAGAAGTTTTTTATACGGTTTTGTGGAACTCTGAATGCAGCCGTAATTTTCAAGCTATCGTAATGAATTTTTATATTTCCTAGAAAATGGGCTGAATGGAATAAAAATTACGCCTACCTCTTATACAACTCCAAAATTGAAAACTCTATAAAAAAGGCTAATACTTAGCCCTGTCCGTCCCTTAACTTGGTAAGGAAGGGCTTTTATATCAAAACTGAGGTTTGCATCAAAACTGAGGCGGCCATAAACACGCCCACCTCCATGCTAGTCACAATATTGAAAATACCATAAAGAGGTTTATTTATAATCTACAAGAATAAGACTTGGTATGAGAGGATTTTATATCACAACTAAGTTGTGCACAAAAAATGAGAGTCACCCGCCCACGAACACGCCTACCTCCCATACAACCCACATTAGTGAAACCTGTTGAAAACTGTAAAAATAAGCATGGATATTGAAAAAATTAGAAGTTATTAATATCACTGTTGTAGTTTTTGACACGAAATTTTTGGTTCTGCGATAAGACCAACCTTTTCGAATTTGGGGGAGTCCCCCGAGGACAACTGTGTCCTTGGTTTAGTTAGATTGGCGCAAATTTTTAAGAAAATCGTGTTTTTCCAAATGGTCGATTTTGAGCTATTCTAAGCCTTTTGCCACGTCTTTTAATGAAGATATAAGCGAACTAATTGTACGATCTTTACAACCAACACGGGCACGCCCACCTCCCATACAATGTAAAAATTGAAAACTCAATAAATTAGCTTGTTTAACCTATAAAAATAAGTGTTCGAGTGCATATTTTTCATATTAAAACAAAACTGTTTTCGAAAAATGGAATTCATCCGCCCATGGACACGCCCATCTCCCATATAACCCAAAGATGTAAAACTCAATAAACAAGCTTATGTTTAACCTAGAGAGAAAAAATTTGGTTCGTATGTTTTTTATAACAGAACGAAGATGTTTTTGAGAACTGTGTGTCATCCACCCACGGACACGCCCACCTCCCAGACAATGCAAAAATTGGAAGCTCAATAAATAAGCTTATGTTTTTCTTACAGAGATAAAATTTGGTACGTATGTGTTTTATAAAAAAACAGAGAGGTTTTTGAAAAATTTTGAAAAACCACGGACACGCCTATCACCGGTACAACCGAAAAAATTTAAAACTTCATAAATAAAAGTATGTTTAGCCTACAAAGATAAAATTTGGTGTGTATGTATTTTATACCAAAACTACGATGTATCCAAAAATTGGGCGTAATCCGTTAACGAACACGCCTATCTCCCATAAAACCCACAAAAGCGAAAACACTATAAAGACATTAACATGTAAGCTACAGGAATAAAACTTGGTATATATAAATTTTTCTTCAAAACGAACACGCCCATTTTCAATAATATTGTATTTTGATAAAATAGGTTTAGGGTATTTCATAGTCGGGCTACATCGACTTTTTTACTTGTTATAAATATCAATAGTAATTTAAGACAAAATTGAAAATCAAAATCATCTTTATTTATCAAACATTATGTAAACGGGTAAAAAAATGTACAGATCTTTCTGTGCCGGTTTTTAAGAATGAAGTTTTTTAACCCTTAAATGCTCACAATAACTTGTATGTAACCATAAAAAAGCCTCTCATTTTATCATTAACGACTATTACGACCATTAACTCTCATTTTATCATAATGACGACATTGCAGTAGGTAAGCCTTAAGCCTTAACCGACGGTAAGCCCGACTGCAAAATTTAGAAAAATTTAAGTGAATATAGCTATTTATAATTTATGAAAGCAAGAGAAATAAGAACTTATGAAAAATTATCTGAATTTGGAATTGATAGAAAGAGCATGAAGATAGCAGCAAGTTCAAGAAAAGAGTTCAAAGCTATTAACATGAAATAGTAGAGAAAAAAGACGAATTAGTAGAGAAGAAAAAGAATTCTACTAGCAAAGAATACAAAAGAAAATTCTTTTACATTTTGGAAAAAATTGGTATTTCGCAACATTTATCTATTTATACAGCTGTGAAAAGAGGACTTGGCCATTATGTAATATATAAGTGTAACAATAAATAAACTTATAATAAGAGATTGAAAATGATGAAAGATAATTAAACAATGCAATTAAATTAAGGACATAGGGAAAAAGAAAAGAAAAGTGTGCTCATCATATATGGTAAATAAACAATTAATGAAGTCAACAACAGACACTTGAGGGGTAAGAGAAAAAAAATACTCAATTGGCTTTTAACCCTCTCAACCGTATAAAGCTGTCCTGACAAAAAGCGTTTAGAATATTATATCTACGTTAATAATAAATACTTAACATTTTTTTAAAAAAAGCAATTCTTACTCATTTTCAATGGTAAATGTTTGTTACTGTTTGGCGATAGCAAATAAAATTTTCTGAAGTACAATGAAATCATCTGAAGTTCAATTAAAATTTTCCAAAGAACATTTGAAATTTTCAACAATCTTTTTAAAATTTTCTGAAGTGCACTTGAAATTGTCTGAATTACATTTGAAATTTTCTGAAATTCGAATTGACTTTTTCCGAAGTACAATTGAAAATTCTAAAGTACACTTATATAAATCTTAAATTGATTTGGTGATTTCTAAAATCTAATTGGTTATTCTAAAGTACAATTAAATTATTCAAAAATCAGTTTGAAGTATTCTGGAACCAATTTTGTGTTTTCTGAAATTGAAATGGTTATTCTAAAGTACAATTAAAATATTCTTAAATCAGTTTGAAGAGTTCTGGAACCAATTTTGTGTTTTCTAAAATTGAAATGGTTATTCTAAAGTACATTTGCAATATTCTAATATCAATTTGTTGTATTCTGAAACCAATTTGGTGTTTTCTTAAATAAAACTCACTTTTCTCGAGTACAAATAAAACAATCTGAAATCAATTTGGTATTTTCTAAAATAAACTTGAATTTTTCTAAAGTACAACTGGAAAAGGTGTAGTAGAAACAATGAAAATTGTGTTTGGCTTGGTCGCGGCCAATGAAACAGCTGTTCAGGCTTGCGGCGTTTGTTTTTGCATTTACACAGTTGCTATTGGTATTATTTTTAATTTATTTCAAAAAAGAGCTTACATTCAAATCCAGATAAGTCACAGGAAAAAAAATTTTGTTAGAAATGCCATTGCAAAGCTTATGTTACAATATATCGATCCATAAAATCCTCTTTGTTAAAAATCCTAGAGAAAAATGCATTAAAAAAAATCTCCTTTTCAATCAAAAGCAAACATGTCCAATGTAAATTTTCAATCAAAACCACATAAGTCCAAGCAAGTTTTCATTTGTGTAGTTTTTATTTAAATTTTAAAAACTTTCTTATGTCAAAAAGTTGGTATAATACTTTTTACTAATTTTGTTTTCAGGAGAATCAAAATTGCTTCTGCGGTTTTTCTCCGATTTGAAAAAAAAGTATGCAGAAATCATTTTAATGAGTTCCTCTAACTTTTGAAACACCGAACGGCGGAATCTAAATTTTGATTCATTTCTAACTTTCAAAACCAGATAAGTCCAATTTTAAAATTGAAAATACTATTTTTTTTGCACTATGAGACAATTTTTTTTTCGCATAATATATCTATTCTCGTGGAGCAAAATTTTGCATAATTGGTTTGTTTATTAAAAATGTCTGACAAAAATAAGACTTTTTTTTATTTACCAACAATCGATCTGTGTGACTTATCCGGTTTTGAATGTAAACTCCTCAAATATGTAAAAGACAAGCGTCACGCTCTTTACCGTCTGAGCAATAGCTCAAACTGTTATTAGATTATTATAGTACTTTTGAAACTTTTAATATATGAACAAATTTTCAGCCTAAAAATATGCACACGAAATTTATTTGATACTGATCGGTAACAAAATTGTGGTTTTAGCAATAGCACGTTTTTGCAAATGGTTCTAACTAGTTGAAGGACGGACTTTTATTTTAAAAATTAATAATTTTTTTTTAAATTGACTACAACACTGCATGACAATTTCGAAATTTTTTGAAAATTACAGGCTATTAAATTAAATATACGTTTGATGTACTTTTCGTGTTCACAGGCCTCTAGTAAAATTTAATTTTAATAGAGGATAATTTTAGCCATCTTAAAACTCGTAAAGTATTCTTTAAAAAATGTTCTTAAAAAGATTTCTCTACAGTTTATTTGTATAGAACAAAATAGTACGTACAAATTATCACAAATCTAAAAAAAATAAATTTCCAAAAGAATGCAATGAAAATATTTCCCGATAATTTATAATTACATTCTGTATTATTTTAAACTTACTACTATTTTTCTCTATAGAAGTATGCTGGTTACGATTCGATCTATTCTTACTTTATTTTTATTATAACAAAGGAAACAACTTCATATTTTGGTTCCATTTTTCTCATTTGCTTAACCTCGCGGGCTAGAGGGTTAAACAAGAATCCAAACTAAAGCAATAACAGATCAATATCTTGATGCATTTGTTTTTGTTTTACAAGTACTTTTACTGTTGAGTTAGCCTATTAGTTATTGATTAGCCTTGAATCTTCTTGAATCGAACTCTCTCACACATTAATTTATAACACACTCGAAAAAACGTGCGACCTTTGTTCGATAAAAGCACAGACACGATAAACTCAATTCTTGTGTCTTTTATTTCTTATTGAATATTTAATTAATATAATTGAAGAGTCAACTTTAATTCGATATATGTATCATAACATAAGAACTTAAACAAACAAACAAACATAAAATTATGTAATATGTGGTGGTGATTGCTTTTGTCTTTATTATAAATATTTATGTTCTCAACCATGTAATAGAGAACTAATAAATATTAAAATTGAAGACAAAGAAAATAAAAGAAAAACATTCTCTACTTTACGGAAGCAATGTGGAGAGTTACGCTGCATTGCAAAGTGATTCTTGTAAAACAAAGTCAAGTCAACTAGTTTTTAAGTTATTGGAGAAAAAAGAAAGCAAAAAATATCAATCGCTGTCACATCTTTTGTTTATGAATGGATGGACAACTTCTATTTCTGCATCGTTGATACCAATAAAAAATTTAATTTTGTGGAACACACTTTAAAATGCAAATCATAGAATCATCAGTTTTTTTTTTTAACAAAATAAAACCAATCAAATTTAATTGAAAAAGTCAAGTGGCCAGAGGTTAGCAGCATCTTTGCCACCAATTAACAAACATTTTACTCGATGATTGTGATGCTAGTTTGTGATGCTGTTTGTGTTCTGAATTTAATTGCCGGTATCTGTGCTTGCAAATGCTGTGGCCACTTATAAAACGTATTGCTGAAGACAATACTAGCGATGAAATGATTGCATAAATGATCGTAACATAATAAAATTCTAATAAATATGTCCCAGAATTTTTATAAAATGAAAACCTATTAGAAATCTGTCGAAATTAAAATAATAAATAGTAGTTTTAGGCATACCTTTGATATTAAAACGAAGAATGTGTTAATTTAATTAATACAAAATTACATTTTGGCGAAGATAACGGTGGCTTGAGCGCCGCTAATTGAAAATGAATTCGTGAAGTACTTTGGTTAGAAAGGTCGTGCTTCTATGAGGTGTTTCCGTGGGAGCCTATTGGTCCATTACGAATAGTACGTAAAGTACTTTCTATATAAGAAAAAAAATTAATTTATCGATTTTTTTCGAGTTATAAATTTTTCAAGATAATTCTTACTTAATTATATTTTCTAATAAAACTACTTAGCTATAGTTTTTTAAGTATACAAACAATATTGATGGTTATATAACGATTTTCGAAAAACTGTAATGAAACAAAAAATTCTTTAAACAAATCATCATGTTTGTCTTTTTAAAGAAATAAATTCTTGTTTCAAGCAAGCCTGTGCACGAAATAAGAATATTTTTGTTCACTTTACTCGCGCACAAACTTGCTTAAAACAACTCAAAATTGTGATCGATGCTTTTTCAAGCATGTTTTGTTTTAATTCATACTTCAATTTGTTTGGTTTTGTTCTCAGTGTAGGTAGTTACTGCATTAAACTCATTCTTTGGTTTAGAAATACGCCAAGGTACTTCACACAGTTTTTCTACTTTCAGTTTTTCTACTATCTACTAGCTTCACCGAAAACATCGCCTAGTTGCTCTTCTCCTTAGCATCGTGTAACTGCTTTGCGACGACTATTAGCGCAATGTCATAGCCGAAGCTTATTATTTGAACCCTATCTAGAAGCTCCAGATGAAAGGCTCCATCATAAATGATGGTCTACGGAATTAAAGTTTACGAAGTCCCTCCTGGTCCTGGCATTGCGAAAATATAAAAGATTTAATGAAGTTAATTTATGGAAAAAGCGGACCGATTCCATGTTGGGTTAAATAAGAATTGAGGAGATGACTGAGTAAGGCTTATCAGACCTAAGTGTCCTGATTTTTCATAAGGATTCTTTGTTAACTATGTTTCTTCCTTAAGGCCGCAAACATAGTAAACGCTGATTCAGACATGCAGGCAGGCAGAGTGTGTGAAAAAGCTAGATGGAGAGCTATTTGTATCTCGTTTGTTCACACAGATTTCAGCCTGCCTGCCTGCCTGTCTGTCTGAATCGGCGTTTACTATGCACGCAGCCTAACCCTTTCCGAAAATGTCAATAAAGGGTGTTTTTTTTTACAGGTATAGAACTTTAAGTTCATTTTTTTAACTGGCGGCCATTTTGTTAGCTGTCAAGTGATTTGTGTTAACTTTAGTTTGGCATTTCAACATGAATAGACCGACGACTGAACAACGCTTCCAAATAGGAATGCCCATCAAAAAAATTACATTGATGTTTTTCTCGATACGATGCATCGACAGAATACATTGATACATTTCGATATATCACATGGTATCAAAACATCGATATATTTTGTTTGATATATCACTTAAAAACATCGATGCATCGAAAAAAAACATCGATGTTTCTACTTTTTTTCCCTTGTTAAAAAGGAAGAAAGAAAAACAAGAATGGAAAGTTTTTATTTTTGATTCATTTATAAAGAATTTCATGAACATAAAAACGTATATCTTTGGAATTCAAGATCCCAGTGGTAACGTTCAAGGTTTTGCAAAAACAAAAATTTATAAAGGCGTTTTCCCTTTGTCTGTTCCTTTTTTGAGTTAAAGCTTGAGCAGCTTTGGAAAAAATCTCTCAGAGGAGACTAAAGTTACTAAAACAGGGAACTGAGACTTCAAGTCCTTTCACATCTCCAAAGGATTTTCGTTTAAGCGCCCTACGGGACCTCTTAAATAAATTGACAATTCATCATATAGAATATTTCTAGTTTCAGTAGGTTTCCAGCGAACTTTTTAGCAAGCTTTCAAGAAATTACAGAGCAAAAAAACTTGAGAACAAAGAAATATGAGAAACAAAGAAATGTGAGAAACGTTTGACATATATTACTTTTTTTTACACACCTCAAGTATACTACACTTTATATAAGTATGTTAATAGCGTATTGTATGTGGCCCAATACGAACAAATTTTCAATACATACATCAATACATTCAATACAAAAATACATCGATGCATCGCAAAAAATACATCGATGCATCGAAAACTATAACACATCGATATATCGATATAAAAAAACATCGACGGATTGACATCGAAATTTTGTGAAAAAAATATCGGAGATTTTCGATGCATCGAACCAATACATCGATGTATTTTGGGCATTTCTACTTCCAAATTGCCATTGATTCCGATTTTCATAAGAGATTTTTATAAACTGCTGTATTTGGAGTGAAA
The DNA here is from genome assembly GCA_958299015.1 of Tetanocera ferruginea. Taxonomy (NCBI): domain Eukaryota; kingdom Metazoa; phylum Arthropoda; class Insecta; order Diptera; family Sciomyzidae; genus Tetanocera; species Tetanocera ferruginea. Next base: position 54,457,878 of record OY282640.1, on the reverse strand, counting down.
ATAATCCTCAAGTGTATGTTGAGAAACTGTAACATCCAGAAAAATTGACTGTTTGGTGTGCTTTATAGTCTGGTGTAATCATTGGGTCGTACTTCTTTAAAAACGATTCTGGCCAGAACGTTACAGCCAATGGTGACCGCTATAGAACCATGATTACTGACTTTTTTGTTCCTCAATTGAAAAACCAAGAGGCTGTGGTTTCAGCAAGACGGTGCAACATGTCACACAGCTCGTGCCACAATTGATTTACTGAAGGAATCGTTTTGGTAATCGCATAATTTCACTTTCTGAACCCGTGAATTGGCCTCCAAGATCGTGCTATTTAACGCCGCTAGACTATTTTCGTCGGGCCAAAAGATTATCTTTTGAATAAAATTAATTTCACATCAATTTTAAAAATGCATCCTTGTTTTATTCCATTTCAAAGTTCTATACCTCAAAAAAAAAAAACACCCTTTATACACCAAACTTCAAAACAGGCTTTGCAACAGTAAAAAGTTGAGCTATCTTTCCTCTAAATCTTAAGGCCCATAAAAGTTTTTTTCCATTTTATAATTTTATGAAACTTTTAAAATACACAGTTAACTGATAAGATAAAAAAATATGAAAATCCTGGTTCATATTAAAAAAATGTGTGAGTGATCCACATATACCCGAAAGAGTGGAGATGTCAAAGTGCAAGATAGTCTCTTTTTGAAGGAAAAAAGTAGTATATCAAAACAGTTAATGTATCTTAATCATTAGAATGAGAACTATACCTATTCTAATATCCATAATAAATAATGTCAAATCATTGTTACGCCAATTTTTATAAATTTTTTTTTTTTATTAGAACACCAATAAGCTCTATTGAATGCCCATAAATCAACCAGGTGAAATCATTGTAAAAATATTCAGCCCTATCATGAAACATTTTCCCTCGGAATAAGAAAAAAGTGTTTTAATTTTTAAGATAACAGATAAAAATTTTTTTAATTACACTCATGAATATTGACGGTTGATGAACAAATTTACATTAAAAATTTTCAAAAATGTATTCTGCTTTATGCTATCCTTTAAAATTCCGAGGGAAGAATGTTTTATGATTGGGCTGATTGTGTATTTGAACTGATGATCACTAGAGTAAGTTAGTCGTGATGAAATGTAGTTCACAAAGAGTTCCCCCGTTCAAAAAATAACGTTAATTAGATTTTTCAATTTGAAAGTTGGTATTAAAATTAATAAAAAAGTCACTTTGGGTTGATAACTTTCGGTCACAACATTCCTTGTTTATAAATACGTTTTTGTAGAAGAAATAAAACATTTTACGCAGAAGAAAATCGGTGTAGAATCTTCAATTTATTTGTATTGAGGACAGGAAGCCAGGTTGACCTTGTGAATTGATTATTGCTCCGTGTCTCGAATATTGCCATTATTTTCCCTCGACATTAAATCTATGTACTTTTTTATTTGTTTTCAATTATTTTAATTCGAAATTATGACTGTCAAATATCATTAATTTCCCCGGGATTTTTTTCATAATTGTATCTTTATAACCTTTCAGGTTTAGGGTATAAATAGGGTCTTAAAATGTTTAATTTTAAATGCCGAATATCACGAGAATTTTATCTGATTGGAAAAAACTGAGTATGTCACTAAATTCTAGGACCGAAAAAAACAAAGTTAACATGTATCGGGGATTTCGGGTGTCTTTTCATAAGTTGAAAATATATCTGCAGTGATGGGTCCCAAAGTCAGATTCATAGCTAGATTCAAAGTGTTGTGCAAAAAATAGCACATAAAATGGGCGTCACCCGCCCATGATCACGCCCACCTCCCATACAACTCACAATACTTAAAATACCATAAAAAGAATTTATATATGACACAGAGGGATAAAACTTGGTATGGGAGGATTTTATATCAAAACTAAGATGTGCACAAATAGGCGTAATCTTTTATAATACATATATTGCAATAAATCTATATAATTAATAGGCTAAGGTTTTTTCAATTAATTAATAGGCTAAAGTGACTTCAATTCCTCCCAGACGAATGGACCGATTTTATCGATTCAGATGTCATTAAATCAGATTTAGGCTGTAAATGTGCAAACCACTTTTAAAAATTGTGATTTTGGTTCAGGGGGTTCCCAACCTTTTAAAACAGAAAAAAAATTTTGTACAAAAATCCGCTATTTAATGGATTTGAAATTTATTTTGAGAAGAGCTTATGAATTGATCGAATTTGAATTTTTTTCAAAACTAAAAATTTTTAACCAAAATTATCTTTTATGCATTCCTCAAGTGTCAATTGTCCGAAAAATGCAGTTAAAAAATCAAAAATTCCACTTTCCGAGCAAACAACTCAGTCAAATTTTAACGGTTTTAAAAAAAAACTGTTTTTTTGGGTTTTTTGGCGTTTTTTCATGGGAATATGTTATAAATTGATGTTGTAGATGTTTTGTAAGTATTTTTTATTAATTTCTGAAATATATCATAGTATGTTGTCTTAAATCTTTTTTTTACTGCGTTTTTTATACCCTAAACCTGAAAGGTCAGGGTATATTAACTTTGTGCAAACGTTTGTAACGCATAGAACGAAGCGAGTCCGGTATAGAAAAGTATATATATTCTTGATCAGCGTCACCACGTGAGTCGAGCTATCCATGTCCGTCCGTCCGTCCGTCCGTCTGTGTGTTGTCCGTATACACAGGATAAGAAGAAGGAGTTGAGATAATTGGATGAAACTTGGTACACATGGTCACATGGACCCAAGGATCTGCACTATTGAATATTTTTGGAATCCGCCCACGGACACGCCTACCTCCCGTACAACGCGAAAATTGAGAACTGCATAACTCAGCTCATAATTAGCCCACAACAATAAAATTTGGTATGTATGTGTTTTTTATCAACACAAAGATGTCTTTGAAAAATGGACATCATCCGCTTACAGACACGCCCACCTCCCATACAACCCAAAAATTGAAAACGCAATAAATAAGCTTGTGTTTAACCTAAAGAGCTAAAATTTGGCACATATGTTTCTTGTAACAAAACAAAGATGGTTTTGAAAAGTGGACATCATCCGCCCACGGACACGTCTACCTCCCATACAACGCGAAAATTGAAAACTGCATAACTCAGCTCATAATTAGCCTACAACAATAAAATTTGATATGTATGTGTTTTATACAAACACAAAGATGTCTTCGAAAAATGGACGTCATCCGCTTACGGACACGCCCACCTCCCATACAACCCAAAAATTGAAAACGCAATAAATAAGCCTCTGTTTAACCTACAGAGCTAAAATTTGGAACGTATGTTTTTTATGACAAGACAAAGATGGTTTTGAAAAATAGACGTCATCCGCCTACGGACACGCCTATTTCCCATACAGCCCAAAAAGTTTTAAACTCAATAAATAAGGTTATGTTTGTCATAGAGAAATTAAATTTGGTATGTATGTATTTTATACCAAAACTAAGGTGTGTTCAAAAATTGGAAGTAATCCGTCCATGAACACGCCCACCTCCAATAGGGAAAGCACAATAAAGGCATTAACTGTGAGCTACAGGAATAAAACATGGTATGTGTAAAATTTTCATCAACATTTAAATGCATATAAAATTTTTTGTTTTTGAAAAGTGGGTTTAGGGTATTTCATAGTCGGCCTAGACCGACTTTAGACTTTCTTTACTTGTTTTTAAATTAGTTATGTTTTATAGCTGGAAGAGTTAAGCTGCGATGTTTTCGAATATTAATAATGTTTGTCTCAATAGTAATATAAGTGTAAGTCCGTCTTCGTATTTTGACAGTTACATTAAAAAATTTAGTGTCAGATCATACGTGTCACGTCAAACCATTCAGATAATGATCTTTTATATCATGATTGAGACTGAATATATCGTTATTGAGTATAATAGCTTCTTGAATAGAATATCATATATTAAATGTCTATAATATTTCTAACACCTAAAGATACTCTAAACCTGAAAGGTCAGGATATATTATCTTTGTGCAAACGTTTGTAACGCATAGAACGAAGCGAGTCCGTAAAGAAAAGTATATATATTCTTGATCAGCGTCATCACGTGAATCGAGCTATCTATGTCCGTCCATCCGTCTGCCCGTCTATGTGTTGTCCGTATACACAGGATAAGAAGAAGGAATTGAGATTATTGAATAAAATTTGGTACACATGGTCACATAGACCCAAGAATCTGCACTATTGAATATTTTTGGAATCCGCCCACGGACACGCCTACCTCCCATACAACGCAAAAATTGAAAACTGCATAACTCAGCTCTTGATTAGCCTACAACAATAAAATTTGGTATGTATGTGTTTTGTATCAACACAAAAATGTTTTTGAAAAATGGGTTTCATCCGCTCACGGACACGCACACCTCCCATACAACCCAAAAATTGAAAACGCAATAAATGAGCCTTTGTTTAACCAACAGAGATAAAATTTGACACGTATGTTTTTTATGACAAAAAAATATGGTTTTGGAAAATGGATGTCATCCGCCCACGGAAGCGCCTACCTCCCATACAACCCAAAAAGTTGAAAACTGAATAAATAAGATTATGTTTGTCATGGAGAGATCAAATTTGGTATGTATGTATTTTATACCAAAACTAAGGTGTGTTCAGAAATTGTGAGTAATCGTCCATGAACACGCCCACCTCCCATAGCGAAAGCGTAATAACTGCATTAACTGTGAGCTACAGGAATAAAACTTGGTATGTATAAATCTTTCTTCAACATTTAAATGCATTTAAAATATAGGCTTCATCCGCCCACGGACACGCCCATTTTCAATAATATTATTTGTTGTTTTTTAAAAAGTAGGTTTAGGGTATTCTATAGTCGGCCTAGACCGACTTTAGACTTTCTTTACTTGTTTTTATTGAATTGCTCGAATTCGGGCAACAGGTTTACTAGTATATATATTAATATGATAGGAGGTTTAGGGTATTCTATAGTCGGGCTAGAACGACCTTAGAATTTCCATACTTGTTATTCATATCGTTACTTGTTATTCACATATATGCCATAGTAGTTGGAGTATAAGAGGCTTTAATATGCGATTGAATAAATTGCCGAGAATAATTTGAGTTTGAATGAACTTGAATAGGCCTTAAAATTTTACAAGACATTATTTCTGGCATTAACACTGTGAATGCTGTTTTGGCAGCTCTTATTTTAAGGTCATCTGTCTTTTGTTTGCCGCTGTTACAGAATGATTTAAGGTTCACCCGAAATCTGATTTGATACTTTGATTAAGTAATTCTTTTGTACACGCTGTTATGCTGTCATTTGCACATCTTCTGCAAACTATTAAAACCGTTTATAGCAGGGTGTTTGGTGGAATTGCATAATGAAGGATTTATTTATTTATTTAGGATGTTTTTCTTGCGCCAGCTACTTATTTTCAGCCAAAATGGCAAGAAAGCAGCACATGTTCTAGTTAATTAGCTAATAGTGAATGATGTTCTACCAGAAAACAACTCAAGTAATTTTTATATGTCACTATTTTTCATTTTTTTTTTTTTAATTCTTCTCTCAAACCCACAGAGACACCCTTCGTTAGCTCAGGAATGCGGCGCATTCTTTATCTTCTTAATCAGAATTCAACAATCATCGAATGACACCTAAGCACCAAATAATAACAATAACAACAATGGGCTCACTTACGCTTAAAGAGTTTCTAGTTGTTCGCACCTTAGCTGGACGCTGCAAAGCATTTACAAATTATTATCGACACTGGCTAAGACCACGCTACAAAATGTGCTGCAAAGGCACTTTTTATACAATGAGAGCTTAAGGAAAATGAGTATAGGCAGACGAAGCAGAAAAAAGAGAGCATAGTGTGGGAAACTTTGCTGGAGGAGCGTACAAAACAACCCTTCCAAGAAAAATTAACCCTCTCTCGCATTCAATAAGCTTTTTGCAACACTAGCTGCTGGTGCTGACTGTGCTTTGAACTGATGCTGATGGTGCACCAGCTCAAAGCACTCCAGCACTAGTAATGATGGTTCGCTCCAGCGAGAGCTAGAACATGCGCATCAGGTGCTATATCAGGGAGTCGTGAGTCCATTCGAAATTCCAATACTAACAAATACGTTTTTTCGAACATTGTCTGTGTAGCTTTTGCTGTTGTTGATTTTTTTGTGGTGTAGACATAAAACTATCCCCAAACTGTAGACTCCATCCAATACAGAATATTTCTTCCATTGAATGAACTGAACTCTTCTTCTGCTGCTGGCTGCTGTTTCTGCTAATTCTGCTGCTGCATACAAATTTCTGCTCTGCTCGACTCTGGCCTGGCGTGCGTCGTTTAGGGCGGCTCCGTTCAATTGTTTGTTCGTTCGCGTTCGTTTCGTGGTCGTAACGCGCTATCCACCGTTTGTGAAGAACACGGAAAAAATCCCTTTTATTTAAATTAAATGGTTTAAATGTTTTAAACGGAATAAAATAAACAAAAAATTAAAATAACCATTAAAATAAGCGAATTAAGTGTTTTTGGAAAAAGAAAAATTTACAAAGAAAAAAATTAAAAATACTAGAAAAAAGTGCTGGCAATAAAGAAATGCTGTTGGTGGAAAACTTGCAGTGCTTTTGTTGTTAATATAAATAAAAAAAACCAAGAAAATTAACCAGTAAAAAGTAAAAATTTATGGCAAACATTTTAAAGTGTGGAAAATTATTGAGAATTGTTGAAAATTGTTTGATTTTTCTACAGCAACGAGCATCCAAATTAATGAACTGCAGAAAATTTTCGCAATTTTAGTATCTGAATTATTCGTTTTACTTTTTCTGTACATCGAAATGTGCTGCGAATGATTCATAATTTTGGAATAATAGAGTCTAGTACTCTGCTGGCATGGCAAATGCTGCGTGTCTCCCTTTGTCTGGGGCCAAAAAAGAACAAAACACAAAAAACTTAATACTATTTGTGAAAAAAAATTGTTATCTAAAACGACAAATCTAATAATTTTTTATACATATTTTTTGCAGCCTTTGCAAAAAGCAAGCGACACTTAAGCGAAAGAATTTATCTCAGCGGTCGACCTTATCGGGGAGTTTTTCGACTAATATCGATTTTTTGTAGGGTCTAGATTGTGTGTATCTTTTTACAGAGAACACATAAATCGACTAACTGTCATATGCAAAAGCTTGCCGCTTTCAATATTTGTGCCAAACACCTAAACTAAACCAACAGATAATAATTTTAAAATATCAAAATCTTCTTAAAATTAATTTTTTGTAACAAACTTTAATAATTTTATTTAATCTTTAAGTTGGTATTTAGTCAAATTATTAGCAGTCTTCTTTTTCGAAAATTCGAACATTGCTTTCAACCCCTTGAAACTTTGAATTTCGAATTTGAGCATACCAAAACAAAAACGACAAAAAAAATCGTTCTCTATTTCCAACTCTTATTCCAATAATTTCTGTTTATTTGTCAAATAGTTGCCTACCAAGAATGATTATCTAGTTTGTGAATTGTGGCAGTAACTCTAAGTCAGAGAAAAGTTATTATTAAAAAAAAAAAAAAAACAACCAAAAATATTCATAAATTCCAGTTAAATCCTGAACAAACTTTACCTTAAAACTAAAAAAAGAACTTGCTGCTTGTTTTTTGCGCATTCTTTTTTTTTTCTTTCTATCTGCTGCAAATTCGGCCAATTGCGGCCGATTTAAACGTCCTTCAAAACGTTTTGTGTCGAGGCAATTAGAACCATGGGCTGCGCACAGTCTGCTGAGGAAAGAGCTGCAGCCGCCAGGAGTCGTTTGATCGAGAGAAATCTTAAGGAGGATGGCATACAAGCAGCAAAGGATATTAAGCTTTTACTACTGGGTAAGTTCCAAGTAACGTTTGTACAACCGTGTGCACACAGTTGCACCTTGTTGCGCTTACATGTAGTATACCGTGCGAGTGGCTAAACCGCCGCACCCACAGCAGCAGGTGTCTTTTGAAAAGCATCATACAACAAGTGTCTGCACTAATTCACCACCACCTTCTCCTCGTCTTCTTCGTCTTTCTCCGTAGCTTTGCCGTTGCAAAACTTTGAAATTTACGTTGACCTATTTAAGCAGCAGCAGTTTAGTTGTTGTCGTCCGGTTTTCCCATATTTTTTTTTCATGATTTCTATATTTTTGTTAAGTTTCTTATCAGTCAAGCCAGCTTTTAATTGTTATTTGTTTTTTTTTATATACCAAAGATTTAAATCTTAAATTTTTTAAATCAATTGAATCAAGTCTTGGAATTTTAAAATATGCACATATGGTCAAAATAATAGTTACAAGAATGTGTTTTCATTTTCTTATGGAATGGAATAATTTTAAGAAATGTTAAGGAAAAATGAAATTTATATTTGGAACCAGCGGATGTTACCCGGTGTTACTCGGGGTTTTGCCTCGAGGACGATTTTCAAAACTGCTCTTATTTTAACATTTTTTTAAATAATTAACTTAATTTTTTAAATTATCGTTTTTAGGGGTTCTGTCCCCTTCTTCCGTCGAAAGTGTTTAATCAAATTTCCGTAAAATATCTTCAACGTCTCGATCTGACGTCTGGTTTCTGAGGAAAATGGTCACCCAGTTTTTCTAAAATCACCAAAGTTTTTCTTAGCATGCATTTAGTATGCAATTTTATCTTAAAAAAAAATTTAATTTTAAAAAATCCTTTTAGCATCAATTCGATTTTTGGATTGTCTTCGTTCAACTTCGGTTTTGGTCGACACAGGATAAGAAGAAGAAGTTGAGATAATTGGATGAAACTTGGTACACATGGTCACATGGACCCAAGGATCTGCACTATTGAGTATTTTTGGAATCCGCCCACGGACACGCCTACCTCCCATACAACGCAAAAATTGAAAACTGCATAGCTCAGCTCATATTTAACCTACACCTATAAATTATGGTACGTTTGTGTTTTGTATCAACACAAAGATGTCTTTGAAAAATGGACGTCATCCGCTGACGGACACGCCCGCCTCCCATACAACCCAAAAATTGAAAACACAATAAATAAGCCTCTGTTTAACTTATGCTATGTCTACACAGAGAGTTAAGTTAGTTTTAACTAACATTTACCGAAGTTGTTCACACAGAGATACCGTAGCAGAATTGAGTTAAATTTGCCGACAATGCTGCTGGTGTCTCTGCGTGCACATGCGTGTTTTTCTTGCTATGCGAAAGCTCTGCCCATATTTGGATGAAAACTACTTTCCCCACTATTGCCCAAATTCTTTTCGAAGTTCTTTTACTCATTTTTTAAAGGGAAGAACAAAATATAGTTAAAAAAATAAATTGTATAATTACATCAGCTGTTCTATTTTGACAGTTCTTGTAAAAAAGTTTCTTTCATGAAAAATACCACTGAATATAAACATTTATATTATTTTGTAGTGTACTTTTAGGCACTTTTTACATTGAATCGTACATTTTTTTACGTTAAATCGTACATTTTTGTACTGGTAACGCAAGAGTTTATTTCTCGTTAAATGGGAAAACTCAGCTTTGTACTGGTAACTCAAACTTAACTCTCTGTGTAGACGTAGCATTACAGAGATAAAATTTGACACATATGTTTTTTATAACAAAAAAAAGATAGTTTTAAAAAATGGACATCATCCGCCTACGGACACGCCTACCTCCCATACAAAGCTAAAATTGAAAACTGGATAAATTAGCTCATAATTCACCTTCAACAATAAAATTTGGTGTGTATGTGTTTTGTATCAACGCTAAGATGTTTTCGAAAAATGGGTATTATCCACGCACGGACACGCCCACCTCCCATACAACCCAAAAATTGAAAACGCAATAATTAAACCTCTGTTTTTACCTTTAGAGATAAAATTTGGAACGTATGTTTTTTTACGAGAAAACAAAGATGGTTTTGAAAAATGGACGTCATCCGCCCACGGACCGGCCTACCTCCCATACAACCCAAAAAGTTTAAAACTCATTAAATAAGGTTATGTTTGTCATAGGGAGACCAAATTTGGTACGTATGTATTTTATACTAAAACTAAGGTGTGTTCAAAAATTGGGAGTAATCCGTCTATGAAAACGCCCATCTCCCATAGCGAAAGCACAATTAAGGCTTTAACTGTGAGCTACAGGAATAAAACTTGGTATGTGTAAATTTTTCATCAACATTTAAATGCATATAAAATATAGGCTTCATCCGCCCACGGACACGCCAATTTACAATAAAAATTTTTTTGTTTTTGAAAAGTGGGCTTAGGGTATTTCATAGTCGGCCTAGACCGACTTTAGACTTTCTTTACTTGTTTTATTTTGGGAGCAGTTGAACCTTCATACTAAATTTCATTGAAATCGGTCGAGACGTTTAGAAGTTATTATGGAGTGCCACGCCCATATACTTCCGCCCACTTTTTTACAAACTTTCTCTCTATGAAACGTACTCGGTATCCAAATTTCAGCTCAATCGAATAAACGGTACGCGAGCCTATATGGAACAGACAGACAGAAGGACAAACATTTGATTTTATATATGGGCATTATTACGTGTGGCGCACGGACATTCGTACGATTTTTTCTCCCTTTATTTACCTCGGAATTCCAGAATGGGCTATTGGTGGTTATTCTTTTTAGCCTATTCTATTACTTAACACGCCCCGTTTCAGAAACACTAAAAATGTTTGTTCTTGATGGCTTCATTCGAAAGTTATTGCACTTTTTGTCTGGCGTGGCGCACGGACATTTTTAAGACATGACTTTTGAGGTTGTGTTACATTTGTCAAAATTTCAGCTAATTGGTCTATTTTTAAAAAATTTTGAGTACGCAACCTGATGTATTAAGGTTAACACAATAACATGGTACTCATCTTATTAACAAAAAGTGATATTTACGGAAGTTATAACTGTTTAACCAGCGTGACGTTACGGACACAAAATCGTGTTGCACGGAAAAAGTACGATTTTGTATACAAATTTGTTACTTTAAAGCAAAATAGATTTTATCTTTTAGTTTAAAATAAAATATTGTTTTTCTTATGTTCATCTAAGAATTCAACAGTTGCGGGTTGCAACAATTTAACAGATGCAGGTTGCAAAAAAATGCATCTTTAAAAATTACAAATTGATTTATGAGTTTGAACCCGCATGCTGTCGAACTACAATAGAGTATCCATTCCTAACACGGATATCATGCATCTTTTGCAGATGCATTTTGCACTCCGTTTAACATGGCTTCAGCGTTTAACTAGCTGATCGATACTGCTGCCTTTATCAATGAAAACAACATTACGTGTGAACAGTATAGTAACATGACTTAAGTCGTTGGTAGTTCTTATTTTCTGTTCTTATTTTCCACCACACCGCTCTTTTGACGGATAATTTGTAAAAGAGCATGTTCTATGCTTGAATTCATGAAATGATGGACACAAAAATTTAACAACATGAGTATAACTACAGCGTTATGTTATAGTGCGTCCTCACTTGGAGGACGCAAGTCAAGTTTGGTCCCCAAGTTACAATGTGCATGTTGAACGAATAGAGAAGATCCAAAAACTTTTTGATCTGTTTGCTCTAAGGGGCTTAAGTGGAACTGCCATTTTAAGCCTTCCTCCTTATGAAGATCGTTAAAAACTATTAAGAATGTAGTCGGTAAGTGAGCGAAGGAGGTCCGCAGATATCATATATTTACAGCAACTCATGACCGGTGTTTTCGATTCTCCAGAAATTCCATCTCTCATTAATTTCAGCTCTAACCGTAGAAGCAGTAGAAACGCTAACACTTTAATTTATTTACCTTTTAGTTGAACGAACTATATGTTAACTGCTCTTTTAAACCGCATGAGTACCTTTGTTAACATCTGTTTTTTATGTTAACTTGTCAAAAGATCAACTCAAAAGTAGACTAAAAGCTATTCTGTAATAAGATTTATGTGTGCATGGTTAGTAGTACCGTCCTATGTTGTCCCTGAGCCCACCCCAAACTTTGGTGGATAAATTTGTGCCACAATAACTTTGTCTTGAGCCACTGGAATCCGTCTCATTAAATTTTTATCAATCAATTAATGTTTTGTTCGGTTTGCTTTTAGGGGCTGAAGTGGAACTGAAATTTTAAAACATCCTCCTTATGAATTTCTTTTAAAATTAATAAGACTAAAATAATTAAATAGCTAAGAAGGTTTGCCTATAACCCAACTCAAATTTTTTCCACATTAACATGGTTTGAGTGAGTGGTATCCAAAACATTAAATTTTTTTGATGAAATGGGACATGACTTTAATGCGTTAACGTTAAAGCCAGTGATAGCTTAACTCTATTGTTATTGCATGTAATTCAACACCTACGCCACAAGAAAGATATAGGATATGAGAAATATATTGTCTGTAGTTATTCATTGTTTCATGTTGGTTGACCAACTGAAAACAACTCATATGAAAAATATATACAAGGTTTGTCCGTGCGTCACGGCTTTATCATGGGATCTGTGCGTCTAATCAAAAAAATTGTTAAAACCAAAATTCTTCAGTACAAAAAGTTGGCTTTGCTTATGAATTTTCATGCTACTCCGATGAAGGGTTATTGCTATAGAACAACAAGTGTGATTTTTTCGTGACGCACGGACACTTTTTCTTTACAAGGTTTTGATTTTAAGTTTAAATGAACCAATAGGAGAATATGACCAAGAGTTAAGTCCACCATATTCTTTAGGAATTTTTACATAAATTCTCATATTTAGTTTTCAAATTACTCACCAAACCTTTGTTTGACATGTATTACAAATTAAGTTGTTTAAAACAAAAAATTTTCATTTGATGATTTCACTGGACATTAACGCTTATAACTTTTGTCTTGGAATTTCCCCATTATGTTTTATTACATATTCATAAATTTCAGAGTCTCACCGTTCATTGTATATACATAGTTCATATATTAACCTGAATTGATTATCATGCACTCATGTCTCTGTTTTCGTAAAAATGCCCATATATTAGATGAGACTCTAGCCACCCTTTTTGTCATAATAGTAATCAACTTGCGCCAGGTTTTGATTGTTATTTCATGCCATGCTTTTCGAAAACACTCCCATAATTTGTTCCTATTAGGGAACGTGTGCTTGGAAATTTGTGTTTTAAACTCTTCCCAATGATTTTTATCGGATAAAGTGATTTTTTTTTTCTTTCAAACAAGCTTTTAACAAGCTTCAACATATCATGATATCGAAAATTCTATAAATTGAACTCATCCTACAGCCAATTAACACCAATGTTAATATCAATGCTTAACGGTTTTTTTTTATTTTTTTGCAAAGTTTATATGAATCTTTTTGACTTTGGATTTCTTCCTGAGTCATTTGAGAACAAATCTATTTTAGTTTTATTACTCCATAAACTATTGGTTAAATTTAAACAAAAATGCAACCGAAAGACATTGTTCGCTTCTCGAAGAATACCCTGAATATGTTCCGTCGATTAGAACGTTCCAGTGATTTTGAAATCGATGACAAAGAATGTCCAGGCCAGCCGAAAAAGTTTCGAAGATAAGAATTTGGATGCATTTATCGATGAAGATCCGTGTTAAATGCATTAAAAACTTCCAAATTGATTGGAAATTGGATAAACAACCATTTACAGGCGTCTGAAAGCATTGGTAATAATCCAAAAGCACGGAAATTGGGTGTCGTACGACTCGATTTGAAGCCGATAGACGCTCCAACAGCAAAATCGGTAAAGTTTTTTTGCATCGTATTGTCACCGGCGATGAAAAATAGATCCATTGCGGTAATTCAAAGCGTACAAATGCCTAAATTTCGACGGAAAAACCGAATATTAATGATTCTAAGCTCATGTTCTCTATTTGATAGGATGAGCAAGATGTTATTTATTATAACGTGCTCCAACCCAACAAAACGAAACGAACATTAAAGGAAAAATGGCCGCAAGTCCAACAAAGACATGACAAAGTAATTTTTCAGCATGAAATGCGTATACGTTGCAAGGCCAGTCTAAACATACTTGGAAACACTGATGTTGCGAGCAAGAGAATTTTCTTGCTTCCTATGTTCTCCAAAATTCAAACAAAAATAATTTAGAAAGATTTCAAATTAAACAATTTAATTGTGTTTGCTTCGCTCTATGTTCAAATTGCAAGTGAGCTAGCCAACAAGAAAAACTCAAAAAAAACACTTAATTTAACAAAATATCATAAATTTACAGTAAGCTTCGATACCATTCGTGCCCTAAGCTACGTTTTTTCTACATATAGTTCTGTATTATGTCGCATTAAACGGTTTCTCTTTGGCACAAAGAAAAAACAAGATTGTTTTTGTTGCCAGTTGGTATATGCTTTTTTTGTTGTAGATCTTGTTGTTAGTGCGCTCGATATCAATGCGTACATCGAGTGCGGCAACCCCTGTTGGAAATAAAGATTCCAACATTCTCCCCGCCTTGAAATGTTGATTTCAATTTGAATGGTTGTCGACATCAGTTGAGATAGGGAGTTTACAAATTTTAGTCACAGCTCGCTTGAAAATTCCTTCTGCTGTCTTCACGCTGACCACTCGAACCAGCTTATCGGAACCTGGAATGGCTTCAATTATTCGGCCTATTGGCCATTTAAGCGGTGGACAACCATCATCTTGCAATAAAACCATATCACCTTCCTGAAGATTGGGTCTGGAGGACCACCATTTGACCCTTTGCTGTAACCCCTTCAAATACTCACGATGCCAGCGGTCCCAAAACTGTTGATGGATCCACTGTATCCGCTGATATCTTTTCAACAAGCAAGGGTTATCCTTCATACTCGATGGTTGTGCAATGGCTGTGAGAGTCCGACCGACCAGAAAATGAGCTGGTGTCAATGGACGCAGATCGTTGGGATCGCTCGAAAGTGGAGTAAGGGGACGACTATTTATAATAGCTTCGGCCTGGCAGCATACAGTTTCTAGCTCATCATATGTGAGAATACACAATCCAATCGCACGTCGCAAATAGTGTTTTGCTTGCTTCACTGCACTCTCCCACAACCCACCAAAGTGTGGGGAGCGGGGAGGAATGAAATTCCAAGTGATGCCTTCCCTTTCACATATTTGCTGCACTAAATCCTTATGCTGCTGTGATGCAAACGCTGCTAGTAACTCCCGCAATTCCTTATTGGCACCAACAAAGTTTGTTGCGTTGTCAGAATATATTACACGGCAACGTCCACGCCTTGCAACAAACCGTTTCAGAGCGCCTATGAACGCTGCTGATGTCAAATCGGCGACGCATTCCAAATGAACGGCCTTAGTTGCAAAACATATGAAGAGCGCTACATAAACTTTGATTGGCGACCGTCCACGAATTCCTTGAGTTATGTAGAATGGACCGCAATAGTCGACACCTGCCACTTCGAATGGATGCGATGGCTCTACTCGTTCTCTTGGCAGATATCCCATGATTTGGCTCTCTGTAATTGGGCGATATCGATAACAAATTAAACATTTATGTATTACCTTTTTTATTGTATTTCGCGCATTAATTATCCAAAATTTATCGCGCAGTATATTGTGAAGAGTAAGAGCTCCGGCATGGAGGTTTTTGCGATGAGCATGTTCGATGATTGTGCGTACAAAAGGATGCGATGAAGGTAGAACAATTGGATGCATTGATTCATATGGAAGTGTAGAGTTTTTGAGGCGTCCACCTACGCGAATGAGATTATCATGCAAGAAAGGAGTCAACTGCAAGAGCTTCGATCCTCTGTCAAGTGGTCGATTTGACGATAATTTTTTAAATTCATTTACAAAAACAGCTTGCTGAATAATGCGGCAACACGTAAGCAGCGCTACTTCCAGTTCTTGACAGGTTATGGTTCCAACATTGTATTCCTTACCAAACTTTAAGTTGATGAATCGTCTTACGTAAGCAAATATACGTAAGATCTTGTTGTAGTCGTTAATATACTTGTGGTCAAGTAGTAGATGCGAACTTTTTGTTGTTACGAGAGCCGTTTTAGATTTGCGTAGCTCACACACTGTTGCTGTATTATGGACGTGTTCAGTAGGCCACATTGATTTGTCTGATATCAAGAACTGTGGCCCATAAAACCACAGCCTGTTTTCAATGAGATCACGGGCTCCGGCTCCTCGTGAAAGAAGATCCGCGGGATTTTGTGCAGATGGTACATGCCGCCAACCAAATTGTGATGTTAATTGTTGAATCTTTGTAACACGGTTTGCTACAAATGCAACCCAACGTGATGGTTCACCAGCGATCCAATCCAGGGTTATAGTTGAGTCAGACCAACAGTAGACTTCGAATGGGTTCGACGGCAGAGTCTTCAAAACAGATTCCAGCAACTCTGACAGCAAATTTGCAGCGCACAACTCTAGCCTGGGCAAGCTTATTTGCTTCAGTGGAGCCACGCGAGACTTTGCACAAAGTAAGGATGCCGACGGACCTTCACATCCACGATTGACAGCGTAAATGCATGCGCCGTATGCTTTCGTGCTCGCATCTGCAAAGGCATGAATTTCAGAATGGGTGCTAAAGTGAACATACCTTGGAATTTTGTGTTGTCCGAGTGTGTTGAGCTCATACAGTAATTGCTGCCATTGCGTAGCTATGTTTTGAGGTACACTCTCATCCCAGTGTAACTTTAACGACCATAGTTCTTGCAGCAACATTTTGCATTGAACGATTGTAGGATTGAGGAATCCAAGTGGATCAAACAAGCTGGCCACTTGTGATAATATTGCACGCTTTGTTATCTTTGGTGATTTATTTGATTGCATGTATGTAAAACTGAAGCTGTCATTGGCTGGTGACCATCGAAGTCCAAGAGTCTTAATGTACTGCATATCGTCAACTTCAACCATTGCTTCCCTATAATCTTGGGGCAGGTCTGCTACAATTTTCTCTTCGTTCGATGCAAATTTGCGGAGAGGAAATCCACCTCGATCTAGCAAGGCTATGACCTGCCGCCTTATTTCCACGGCTTCTTCGATAGATGCACCGCCAGTCATGAGATTATCGACATAAAAGTCTTTGAGGGTTACTGCTGATCCAATCGGGAACGATTCCATGTTTTCTTTTGCAAGTTGCTGCAGGCATTTTGTAGCGAGATAAGGTGCACAACTGGTGCCATATGTAACTGTTTTTAACTGATATGTTTCTATGGTATCAGTTGCTTTCTCTCTCCATAGGATACATTGCCAGCGAGTGTCCCTCGAATCAACAATCACTTGGCGATACATCTTAGCTATATCCGCCATTAATACATATTTGTGGAATCTTACTCTGCTCAGAATAGTAAAGATGTCGTCTTGCAAAGTGGGTCCTACTGCTAGAAAGTCATTTAAAGACTTGCCATTTGAAGTGACACATGAGGCGTCGAATACGACACGCAGCTTGGTCGTCGAGCTGTCCGGTTTTATAACGCAATGATGTGGAATGTAGTTAATGATGTTGACGTCAGGTGATGATATCGGTACCATGTGATCCAAGCTACTGTATTCGCGCAAAAAATTGCAGTATTCCGTTCGAATGCCTTCATGTCGATTCAGTTTGGTTTCTAGAAAAGAAAAACGTTTTAGTGCGATATTGTATGATCGTCCTAAGCTAGCTGGATGCTTCTTAAATGGAAGGCGAACAATAAACTTATTGGTTTTTGGACACCTCGTAGTGGTCTCTTGAAAGAACCGTTCGCACTCCATCATTTCAGGAGAGAGAGATTTCAATGTGTTTTGTTGATGGTGTTCTAGCGACCAAAATCGTTCTAACAGTTGATCCAATGTTGGCTCTTGCGAAGTGATGATGAATGATTTGTATGAGTGGTTTGGTGACTCCAATCCAATGCTTGGAACCACTGATGAAATCGAGCGCGTTGAGTTTGACGATTTTGATGATGGAACTGTCCTGACGTGACCCGAAACTATCCAGCCCAGCTGGGTTTTCTGTAGGATGGAAGAATTGGTACCTTTGATTTGGCCTACACACAAAAGATCATAAAATAGTCCAGCTCCGATTAGAACATCTACTACTCCGGGTTTGTTGAATGTTGGATCAGCGAGAACGATATTCGATGGAATGTCCCAATCGGCTTGAATTTGTCTTTGGGGTTGGTACGACGTAATCGATGCTATGATGACTGCATCTATGGAAGTCTCAAATCCGGATGCATGTGATTTGACAATTACAGAACACATATAATGCGTGTTGGTTGTACTAGATCCGATGCCATTAATCTCCATTGAGACTTTTCTGCGTGGTAGTCGGAGATGTTGTGCCATACGCTCTGTGATGAAATGAAGCTGTGATGCAGAATCTAGCAAAGCACGTCCCGTCACAGTAGCACCGTTGGTGCTGCAGAGATGGACTGCAGCAGTACCCAGAATCACCTCGCTGCCACCTTGTGTAATTTGTAAGCTTGTAGAGGCATCAAAATTAGCTTGATCACTTAATGAAGGCGCATTTAATCTTGGCGGTTGTGATATCGTTAAATTGGCTCCCTGTTCCCTGTGCAATAGTGTGTGATGTTTAGCTTTGCAGTGCTGGCAGCGGTTTGGAGAGGGACAGGTGCTTGCAACATGGCTGCCTCGCAAGCAGTTAAGACACAATTTATTAAGCTTAACTAAATTAAACCGCTCACTAGGACTCATGGCTACAAATTTCGTGCATTTGAATGCGATGTGCCCCGGGATGCTATTACAAAGGTTGCACTGCGATTCTAACGTAGTTGCAATGACGAATGATGAGTGAGGTGGCGAACGAAGTTTCACCATAGAACGATTAAGAGTTTGATTACCTGATGGATGCAAGCCTTTGTAAATCTCCAGCGATTTACAGCGCCGCTCCATGTATGCCACTAGATCATCCCATTTTGGAAGCCTAAACTCCTCCGACGGCGTGGTGCGACTCCAATGTATAGCGGCTTCTTCCTCCCACTTTGCTTGTGATTCGACGTCTAGATTCGAAACTGCGTGGTGTAAAATAATTCCATCAGCGATTTGAGTTTTGCTTGCGAATGTTTGCAATGCGCGAAGATTCGCGTTAATGCTGTCGATAAAGCTCCTTAGTGCCGATACACTAGGCTTGGTGACCTTTGGAATTTCAAAGATGTTTTGGATGTGTGACTGAAAAACATATAATTTGTTATCAAATCTAGCTATAAGTAAGTCGATTGCTTTTTGATAATTTTCGTTGTTAACCTCTAGCGACTCTATTAGCCGCGCAGCGTCCTCTGATAAGCACGACCGCAAATGCTGAAATTTTATTACTGGTAACAAATCGGTGTTATTATGCACCATAACTGAATACACGTTAAAAAAGTCAAGCCAATCGCGTTGTTGTCCACTGAACTTAGATAGTTGCAAGTTAGGCAAGTGTATGCGATGATGTTGAGAATCCACAGCGGGAGTTGCCATACGTGTACTGGAGAGCACGGTTTCCGTTGCCTCCAGCTTGAGCGCTTCTATTTTGTCCATAGTACGAGCCTTCGCAACACAATAGAGTTCGTTGTAACTGCCTCGATGATCCACCTGAAATTGCGATTCATCCAGCTCCTCCAATTGAGCTTGCAGCTGGTCAAATGCGTGAAAATTATGCTCTATTAGCTCTAGTCTCACCTCTAACTGATTCGCAGACAATGCTTCAATTCCATTCGAAAAATTCTTCAACCTGTTGAGGAGTTGATTGCGCTGTAGTTCCTTTGTACGAATTCCAACTGGCCGTGGTGGCGGTGTTTGAACATCATCTGATGCATTTGATTCAAGCATTTTGGTTGATTTTCAAACGACGACTTGCCTTGGAGCTCAAGCTTCAAAATAATTTTTTAATCCGGCTTCGAAGGCCCAATGTTGCGAGCAAGAGAATTTTCTTGCTTCCTATGTTCTCCAAAATTCAAACAAAAATAATTTAGAAAGATTTCAAATTAAACAATTTAATTGTGTTTGCTTCGCTCTATGTTCAAATTGCAAGTGAGCTAGCCAACAAGAAAAACTCAAAAAAAACACTTAATTTAACAAAATATCATAAATTTACAGTAAGCTTCGATACCATTCGTGCCCTAAGCTACGTTTTTTCTACATATAGTTCTGTATTATGTCGCATTAAACGGTTTCTCTTTGGCACAAAGAAAAAACAAGATTGTTTTTGTTGCCAGTTGGTATATGCTTTTTTTGTTGTAGATCTTGTTGTTAGTGCGCTCGATATCAATGCGTACATCGAGTGCGGCAACCCCTGTTGGAAATAAAGATTCCAACAACTGAAATGGGATGTCCTACAATACCCGTCGTATTCACTCGACATTGCCGTTTCCGACTACTATTTGTTTCGATCGATGACCCTGGCATAATTATCCTGCTGAAACGTCCAAAAAGAGGCATCATGTCTCGGTATAAGATAACATGGTGTTCTCCAATATTTCTTTATATCCAAATCGAGTCATGATATCGAAAATTCTATAAATTGAACCCAACCCACAACTAGAAAAAAAAAGAAAAGACAATTAACACCAATGTTAAAATCAATGCGTATTTTTACAAAAATAAACTTTTTATTGTGAAACCCGAGTTCGGTTAATGTTATATAGCCAAAGTTGGGTAATGTGATATACCATCTATTCATACCATATCTATTCATTTCATTCATTTTATACTTTGTGTTATTTTTTCGTTAAGTTTTTACATGCGTATTTGTATTCAGTAGATTTTGTTTGTATTTTTGTTTTCTTTTATGTTTATTCAACTAAAATAATAAAATTGTATCAACAACAACATAAATAACACTAGAACAACATTTTTTTCTTTTCAATAACACGGTTTTCTTTAAATTTGGTTGAAAAAACAATAGATACTGATGTTGAACACTATTCGGGTAATGTGATATTGGTATATCACATTCGTATATCACATTATCCGAACGTGGTATATCACTTTACCCGCCAATTTCATTAAGTTACATCACAATTTTTCATTGTGTTGAAAAGCTTCAAATTGGGTCACGCTATAGAGTTCCAAAGTTGCAAAACACTGCAAAATGCATACAAAAAATATTCTGTGTAATGCGGAATGAGCTTAGGTATGAAAGTTTACTAGTAATTATAAATTAAAAAATACCTTTATCACATTACCCTAAGTTACTCTTTATATTTTACTTTCAATTTAAATAATAAAGTATTAAAACTAAACTACTTTGGATACAAACAAATCTATTACAAAAAAAAAAAAAAAAAACAAAACATATCCAAAGCTGATTTAAATCGGAGAGTAACTTATGGGGACCTTTCCTTATGAGTCAAAAGCTGCATATCATATGCGTTGAACATTTCCAACATTTTATCTGATTTATTTAAAGTTCACGAGGGTTTTTTTAAAAATCTCTAATGTTATTATACCCTAAACCTGAAAGGTCAGGGTATATTAACTTTGTGCAAACGTTTGTAACGCATAGAACGAAGCGAGTCCGGTATAGAAAAGTATATATATTCTTGATCAGCGTCACCACGTGAGTCGAGCTATCTATGTCCGTCCGTCCGTCCGTCCGTCCGTCCGTCCGTCCGTCCGTCTGTGTGTTGTCCGTATACACAGGATAAGAAGAAGGAGTTGAGATAATTGGATGAAACTTGGTACACATGGTCACATGTACCCAAGGATCTGCACTATTGAATATTTTTGGAATCCGCCCACGGACACGCCTACCTCCCATACAACGCAAAAATTTAAAACTGCATAACTCAGCTAATAAAAAGTCTACAACAACAAAATTTAGTATGTGTGTGTTTTATATCAACACAAAGATGTCTTTGAAAAATGGACGTCATCCGCTCACGGACACGCCCACCTCCCATACAACCCAAAAATTGAAAATGCAATAAATAAGCCTCTGTTTAACCTACAGAGCTAAAATTTGGCACGTATGTTTTTTGTAACAAAAAAAAGATGGTTTTGAAAAATGGACATCGTCCGCCCACGCACACGCCTACTTCCCATACAACGCGAAAATTGAAAACTGCATAGCTCAGCTCATAATTAGCCTACAACAATAAAATTTGATATGTATGTGTTTCATACCAACACAAATATGTCTTCGGAAAATGGACGTCATCCGATCACGGACACGCCCACCTCCCATACAACCCAAAAATTGAAAACGCAATAAATAAGCATGTGTTTAACCTACAGAGCTAAAATTTGGCACGTATGTTTTTTATGACAAGATAAAGATGGTTTGGAAAAATGGACTTCATCCGCCCACGGATACGCCCATTTACAATTAATTTTTTTTTTTTTTTTTTTAAAAGTGGGTTTAGGGTATTTCATAGTCGGCCTAGACCGACTTTAGACTTTCTTTACTTGTGTTTTATATTAAAACTAATTTAACATTTAATCTGATTTATTTAAAGTTCACGAGGGTTTTTTTATAAATCTTTAATGTTATGTTTTATATTAAAACTAATTTAACTTTTCTTTCTAAGAAAATTATGCATTGAGTTTGCGAACAAGTAAAAACTTCAATTTCCCAAAATTGAGACTTAACTGGGAATTAGGCGACTTTAAAAAGTATCGACTTGCAAGACATCACAATTTTGTCGAAAATCAGAGTTGTACAAGATGAGCCACAAGAGTATTAAGCAGCAAATTTTACAAGTTCTTTCCACCAATAGATGTCATATCAAACATTAAAGAGGAATTACACATTTTTAAATGGATTTTAGATGGACAATTGCAGAATGTATTGAATGTAATTTTAAAGTAAATTTTATAATTCGCAAATTTGCATAAAAATCAGTGCCCTAGTGATGACACATGTTAGCTTTTTTATTGAAAAAACGGTCGTTGGTATAAATTTAAATAAGTCTCCAAATGATGAAGGTTTTTTCAGCAAGTAATTTGCTTGGAGCTCAAAATTCGTATTTTGGATTTGTGTTAAAAAAACCAAAAAAAAAATTTTTTGTTTTGTGTTGAAACCCCAATTCACATGTCACCGAAAACTCAGTAAAAAATTTTCAATAGTCAATCTTCTCTCTTTTTTTTTTTTGTTTGATAATTTCTACAAAGGCCGTGGCCTAACAGTGTGGTAGGCCGAGTTCAATCCTCACATCTGGCAGAACGTTTTTTCGAAAGAAAGATAATTTTTCTGATCGGCCTTCACCTCTCTGCAGATAATGGCAATACTCAGAGTGTACTTTCGGAATCGGGATAAAACAAATGGCTGCAATTATCGATTATTTGTGTAAGAAAATTGAATTTGTCGATCTTAAGTAAAAAAAAAAAATGTACTCAATTTGATCTCTACAAGCTCGGTCAAAGTACTTTCAAGAGCTGAAGGGGCCAAATTGTTTTTGTTTGTGTGAATTTTGTAAAGGGGAATTCTAACCCACTCCTTCATATATTAAAAAATCTAAATAAAAATTGCAAATATATGTGTATAATTTTGGCTCATTCGTAAAAATGAAATCATACCAGAAATCCTACGGCTTTGATTCATACTCATGAGTAAACTGCAGCCCATTGCTTATATTGCGCTCATTGACAAATGGCTTGTTTTGAGTAATTCTGTCATAAAAAAACAGTTTTACGAAATTTAAAACTATTAAAATATTCGGATTTATCATATAATATTTCTTGTAATTTAAACCTATTATATTAAAAAAAACTGACATGTGAATTTTAAGCACCGTTTTTTAACATTAAAGAATCCAATCAATTGTTTTCTTCTTTAAAATTTAAAAATCCAAGCCAATTTATCGAGTAGTTGTTGAGATATCGTGGAGAACAGTTTGAAGAACATTATTATTCGGAAAATGTTTTTTTTTAGGATTCTCTTGAAGTTATGAGTTATTGCTATGTTCAAGAGGTTCAAGACCCACACGATAAGTTCCACTGTAAGCGATTTTTTTAAATTTATTTGTTCAGCAAAGTTGTTGTTGGCAAGCGTAATAGAAAGAACTTTTCTTAAGAAACTAAAATGAAAATCCTAATGGTTCAAGAGTTATCGATATAAAAATAAGTGCATATCTTGAGTAATTTTTCATTCTGAGCTATATATCTTAAAAAAAAATTTTGTTCTAAAGTGTTCGGTAAAGTGGTAAAACAAATGTCATCACGAGATTCTTCTTACCAAAATTAAGTGAAAAACGTTGAAATTATCAAATATAGAGAAAAAAGGTTAGAAAAAAGCGCACAGTGCAATTTATGATTCGTTTTGAATCATTCGAATTATTCGTTTATTCATTTATGTTTGTCGAAAAAAGTTGCAGTTATGATTCATTCTTTTCTCAAATTGCTTATAAACTAGTAAGGTATATCTTCGACTCGGCCGAAGTAAAAATACCCCCACGGGCGGTTCGTAATGGTACAAAATCTTAAATTGAAGCTCTTTTTGTATGAGATTTCAAAAAATGTTACTATTTTGATGACGTCTAAAATACATTCATATCAAATTGTTTTCCTGCAAATTAAAGACATGCCTATTTATTAAGTTTCCAATTAGGGGTTGTATGGGAGGTGGGCGTGTTCTTGAGTGGTTGATACCAATTTTTCTAATACGCCTCAGTTTTTATATAAAATACACAAATACCCAATTTCAGGTCTGTAGCTTAAATATTAGCCTATTTATAGAGTTTTCACTTTTATGGGTTGTATGGGAGGTGGGTGTGTTCGTATGCGGATGATGCCCACTTTTCTTCCACGATTTAGTTTTGATATAAAATACAAACATCAAATTTTTTTCCTGTAGCTTAAAGAGAAGCCTTTTTATAGAGTTTTAAATTTTGGGGTTATATGGGAGGTAGGCGTGTTCGTGGGTGGATGGCGCCCATTTTTCTAACACGTCTCAATTTTAAAAAAAAAATTAATAAATATTTTTTTTTTTTGTAGCTTCGATAGATGCCTATTTATATAGTTTTAAATTTTGGGGTTGCATGGGAGGTGGGCGTGTTCGTGGGTGGATGACGCCCATTTTTCTATCGCGTCTTAACTTTTTATTTAAAATAAATATATATCTAATTTTACTTTTGTAGCTTTGACACAAGCCTCTATATATAGTTTTCAATATTAGGTTTGTATGGAAGGTGGGCGTGTTCGTTGGTGGATGACGCCCATTTTCTAACACGTCTTAACTTTTATATAGAAATAATAAATATCTAATTTTACTTATGTAGCATTGACAAAAGCCCCTATATATAGTTTTCAATTTTGGGGTTGTATGGAAAGTGGGCGTGTTCGTGGGTGGATGACGTCCATTTTTCTATCATGTCTTAATTTTTTTTATAAACCGCATAAATATCTAGTTTTACTTTTGTAGCTTTGACACAAGCCTCTATATATAGTTTTCAATATTAGGTTTGTATGGAAGGTGGGCGTGTTAGTAAGTGGATCACGCCCATTTTTAGAACACACCTCAGTTTTGACATTAATTACACAAATACCGAATTAAAGTTTTGTAGCTTAAATATTTGCTTCTTTATGGAGTTTTCAATATCGGGGTTGTATGGGAGGAAGGCGTGGTTTTCATCCGATTTAGCCCATTCTCGAACTTGATGTTAGTTTTTTTAAAAAAAAGCTTAAATATTGAATTTCAGCACGATAGCTTCAAAATTACGGCCGCAATCGCGTCCACAGACAGACGGACAGACGGACAGACAGACGGACATTGCTAAATCAACTCAGGTGGTGATGCTGAGCAAGAATAAATAAACTTTTCTATACCTACCACGCCTCCTTATGGGCGTTACACACGTCGTGACAAAATTAATGCACCCCTTACGCAGTACGCATGGGGGTATAAAAAGAAAGGTTTATTTTGAATAAAAATTATTGCATTTTAAAAATGTTCATGTATAAAAAATGCCATGAATTTAATTTTGGCTTTGTTTTTTTTTTTTGACAGCGCTGTGGAAACTCCGAAAAATAACATTCAAAAAATCTTTGTTAAACTTTTCATCAAGTTTTTAGATTTTAGAGGGTTGTTGACAGCAAACAAATATTTAATATATCTCATTTTGGTGTAGACTAGCCAGACATGAGTGTCGTTCACTCTTTGTCACTTACATTTCAATTTAATTGTCAATCAATTAGCTAAAAAAATTCTTAAAATTCGTGCATTCGTTAAAATGCAGTCAATTGAATTGAACAAAAATCAACACTCAAGTCTGTTTTTTTTTAGTTGTTGCTGTTTGACTTTCGGTGTTGTTTTTTCTTTCACTCAGTTCAACTTCAATTGAATTGATTATAAAAATGTTAAACAAAAATATTACTTTTGACTTACACTAGTTTTTGTTGCTGTTGCTGTTACTTTTGCTGCTTCTACGTAGTTCTTGTTTATCCGAATGCTGCCACTTCGATAATTTCGTTGTCTATTAATCTAAATTTAGAAATGCTACGATTTGTGCGATAAAGATGCGAGCTAAGAGATGCTACGGTTACCCACCCGTTCGCTCTTAATGCCTGACTTAATCGTCGATTGTTTACATTTCATTTCCTTTTGTTTTCCTCAATGAAGCATAGAGAAATGGTTGGTATTCTGCTGTACTCGTACTGAACTCTATATGTATCAATTGAACTCCAACAGTCGTTTTTTTTCGAAAGATTTAGTTTAAGAAGAACTGAAAAATTGAAAAACTTAAAAAAAATTGTTTATTTTTTAAACAAGTTTTAATTTGTCTTCCCAACAATCAAACAACTCAAATAAACTTAATACAAATAACTAAACATTTGTAAAAAAACCCATTCCAAACTGCAACTCTTATGAATTTATACAGGGTGAATAAGCTTGAACAACGTTAAGCAGGATACATTTTTTTTTGTGTGTTTATTTAACGTTTCGTTAATAGTTGTTTGATTTCTTTATCACTCTATTTGTTTATTGAATCTTTTCAATCGGAAACTGACAACAATTAATCAATGCTTCTATGCTTCTCACTGTAATAAATCAAATTGTCTATTTCATCAACTTAATATTATTATTTATCCTATTTTAGTTACGAAACGTAAACTTAAATTGAACCTTTTGTATATCAATAAAAAGTGTGCGTGTCAGCTACGACGCGCGATTGGAGTTTACTTCTTATTAATTGCCTTGGAATTTTATATAATCATGTACAATAAGCAAAGTGGTTAAATATATAAACTCATCATGCATTAACAGTAAACATTATTAATTTCATTACCAAAATGTAACGTCGTTACCAACAACTGAGGCAGTAAAATTTAAATAACTAAACCTCGAAACGTAAAAAATTGAAGTAAAATTTTTTACAAATCGTGATGATTGAACAAAATCTAGACATCCCCAGTGTTCTTCCCAAAACCTAAATATAAATTAAGTTTTTCTCTCAAAAATGTTATTTTAATATTTAAAGTTTCAATGACCCAGCCTAGACCTCAGATAGTCCAGTTACATCCGCTTGACCACAGAATCATCCATTTATGTCTATATACTTCGTAGAATTCATAAAAGTGACAATGACCTCAGAAAATCCCATTGCATCCGATTGGCTATAGAATCATAAAGTTTGTTCGAAACGTCTCATGGAACCCATAAAAGTACCAATGACCCGCCTGTGACCTCAGATAATCCCATTGCATCCGATTGGCCATAGAATCACCCATTTTGGTCCAAATGTTCCATGGAACCCATAAAAGTTCCAATGACCCGCCTATGACCTCAGATAATCCCATTACATCCGATTGGCCATAGAATCACCCATTTTGGTCCAAATGTTCCATGGAACCCATAAAAGTTCCAATGACCCGCCTATGACCTCAGATAATCCCATTGCATCCGATTGGCCATAGAATCACCCATTTTGGTCCAAATGTTCCATGGAACTCATAAAAGTTCCAATGACCCGCCTGTGACCTCAGATAATCCCATTGCATCCGATTGGCCATAGAATCACCCATTTTGGTCCAAATGTTCCATGGAACCATTAAAAGTTCCAATGACCTTCCTGTGACCTCAGATAATCCCATTGCATCCGATTGGCCATAGAATCACCCATTTTGGTCCAAATGTTCCATGGAACCATTAAAAGTTCCAATGACCTTCCTGTGACCTGAGATAATCCCATTGCATCCGATTGGCCATAGAATCACCCATTTTGGTCCAACTTTTCCATGGAACCCATAAAAGTTCAAATGACCTTCCTGTGACCTCAGATAATCCCATTGCATCCGATTGGCCATAGAATCACCCATTTTGGTCCAAATGTTCCATGGAACCATTAAAAGTTCCAATGACCTTCCTGTGACCTCAGATAATCCCATTGCATCCGATTGGCCATAGAATCACCCATTTTGGTCCAACTTTTCCATGGAACCCATAAAAGTTCAAATGACCCGTCTATGACCTCAGATAATCCCATTGCATCCGTTTGGCCATAGAATCACCCATTTTGGTCCAAATGTTCCATGGAACTGATAAAAGTTCCAATGACCCGCCTATGACCTCAGATAATCCCATTGCATCCGATTGGCCATAGAATCACCCATTTTGGTCCAAATGTTCCATGGAACCCATAAAAGTTCCAATGACCCGTCTATGACCTCAGATAATCCCATTGCATCCGTTTGGCCATAGAATCTCCCATTTTGGTCCAAATGTTCCATGGAACTCATAAAAGTTCCAATGACCCGCCTATGACCTCAGATAATCCCATTGCATCCGATTGGCCATAGAATCACCCATTTTGGTTCAAATGTTCCATGGAACCCATAAAAGTTCCATTGACCCGCCTATGACCTCAGATAATCCCATAGCATCCGATTGGCCATAGAATCACCCATTTTGGTCCAAATGTTCCATGGAACCCATAAAAGTTCCAATGACCCGCCTATGACCTCAGATAATCCCATTGCATCCGATTGGCCATAGAATCACCCATTTTGGTCCAAATGTTCCATGGAACCCATAAAAGTTCCAATGACCCGCCTATGACCTCAGATAATCCCATTGCATCCGATTGGCCATAGAATCACCCATTTTGGTCCAAATGTTCCATGGAACCATTAAAAGTTCCAATGACCCGCCTATGACCTCAGATAATCCCATTGCATCCGATTGGCCATAGAATCACCCATTTTGGTCCAAATGTTCCATGGAACCATTAAAAGCTCCAATGACCTTCCTGTGACCTCAGATAATCCCATTGCATCCGATTGGCCATAGAATCACCCATTTTGGTCCAAATGTTCCATGGAACCCATAAAAGTTCCAATGACCCGCCTATGACCTCAGATAATCCCATTACATCCGATTGGCCATAGAATCACCCATTTTGGTCCAAATGTTCCATGGAACCATTAAAAGTTCCAATGACCTTCCTGTGACCTCAGATAATCCCATTACATCCGATTGGCCATAGAATCACCCATTTTGGTCCAAATGTTCCATGGAACCCATAAAAGTTCCAATGACCCGTCTATGACCTCAGATAATCCCATTGCATCCGTTTGGCCATAGAATCTCCCATTTTGGTCCAAATGTTCCATGGAACTCATAAAAGTTCCAATGACCCGCCTATGACCTCAGATAATCCCATTGCATCCGATTGGCCATAGAATCACCCATTTTGGTTCAAATGTTCCATGGAACCCATAAAAGTTCCATTGACCCGCCTATGACCTCAGATAATCCCATAGCATCCGATTGGCCATAGAATCACCCATTTTGGTCCAAATGTTCCATGGAACCCATAAAAGTTCCATTGACCCGCCTATGACCTCAGATAATCCCATTGCATCCGATTGGCCATAGAATCACCCATTTTGGTCCAAATGTTCCATGGAACCCATAAAAGTTCCAATGACCCGCCTATGACCTCAGATAATCCCATTGCATCCGATTGGCCATAGAATCACCCATTTTGGTCCAAATGTTCCATGGAACCATTAAAAGTTCCAATGACCCGCCTATGACCTCAGATAATCCCATTGCATCCGATTGGCCATAGAATCACCCATTTTGGTCCAAATGTTCCATGGAACCATTAAAAGCTCCAATGACCTTCCTGTGACCTCAGATAATCCCATTGCATCCGATTGGCCATAGAATCACCCATTTTGGTCCAAATGTTCCATGGAACCCATAAAAGTTCCAATGACCCGCCTATGACCTCAGATAATCCCATTACATCCGATTGGCCATAGAATCACCCATTTTGGTCCAAATGTTCCATGGAACCATTAAAAGTTCCAATGACCCGCCTATGACCTCAGATAATCCCATTGCATCCGATTGGCCATAGAATCACCCATTTTGGTCCAAATGTTCCATGGAACCCATAAAAGTTCCATTGACCCGCCTATGACCTCAGATAATCCCATTGCATCCGATTGGCCATAGAATCACCCATTTTGGTCCAAATGTTCCATGGAACCCATAAAAGTTCCATTGACCCGCCTATGACCTCAGATAATCCCATTGCATCCGATTGGCCATAGAATCACCCATTTTGGTCCAAATAATCCATGGAACCCATAAAAGTTCCAATGACCCGCCTATGACCTCAGATAATCCGATTGGCCATAGAATCATCCATTTTGGTCCAAATGTTCCTTGGAACCTACAAAAGACACAATGACCCGCCTGTGACCTCACATAATCCCATTGCATCCGATTGGCCATAGAATCACCCATTTTGGTCCAAATGTTCCATGGAACCCATAAAAGTTCCAATGACCCGTCT
Organism: Tetanocera ferruginea; assembly: GCA_958299015.1. Lineage (NCBI taxonomy): Eukaryota > Metazoa > Arthropoda > Insecta > Diptera > Sciomyzidae > Tetanocera > Tetanocera ferruginea. Next base: position 54,427,220 of record OY282640.1, on the reverse strand, counting down.
ATGATCTCAGATAATCCCATTGCATCCGTTTGGCCATAGAATCATCCATTTTGGTCCAAATGTTCCATGGAACCCATAAAAGTTCCAATGACCCGCCTATGACCTCAGATAATCCCATTGCATCCGATTGGCCATAGAATCATCCATTTTGGTCCAAATGTTCCTTGGAACCTACAAAAGACACAATGACCCGCCTGTGACCTCACATAATCCCATTGCATCCGATTGGCCATAGAATCAACCATTTTGGTCCAAATGTTCCATGGAACCCATAAAAGTTCCAATGACCCGCCTATGACCTCAGATAATCCCATTGCATCCGATTGGCCATAGAATCACCCATTTTGGTCCAAATGTTCCATGGAACCCATAAAAGTTCCAATGACCCGCCTATGACCTCAGATAATCCCATTGCATCCGATTGGCCATAGAATCATCCATTTTGGTCCAAATGTTCCTTGGAACCTACAAAAGACACAATGACCCGCCTGTGACTTCACATAATCCCATTGCATCCGATTGGCCATAGAATCACTCATTTTGGTCCAAATGTTCCATGGAACCCACAAAAGACACAATGACCCGCTTGTGACCTCAGATAATCCCATTGAATCCGATTGGCCATAGAATCATCCATTTTGGTAGAAATGTTCCATGGAACCCATAAAAGTTCCAATGACCCGTATATGATCTTAGATAATCCCATTGCATCCGATTGGCCATAGAATCACCCATTTTGGTCCAAATGTTCCATGGAACCCATAAAAGTTCCAATGACCCGCCTATGACCTCAGATAATCCCATTGCATCCGATTGGCCATAGAATCACCCATTTTGGTCCAAATGTTCCATGGAACCCATAAAAGTTCCAATGACCCGTCTATGACCTCAGATAATCCCATTGCATCCGTTTGGCCATAGAATCACCCATTTTGGTCCACATGTTCCATGGAACCCATAAAAGTTCCAATGACCCGCCTATGACCTCAGATAATCCCATTGGATCCGATTGGCCATAGAATCATCCATTTTTGTAGAAATGTTCCATGGAACCCATAAAAGTTCCAATGACCCATCTCTGACCTCAGATAATCCCATTGCATCCGATTGGCCATAGAATCATCCATTTTGGTCCAAATGTTGCTTCAACCAATAAAAGTTCCAATGACTCCCCTGTCACCTCCATGGAATCCATGGAATCCATTAAAGTGCCAATGAACTGCCTGTGACCTCAGATAATCCCATTGCATCCGATTGGCCATAGAATCACCCATTTTGGTCCAAATGTTCCATGGAACCCATAAAAGTTCCAATGACCCGCCTATGACCTCAGATAATCCCATTGCATCCGTTTGGCCATAGAATCACCCATTTTGGTCCAAATGTTCCATGGAACCCATAAAAGTTCCAATGACCCGCCTATGACCTCAGATAATCCCATTGGATCCGATTGGCCATAGAATCATCCATTTTTGTAGAAATGTTCCATGGAACCCATAAAAGTTCCAATGACCCATCTCTGACCTCAGATAATCCCATTGCATCCGATTGGCCATAGAATCATCCATTTTGGTCCAAATGTTGCTTCAACCAATAAAAGTTCCAATGACTCCCCTGTCACCTCCATGGAATCCATGGAATCCATTAAAGTGCCAATGATCTTCCTGTGACCTCAGATAATCCCATTGCATCCGATTGGCCATAGAATCACCCATTTTGGTCCAAATGTTCCATGGAACCCATAAAAGTTCCAATGACCCGCCTATGACCTCAGATAATCCCATTGCATCCGATTGGCCATAGAATCACCCATTTTGGTCCAAATGTTCCATGGAACCCATAAAAGTTCCAATGACCCGTCTATGACCTCAGATAATCCCATTGCATCCGTTTGGCCATAGAATCACCCATTTTGGTCCAAATGTTCCATGGAACCCATAAAAGTTCCAATGACCCGCCTATGACCTCAGATAATCCCATTGGATCCGATTGGCCATAGAATCATCCATTTTTGTAGAAATGTTCCATGGAACCCATAAAAGTTCCAATGACCCATCTCTGACCTCAGATAATCCCATTGCATCCGATTGGCCATAGAATCATCCATTTTGGTCCAAATGTTCCTTGGAACCTACAAAAGACACAATGACCCGCCTGTGACCTCACATAATCCCATTGCATCCGATTGGCCATAGAATCACCCATTTTGGTCCAAATGTTCCATGGAACCCATAAAAGTTCCAATGACCCGCCTATGACCTCAGATAATCCCATTGCATCCGATTGGCCATAGAATCATCCATTTTGGTCCAAATGTTGCTTCAACCAATAAAAGTTCCAATGACTCCCCTGTCACCTCCATGGAATCCATGGAATCCATTAAAGTGCTAATGACCCGCCTGTGACCTTGATAATCCCATTGCATCCGAATGGCCATAGAATCATCCACTTTTGTCCAAATTCTCCATGGAATCCATTAAAGTGCCAATGATCTGCCTGTGACCTTGATAATTCCATTGCATTCGATTGGCCAAGCATAACGCAAAAATAGTTGAAATTTCAACCATAACGCAAAAAATAGTTGAAAATTCAAACGTAACGAAAAAAAGTTGAAAATTCAACCATAACGCAAAAAATAGTTGAAAATTCAAACGTAACGAAAAATAGTTGAAAATTTGACTTTACCCCCTAATATAATTTCTTTATATGCAAATCGATTCTAAAGGCGTAAACTCCAAAAAAAAAATTTAAAAAAATAAATAAAATTTTTAAAAATAAACTTGATTTCTAAATTATAAACTTTTTAAATATCGTATAGTTTTCAACTTTTTGAATTTATTTTGTTAACCAATTAGTTTTAAATAATTTTCAACATTAACTTTGGGCTTGAATTATAAACTTTTTGGGTTTATTTTTTCAACTCTATAGTTAAAAATGATTTGAAAAATAAACTTTGTTAATAACTTTAAAGTGATGCAATAAAATATATTTTATTTGATTTTATTTTAATTTTTATTGAACAATAAGAAGGAATTTTAATTATGAAAAAACACACACGCCCCGCTCGCTTGCTATTTTATATCTGTCGTTTTGTTTCTGGCCTGGTTGCTAGATCGCTCGAACATCCTCCGGCCTTGGGGCTCGATGCATCTCGAGGCTCAACAGTTTCAAGAGGAAGAACACACAGTTTCTGTATAGGTCGAGATTTATAACCGCTTCCAGTCCAAAGTGTAACATTACGCACAAGACTATCTGGACCTGGATGCAATTCCGTAATGCGAGCCATTTTCTAAAGACTGGGTGAAGTTATTTCGTTTTTGATGACTACTAAATCGCCAATCTTCAGGTTTTGCTGGGCTGTACGCCATTTGGGGCGATGCTGAAGTTCATGCAGACAACTATCGCTCCAGAGCCTCCAAAACCTTTGTATCGCATTCGCCAATAACTTAAACGGTTTTCCGGCCGTTCTATTGGTACTTGCTCGCCTAATGATGGCATCAGAGCCTCACCAATCAGAAGATGTCCAGGTGTCAAGGGATTTAAAACTTGTGGATCAGCACTCTGTGCTCATAAAGGGCGCGAATTAAGGATTGCTCCGATTTCTGCTAGCAGAGTCTTGATTGTCTCAACTGTCAATAAATGATTTCCCATAACGCGCCGCAGATGATGTTTAACGAACTTTACTGCAGCTTCCCACAAGCCCCCTTGATGTGGGGCCGATGGTGTGATAAACTTCCATTGCGTTTGTCTTTGTGAGAGTTGATCAAACAGATCTGATGTCTGCCAAGACTGTAGCATACGACTTAGCTCTCTCTCTCTGCCCCAACGAAGTTTGTCCCATTATCGCTCCAAAGATGCTGGCAATGTCCATAGCGCGAAGTAAATCGGATAAACGCCATCAGAAACGCCTGAGTGGTTAAATCAGACACAAATTCCAAATGCACCACCTTTGAAATGCACACCGACGACGTTGCCTCGTCGTCGATCCGGTCTTACATGTATTGGACCTGCGTAGTCAACTCCCGCATGAAGGAAAGGGCGTGTCGGACGTACACGGCATGGTGGTAAATCTGCCATCATTTGCTCACTCGTTTTTGCCTTGAGCCGTTCACAGGTTACACAATCTTTAATAAATGTTCGCGCTAGCGTTCGTAAACCAGTGAGCCAATAATTTTGCCTCAAGGCGCTGATAAGCTGTTGTGGGCCGCAATGCAACAACTGAAGATGCGTCATTCGCGCTAGTAACCAAGCCAAGCGACTCTTTTTTGGTAATATAATTGGATTACGTTGAATCCAGGGTAGGTCTGCATTCTGTAATCGCCCCCGCATGCGTAGAAAATTATTTTCGATAAAAGGTGTCAACATGCCAATAGAATTATTTTCTGACTGTTCTTGCCTGTGTTTACGCTGCAATACACGTATGTCCTCCTTAAATGGTCATGCTGTTCCTGCTGAATCCAATGCCTTAATGAATCCTTCAATTCCTCAATCCTCAGCGCAGTTGTCCTTCTTTCTGATAGTGGTGCTCGACAGTTCCGAATAAATCTTATTACCCACGATATTACCCGAGTTAAGCAACTTATTGTTGAATAGCGGTGCAAAAGCGATTGTTGATTGATGGATATTGCAATTAATTGAACTTCATAAGATTTCTGGTTAGGGAAGAGCCGCACTCCGGCCGCGATAACAGTTTCTAATGAGCTTGAAAGCACCTTTTTTTCGCGCCTTGGCGACATTCTTTCCGTACTTCCTCCTCCAAATTTACTGAAAAGTTTTCCGGTGGAGACGGCCAAGAAGTCTTTGGTTGTCGAAGAAATGCACAGTTCAGTGTGCTGTCTCTGATTTTTCCAGCTCGATTTGCTACAAACTGTTTGAGAGTTCCAGTTTCACGTTTAAGCCAGCATAGGACAACCATCGAGTCAGACCAGCAAGTGGATGAGATAATTTTTATATTATGTTGAGTATCAAATTCGGATAAAACTCGCTGCATTAGTTCGCCGAGAAGAGTGGCAGCGCGTAATTCAAGACGTGGTATGGATTCCTTGTTTAGGGGTGCGATTTCGATAACATTAAATTTGATAAGATTGCTCCATCTCTTTCAACGACTAAGTATACTCCTGCTCCATAAGCTTGCGAAGATGCTCTGCATTCCGATCGGAAATGATAAATTCTAAATAAAATTAAATCCGATTAAATCTGATTTGAAATCAGCTGTTTAGTTATTTTGTGAAAATACTTTCAGACTTTGGTGTGAAAAGTTTAACAAAAGTTTAAAAATGTCGTTAATTCATGTAATACTTTCATTAAATTTTTAGTGAATTCGATTTTATTAGTTCTTACTTTGCTAAAGATAAAAAACCATTCAGAGTATAAAAATTAAACGTAGGACTTTGTTTCGGAAAAATGTCTGTAACTTATAGATTTATTGCAAAATATCGCTATGGGCGTGTTCAACAATCGCTGGGAAAGGTTACAAATGTAGCTTTAGCTAGTAGCACATTGACCAAAGCAATAACCACTGCGTTAAGAAACTTGGAACGTTGCAAAGCCCAAAGTGGATAAAGCCGAACATCTCCGATAAAGACCAAAAAATATCAACAGAAAACTAAAGAAAGGCTACAATGGCTGCTTTGAATACAAAAATTTATTCCATGATATTTGAGTTTAAACATTAAAAACTTCAAATCAGTAGTTGTTTTGTAAATACTAAAAAAACATTAGAAAATTAGTCAAAAAAACTGAAATAACTCCTTTGAAGGTGGACGTATAAATAACACATTTTGGATTCTGACAAAAAAAGATGAAAAACATTGTGATTTTTTTAATTAACAACGTGCCTACGAATATGGTTTCCTTGTTCTTGTTACTGTATACTAAATTGTCCAAAAGAGCCCATACTCTCCACAAGCGTTCTTTCTTTCGGAATAGAGCACCAAGCATTCTCATTTCCACTCAACAACTCATAAAAATTCTAAAACTTTCATTGCTTATGCTGACCTTCACATCATTCATTAATAAATTGTTTATAGAATTGAGGTCTGGACTTTCAGCCGGCCAATCCAAAATATTAAAGCTTTCCTTTTAAATATAAAGCACGGTTCACTTAAAATCTGGACGCACGTTTGCAGTTGTAACTCATGTTGTTTTTGTTTGTTTTATATGATTCTTTCATATATGCACTCCTAATGAATGTACCGTTATTGCATATAAATTATTGTTTCGTACGAAGTCGAGTCGCTGCTCAGTTCGCGATGGAACTTCAACAACAAAATTGCAAAAAAATTGAATTAAATGACCGATTAACTATTGAAAGAGCAAAAAAATAATGTGGAAAATTTGGAACTAGAAACGAATCTACCACAAAAAAATTTGGATATCAATCGAAAATAATTCAGGACTTTCTGATGCTTGTCGGGCAAAAAAATACAACAAGAGCAAGAGCACTGCGAGGTGAATGCGGTTGAAGGCACGGTATAAGTCGAACCATGCAATAAAATACCCTAATAATTCCGAAAAGCAAAATTTAGTTGGTAAGCAGAGAGCATGTCGGCTATACAATTATTTAACAAAATTTTAAAATTGTGATATAATGAGCGATGAAATGTACGTCAAACTTGATGTAAGGCAGTACCCTGGTCAAAAATGTTACACTGCAAAAAAACAAGGCGACGTTGCAGCAAAATATAAGTACACCATGCTGGACAAATATTCTAATAAGTATAATTTGGCAGGCAATATGTAGTTATGGGTTGGAAAGGCTTGTTTTTGTTACGAATTCAACAATGTCGTCACCGCGATATCAAAAAGAATGTCTGGAAAAACGTCTAATGCTATTTATAAGACATAATACTTCACCCCCTTTGTTTTGGCCTGACTTGGCCTCCTGCCATTATTTCAGGGAAGTGATGCAATGGTATCAAAGAAACAAGGTATCATTTGTACCAAAAGAAATCAATCCACCGAATTGTCCCCAATTTCGACCAATCGAAAAATACTGGGCAAATGTGAAGGCAAAACTTAAGAGGATTGCTCATCCAACGAAAAATTACAAAAAAATTATTATTAAGTGGATTCGGTTTGCTGCAAAAGTGACAAGAAATGATGTGCAAAATGCAATGGCGCCTATCAAAAGAAACCTGCGAAATTTTGTCTATAAATCAAATCTTGAATTTTTTTTTAATGCCTCAAATAAAACATGTTCAACCTTTAAAACAGTGCAATAGTTTTTTTCGTAAATATTTTCGTTTAGAAGTTATAAACAATTTATTGCGTATTGTGTTTTGAGTCATTATCGTGCATAAAAGTCCAACTAATAGGCATGTTCTCAAATGCAAATGGTTTCATCTGATTCTTTAATGTATCTAAATTCATATTTTTATCCATTATTTCTGGCATACGAAAAATTGGCCCAACGCTGTGTCAGGAAAAAGTTCCCCAAAGCCATTAGGTTGCCTCCTCCATGCTTTAATGATACCTCCTCCATGCTTTTTTTTTTGTATACCTCGGATTCAAGTCTTGGCATTTGCGGCGCCGAACAAATGTTTTTCCCATCTAGTTCAACTCTTTTAAATTAAGTTTCTTCAGTCCAGAGCACATTTTTCCAAAATTGGTCGTCAGTATTGACATGGGCTCTTGCAAACGCTAAGCGATCCTTAAAATTTTTTGTTTGTTAAAAGCGACTTTCTTCGGCTGATACGTCCATAACGATTAGCTTCATGTGGTCTTCTAAATACTGGTTTTCTTGATACATTTAGGTTATTTTCTTCATTTATTTCCTCATAATTTGCTTCGCTGACTTGAAAGGATAAGCCTTACTTTTGCGAACCATAAATCCATCAGGAGACATGGTGATTTTACGCGGTCTGGGATTGCGTGGCTCATTCTCAAAATTATTTGAACAATTTGATTTAACCAACATGAGTGCATTATAGACCATTTTACGGGAAATTTTGAGAATATATATTATTGTGAATTTCAGTGGGTTTTTTTACCTTTTTGGCTAAGTTCGTGAATAACTGTTCGTTTTTCCGGAGTGCAATGTTTTTCCACGACCCATTCTAATCAGAATTGGCTTAATTCACTGAATAAATCGCTAAAATTTTTTTCTCTCACCCGATCTTGTTAACTCCTATTCGTGAACCAACATATGTGCTATTTATATGACCCACTTTTGTAGGGTTCAGCTTCGATTCGGGCAGGCATTGATTCAACGAGTTTTTGCAATTCCCTGGTGGAAATCTCACTTTCCCAGACTTCTTCCAAAATTCTTTTTAGCTCCAGTTTGATCTTTGACTTATGCTGAGCCACTTCACGTTTGATAACGTGACAAAAATGTTGGATTGTGTTTTAAATCCGGGGAGTTTCCTGGCCAATCTATGTGATGAATACCAAGGTCCTTGAATACTTTTTTGCAGCTGTTAAAAAGATTGCGGATAAAATTATGGTGTTTTTATACACAAACTTACCAATTTGCGCGGTAATATGGTGCGGAGTCATTCCGAAAGATAGCCTCACTAGAATACCCGTACTGCTCCTCCAGAATAGGCACGACAAAACCCGTAATGACTTTGCAATATTTTTCTCCGTTCTCAATACCATCAACAAAAAGCAAAAGACCCCGTTCATAATTAATTAAAAAACCCATTCCCAGATCATTTGACTCGGAGGTTACCTTGACCGTTCTAATTACGCACGTATGTATCTTTAAATCTTTCTCCTGGATAACGTCGCACGTGGAAGATTTCCGGTAAAGTTCAAGTTAAACTTGCTTTCATTGGACTATATAATATTGCGCCATTGGCCGAGAGTACAATTCGGTGCATTGTAGTCCCCTCGAACCGTTTAGTTCTCATTTTCTGTGTCAGAAGAGTGTTTTTTTTGCTGGTCTATTGCCACAAAGTTCAAAGTTTCGGAGTCGTCTGCAGACCGTTTCCAAACTAATAGTAACTTGGTGCTCTTGTTCGAGATTTCTTCTTATTTCAACTACACTTTTAAAACAATTATTCATGCGCATTCGGTGTAAAGGGTTATTTTTTAGAGGTATAGAACTTTGAAAAGGAATAAAACAAGGATGAATTTTAAAATTGACATGAAATTGATTTCATTCAAAAGATAACCTTTTGGCAATATAATTTAAATATGTTTTGTGGCATATGACCGTCACGGCCGGCTCGGTCGTAATCTTATCTGGAGGTCCATTTTTCAATCACTTTTTCCAACATTTGTGACCATATATCGTCAATGATGCGGCGAATATTGTCCTCCAAGTGGTCGATCGTTTCGGACTTATCGGCGTAGACCAGCTAGTTCACCAAAGAAAATAGTCTAACGGCGTCAAATTGCACGATCTTGGAGGCCAATTTACGGGTCCGGAACGTGAAATTATGCGATTACCAAAACGATTCCTTCAGTAAATCAATTGTGGCACCAGCTGTGTGACATGTTGCACCGTCTTGTTGAAACCACAGCTCCTGCACATCAGGGTTGTTCATCATGAGGAACGAAAAAGTCAGTAATCATGGCTTTTTAGCGGTCACCATTGGCTGTAATGTTCTGGCCAGCATCGTTTTTAAAGAAGTACAAACCAATGATTCCACCAGACCATAACGCATACCAAACTGTAAATTTTTCTAGATGTAACGGTGTCTCAACATGCACTTGAGGATTATCTTAACTCCAAATACGGCAGTTTTGTTAATTGAAGTAGCTATTCAACCAAAAATGAGCTTCATCGCTAAACAAAATTCTCTTATGAAAATTTCGAACAGAACAATTATGTTCAAAATAAATTTACACAATTTGGAAGCGTTGTTCAGGCGTCAGTCTATTCCTGTTGAAATGCCAAACAAAAGGAAACACAAATCACCTGACAGCTGCCAAAATGACCGCCAGTTAAAACAGTGTTCTCAACTTAAAGTTTTAGACCTCTAAAAAAACATCCTTTATAATGATATCTGTTCGGTCCAATGTCTTTCTCATGGTCCTTTTCTTGCTGATGTTCTCTAAACGGTCGTGCTGGTTCTTTTTTTCAGCAAATTTATCACGGTTGAATGACTACAGACTATCCGTCTTGAAGTTTCACGTCGTAGTACTCCTTCTTATTTTAATGTAAAAATAATGACCTTTTGCTCTCGAGTGAACCGCTTGAATTTCGAACTCATTTTTAAAATCGTTATGTTAAATGTGTCACAGCTAATTTATTTATAACTATTTTTTCAAAAAAATATTAATATTTCTAAAATTAGTAAATATTTCTAATTTGCAGCTACTAACTCAGATAAATTCGTATAATTACGATATCTCAAAAACTACCGTTATAAAATTTATTCAAACATGCATTTGTCAAAAAAAATTTCATTGGAAGGATATCAGTGACCGCAGATATGAGTGACCGTGTACAAGAATATGTCAAGATAGAGAAGCCGCAATTTCAAAATCAAAGTTGTACATTAAGCCGGATCGAAATTTATATTTCGCCGGACACCGATTCACAAGTTAGAGGGACTCTTAAGAACTATTTCTGCATCATTTTTTTTTTTGGTGTGAAAAATTTGCGCAAAACCTTTTAAAAGTATGCATAATTTTAGGATGCTGTCATAAGTGTTAAATGATTTTAGTAAGAAATATGATCTCTGGGGTATGGCGTATAATGGTGAGAGGACACGAATGCTGTGTGAAAAGGTATTGTGTAAAAGGAAAGCAATAAGAATAAATTTTGAAAAGACGTTAGGGTTATGAAAACTTTTGCTATAAAAATTTTCCCTCATGCGAAAAAATGCTACTAAGGTAGAAGGTCACGCGAATTAACTCGAAAGGTTGAATCAAGGGTCAATTTTGTTTAGCCAAGGCACAAGGATTCTTTTATTGATGTAATGAAAGCATCGGAATCCTAAAGTGGATTGAGATAATTCCGAAAAAAATCATACGAAATATATTTAGCAACTTTACAAAACAGAAATAAAATATGTTATGGTCGACGAAGCACTTCATAACCCAGAGTAAAGTGCTTAAAATTTCATTGCCCCATAAATCACTTTTTTGCTCTACAGAAAAATTGTTGGAAAAAAAAACATTTCTGCTCTTTTAGTCGCAACGACGATTTATTTAAAATTTAGCCAAATTTTTGTTTTTGTTGTGGCCTTATGGGTGTTTATTTATGTTTTCTATGCCCATCGATTAAACTTAATAAACATGTTTATTTAACCTTCAAATATAAGATACTGCGAGGAAAATTTTTGAGAGCGTTTTTAACATGTTTTTGTTATTTTTTTTGTTTCAAAATTCATCTTCAAAATTCGCAATGTTAAGGCAACACAACAGAAAGCACACTTGAGGATTCAAAACAATAAATTGCCAATAATTCTCAACGTTAATCTTACAATTGTTATGCTCGATATCAATTGTTATTTATATGTCTTTAGAGCAAAAGTGTACCATTATAATTTATGTCTTAAATTCACATATCAACATTGCTATTATTTTAATACTATTTTGTTTTTTTTTTATTTTAGGGGCTGGTGAATCGGGCAAAAGTACGATAGTTAAACAAATGAAAATTATTCACGAGAGCGGCTTCACCTCGGAGGATTTCAAACAATATCGACCGGTTGTCTACAGCAACACAATACAATCGTTAGTGGCCATCTTAAGAGCGATGCCAACTCTCAGTATTCAGTATAGCAATAATGAGCGAGAGGTAAGCAATGTCACCTGCGTCTGTTACCCGTCAGCTACCTAGTCTATTTTATTTACTTTCTTCGCTCATGCATAACTGCGTGTGTGTCCTTCGCCTTATTTGTTATAATAAAAATAATAATATTCATCATGTTTTGTGTGCTTTTCTCTTTACCACCTCGCCTCGCTTCGCCTCATCTCGCCTGTCTGTAGGGTGATGCAAAAATGGTGTTCGACGTGTGTCAACGCATGCACGACACTGAACCGTTCTCGGAGGAGTTGCTTGCTGCTATGAAGCGATTATGGCAGGATTCCGGTGTTCAAGAATGCTTCTCGCGTAGCAACGAATATCAACTGAACGATTCCGCTAAATAGTAAGTAGCATGAATTCTTAAGAATATTTTGCCTCTAAACTCTTTATTTTTCTTTGACATGCTAAAAAAAACACAAACCTAGTCTTATACATATAAACTAAATGCTATAAAAAAAAAAAACAAAATAAATATAAATACATCATTATTGCATAAATTATAAAGCTACGTCATTCTTCTGTGGCTGTAACTGCTGCTGCTGTTGCCGCTGTTACTCATTCATCTCGCAGCGTTAATTTAAAATTCAACGGCGACTCTGGAATATATGTCGAGTTGACTTTATAAACCAACTCACCGGAATTGTATTCTACTTTGTATTTCCGGAATATCTGCAAGCATAAAATTCAAAAACATTACATGTGCGTGCAAAATGCAGTTATGACTAACAGCAGCTCCACTCCACTCACGTCAATTTGTGACGTGACGTGACGGTGTAGGTACTTAAATCTACTCACCTTTGCCAGCAATGTATTCAATTCAATTTCGGCAAAACGTCTTCCAACGCACATGCGACGACCAAAGCCAAACGGCAGACTTACAAATGGATGAATTTTCTGTTCTGAAAATGGACATTCTGCATCTGTTTTGTTGTAGTTATTTTGGTTTTTATTTTTTTATTTTTTTTTTTTGTAAACAACCATAAAAGAAAAATTTGTTTTTAAAATATATTTTAAATCGCACTTATTTAAAAAAATATTTGCACAAACCTGCTTTGTTGTTTTTCATCCATCGTTCTGGCATAAAACGTTTTGGCTCTGGAAAATATGTTGGATCGTTCGAAACAACAAGATGTGGGAAAATGACGTTTGTCTGTAAAAATAAATAAAATTCAATTAATATCAACAAAATAACAATCTGTTAGTGTTAATTGTGTCTTTGGAAAATTAAATTATCTATAACTTAATTTTCTATTAGTCGAATGACGATCAGAATTCAGTTAAAACAAAAAACAAAAAACACTTTATTCACGCTGAGGCCAAATGCCTGATGCTTGAACCAATTAAAATGTGTCTGCATACAAATTTAGCTCCAGTTCATCAAAATAGAGCCACTCTAACAAATTTGAATAAAACGAGTATGTTTGCACATTACTTTTAAACTAGAAGTGAAATTTTATTTCTTTATTCACAAAAAATAATTCTAGAAATGTTATTTAATGAATTTTAAATTGCAATTCTACCCAAATTGTACCTAACTGTACTGACCTTGTCGACATATCTTATTTTTCAACTAACAAAAAGGCAGTTCTCTTTCTCAGAAAGGAGAAAAGAGAATGGGATTTTTATGAACTATATATAAAATATAATTCCGTAGAAATGTAAGTGTGGAATTAAAGAGTAGTTTGAAAGATATTATAGCGTTGTTTTGGCTTTTTATTTTCGGTAATTTTTAAATTTTCAATAAAACAAAAAACTGAAATAAGGTTTGTGAACTATTGGCTATAATAGTTAAAAAGGAAATTTTAGATCAATTCTGATATACCTTAGTTGTTGTTGTAAATTGCCATATTTGCAATGTTCTATTCCTTAAATATTTCGCAGGTTTGGAATAAGTTTAATTTTAAATGTAAAAGTTGAATTTGAAGTTTTAAACTTGTAAATATTTGAATTAGGAAATTGCTTCTTGAAAGCTTTGAAAGCTTTAAAAGATTTAAATATTTTAATAAGTGACCATCTTATTTAATTATTTTATTTTATTTTATATATTTGAAATTAAGGCTTGCGCACGATGAAACTAGTGCACACATTATTACTTGTTAAATTACTTGTTAAAATTTTAGTCAGGTTGGCTTTGAAAAATATGTACAAATCTTCATGTAAATTTTTAAATTTATTCGATAGTTTATGGCTTAACCATTAGCTGTGAAGTAGAATTGCCTGAACTAATTTGTAAATTATTTAACGAAAATCCAAATTAGACTTGCAAAGCTATTGCTAAAAAAGCTAAAGTTTCACGAAATACCGTTTCTCGTGTTATTAGAAACTATAAAGAATATTTAAATTTTACTCGAAGACAAGGAAGTGGGAAAAAAAGGGTTTGAAAACCCAAATGCTGCCAAGAAGGTGATTGCTCTTTTTAAGGAAAATCCCAATATATCGGGTAGAAAAGTTGCTGAAAAAGTGCAATGCTCTGAGGCTTTTGTCAGAAAAGTGAAAAAAGCGGAAGAACTTAAGTCATTTAAAGTCCGAAGCAGTTCATTTGTCTCAACTGGGACTATTAACACCGAAATGTATATTCAGGAGTGCCTGCAAAACGCCTTTTGTTGTGACCGTGGCATGCAGGTTAAGTGTGTGGCTTAGCATGCTCGGAGCCCGGGTTCAATCCCCAGCCGCGGCGAAAAGTTTATATCAATAAAAAATTTTTTTGATCGGTCACCACCTCTCTGCAGACAATGGGGTAACCTCAGAGAGTAAATAATGCTATGTAAAGCTTCTTGAAAACATGAACTTTAGCCGTTCGGAGTCGGCATAAAACATGTAGGTCCAGTTCTCGGTCAATTTAATAACACACACAACACAATTGATCATAAGAAGCTCGGTCATAGTCATTTCAAGGGCTGAAATGGCCAATTTGTTTTTTTTTTGTTTTTTATTTTTAATAATCATAAAATACTAAATACATAATGAATTAAAAATTTAATAGATAAGCATATATAATAAGTGTAACAAATTAATAAAAAAAAGACAAAAATTAGCAAATTAAGTAAGAACAAGAATATATATATTTCATATATATTTCTATATATAGGTAAAATATAGATGTTTGAATAGTATAACGTAACAAATGACTTAAATTTATTCGTGGTGACAGTAGTTTTTAAGATAGACGGTAAAGAATTTCAGAGTTTGATGGCGTTGATGAAAAAAAGTCGTTTAGTATATAAGGAGCTGAATTTAGGTAATATTAGGTTGCATATTCGAGTAGAAACACTGAAGCGTAACTTATCATATAGGTATGTAGGAGTCTTATAATAAATCAATTTGTGTAAAAATATACAGTTTTTCGCATTTAAGTAGTTAATATTACTACAACCAAGAATGCTTTTACTTTCCTCAGATATATGTTCAAAGCGCCTCAGGCCAAACACGTATCTTGCTGCATCATTAAAGGCAACTTGAATTTTATGCGAGGAGTGCGAGTCAAGTTTTCTATAAATTAATCCAGAATCTGCTACGACTGGAATATAAATTGCACAACAAGTATCTTTTTTGCCGAAATAAGAGTACATTTTGTAGACATAAGCATCGAAGTACGTTTTAAACTCGTTGAACAATGTTGTTAACTTGATCAGAGCAAGAAAGCCGTCAGTTGATATAAAAACCTAAACTTTTTACTTTATTAACCATTAATAGACAATTGTTACTTAAGAATATCGGTGGTTTTTGTTGGTGATCAAACTTATCTATGGGGATAGGAAGAACGTACGATTTTTTGGCATTTAGGCACAAATCATTATCTGATGCTCATTTAGCAATTGCTGTTAGATCTTCATTTAGTCTATAACACAAATCTTCAAAAAGACCGATGCGATTGGAAGTATATAACTGAATATCATCAGCATAGCCATGCATTGTCACGTACACGTACATACAGTAAAAATGTCATTGATAAAAATGCTAAAAAGCAAAGGCTCAATTATAGATACTTGGGGCACACCCATTTTAACATCCTTATAGTCTGAAAAATGAGGCCTCGGTAGTCGAGTGTTTAGCGTGCTTGACTACCAACCCAGAGGTTCCGGGTTCGAATTCCGGTCTAGCCATGATCCTACGCTTCTACATTTCTTTAATTCTTTCCTCATTTGTAATCAACTGAAATTAAAACTTCATCAATATATACGACTTTGGAAGTTGTAGTTGGTGGTAGAGATGTTTGTGGAATGAGATTGCTTGATACCTCGGATTGACTGAGATAAAGGCATAACACTTGCCTCAGATTCAAATGCGAATGTTGATGTAGCCCTCCACCACACTAGAACATTCTACACTTGTTTCTCTTGATTTCCCTTTCTCTCCTACTTATCTATCTCCCCATTTCCGAACCAAGGCAGACTTGACTGAATAGGTTTGACACCTGAAATCCTTGGTTCAAAGCTAAAAAAAAAAAACAAACAGCACAACTAGTAAAACCACACATGCACCGAAGTTTTTTAATTAACACAGAATGGTTCACAGAGTCAAAAGCTTTAGAAAAATGCAAAAGGCATAACAGTGTAATGTGACCATTATCATACGATGTACGAATATCATCAAGAACTTTTAAGGTTGTAGTTGTGCAGCTATGTCCTAATCGAAACCCAGATTGGTAAGGTGAAAGGCGGTTCTTTGATTGTAAATACTGATTAATTTGGCTAGCCATAATGGATTCACAGATTTTGGAAATAGCAGACAGAATACTAATGGGTCTGTAGTCCTTCATATCTGTAAAGGCATGTAAAACTTTAGGAATTGGTATTACAGTTGATAGTTTCCACGTCGATGGAAAACAAGAGGTTGTAAAGCAGGGGTTTACAATGTACGTCAAAGGTTTAACAATAAAGGCTATTATTATTTTAATGAATTTTATGGAGACTGCGCCGCACAGTGCTTTGTCCCCATATAGTGAATCGGCAAAATTAGAGAAGTTATCGCAGAAAAATGAAATTTGGTGTGCTGGTTCAAAATATGTTAATTAAGAAAAATTCGAAGTTTCGGAAAAATCGGTGCAAGGACATGACTACCTCCCATACACCTTTAAATTTAAAAGTTTAATTTTAGCTATAATTGTATATATAATAAATCGAAATTTGGTAACTATCTGTTAAAATATGTCTTTTAGCTTAGTGGTTAATTTTGTTTCATTCGGTGCAAGGACATGACTACCTCCCATATTTAATTTTTCTCAAAAACTAAATTGTAACTACATTAGTGATCAGAATGCACTGAAAACTTATAACAATTTATAAAACTATATTTTTGGGCTCTCTGGGAAATTTCGCTTCATTCGATACATGGACATGACCATCTCCCATATATCATTTTTACCAACAACTAAATTTTAGCTACATTTGTGATCAGAATGCACTGAAAACTTATAACAACTTATAAAACTATATTTTTGGTCTCTCTGGAAAATTTCGCTTCATTCGATACATTTGTGATCAGAATGCAAATAATTTAATATTCTCTTTAAAAAGGGTCATAAATATATTTGTTTCTAAATTTGCTCAACTAAATATTTTAGTTTTAAAGTTTAACTTTTTTACTTAGATTAAAAAGAATATCAATATACAACTACATTGTCTGGGTCGAAAAATTTCCAATTCAACCACTTAGAATACTTTTTATCGAAGAATTGTCTATTGGATCTACTCTCGCTCCAATATTTTTTTATTTTATTGTCAAACAATTTAATTTTTCTTAACAACACTTTTTTTTCAAGACTTGAATCCCAAATTTTGCCTTTTATAAATTTACATACTTCTGGGCTTTTATTTTTTGAAGACACTGATAACCAAAAATCAACTATATCGGAATTAATAATACAATTTGTCATTATCGAAAAATATTGCTTCACTCACTGGCTCACTATTAGATTATAATGACTACTGCAGCACGAGGTTATTTCAATATTGACTAGGTATTCATTTAATGTTTTAGTGGTAATTCCACAATTAATTCAAATATTATTGATACAAAAATGGTGAAAACTTCAAAACAATCGCAAACTTTTAGAAAATAATCACGTTAAACTGAAATAAACACGCTCTCATCTCTTGCTCAAATATAAAAAATAACGAAAAATAGCAAAATGTAAATAACAAGTATTCACGGAGTAAATGAGTTGAAACATAGGAAAACCAATGAAACGAAAAGCAAAAAGGAAAACATGAATCAGCTGTTTACAAACAAATAATGATTACTTGATACTTTTTACAGGATGTCGTTCGTTTACTTTTTGTGATATTTTTTAATGAAAGAAATCATTCTTACTCTCCCAGTAAAAGTTACTTTATATTTTTATGTAACTCGAAAAGTTCTCAAACAGACCTACAGTCAATAAAATTGCACAGCTTGCAAAAATGAATTGAACATTGAACGTCGCTGGAGCCCTTTACTTGGAAAAAATTATATTATCATATTTTTGGTCTTGGTAAAACTCAAAAATATAGATGTTTTCAAAAAATACAAAATTTCAAATTTCCGGTTAAAAATCTTAATTTTTTTTTTTACTAGTGGTTAGATTTGTTAACAAAGTATATAAATGAAAAATAAAAAATCTCCAAAGGGTTTCCGCCAAAAAATATAAATATATTGTTTCAATTTTTGGTAAGCTTTTGTCACTATTTAATAAAAATTATACACTACATCAAAATTTGATTCAGTTTTAATAGTAATAAAAACAAAAAAATTTAATAAACTTATTTTTTTTTAAATTTTGGCAGTACCATAAACTTAGGTATTTGCAACTTTTTCTGAAACTTAGGAAATATGTCTCAAAAAATTCATATCATTTTTACATTTCCGGGTGAAAAATCTAAAACTTGTTCACATATTCCATCTAAGCCCTTTCAAGTGTACTAAAATCAAAAATAAAAAATTACCTATTCTTCCAAAAAAAAATTTTCACTCTATCAAACTTTTGCATTTTGGGAATTCCAAACAAAAAATCGCAAAAGTTTTCGATGGCACAAACAACTTTTCTACACAGTAAAAAGTTTGAGGATAAATTTTATCTTGTTTATAACATTTCTGTTGTATAAACTCGCTTTATTCCAAATTTATTTTAAGTTTTATCCCACTCAATATTATAAAACTTGCATTTCCATTCAAACCGCTATTTTACTCCAAAATAGTATAAATTTTATACCATAAATTTATAAAAATCATATATATATTCCAGTTGTACACACGAAAACAGTTTGCTTTTGTTCTTCAGTCAGTAATCATGTTATGCGCAAATAGTTCCGTTGAATATTTTTTTGTTCACACATATTAAGACAAAAATAGTGCGCTTGAATTGGAAGCTCTGCCGACATGATTAAACATGCGAATTTCTGAGAACAATTTCTACTCTTTATTTTTCCTGTCAAATTGTTTTTGAAAATATAAAAAAATAATATTTCATGAAATATATCAATTGAAATCTAAATATTATTCCTGATTTATAACTTTAAATGTTACACATATTAACATATTTAATATTTGTTTGCATATGTGCCACATATTTTTATACAATATTGCTATAAAAAGTAACCAAATGTGGTATAAAAAGATTTTATACTTTTGCCTATAAAAATGTATACCATCCTGATGTAAACACATTTTATACACTTTTCGGATAAAATCTATACCAACTTTGTATAAATTTTGTTTATGCGATGTTATGGTATACATTTTATAACATATTTGGAATTGATTTATATTTATACCAAATAGTATAAAATTTATCCTTATATTTTTTACTGTGTATATAATATATTTACAAACAATTATTTTTGGTTTTTTGAACCTATAGTTATAAACAAAACTGTTAAGTTTCAAAGCAATACAATAAAAAATGAAAAAAATTTGTAACACAGTAAAAACAGTTTTTCCGTTCAACAGTTTTACCTCAAACGTTTTCTGACTTTAGCGCCCTCTACTGTTAACAAAAAGACGAGACGAATTCTATTAACGAATTTATTTAAGGTGCTTTGTTAGCTTTACAGAAAAGTAGATCATGAAAACGAGTTAGAACAGAGGAGTTAACGATAGACATTCCAGCCATATTGACTTTGTCATAAAAGTTTTCAGATACATTATCCTTGTAAAGCACAAGGTTCACATTGAAATCACCAAATATAGAATAGTAGTCAAAATCATCAGTCACACGATTATAAAAATCAACGAAAAAAGATTCAACACTGCAAGAAACAAATTTTTTAAAATTGCCATAAATTTCTACATTTATAAATTCAATGTCAGACTCATAGAACTTATTAAAAAGGTTTGACTGAAAGTGTGATTTGCAATATATATAGCAACTCCCCCTCCTCGTTTACTAGTTCTGTCATTTCGGAACAGAGTATAATTGGGAATATTTCAATAAGGATATTAAAAACTAGTAGATAATACCCTGCAAACATTTTCAATCGCCTCAATATCGTCAGCAAATCGCTTGGAAAATAAGACAATCGCCGGCGAGGTATTTTGAGAGCAACCCTGTATCGCCGAATGCAAGCAACTGAGGCCATTTAAGCGATTCCCCGGGTAGATTTGCCAACAAATCGCGCAGAAAGGCCCTTAACGATTCGCTGGAAAGAATCGCGAATGAATCATCGAGAGTGGTCTTAGCGATTCGCCGTAAATATTAGAGAGTCGCAAATGAATTGCCGAGAAGAGCTTTAAGCGATCCGCTGTGAAGATTCGCCAACGAATCGCCGAGAGGAGTCTTAAGCGAATCAGCAAAAGGGGTCTTAAATGATTCGCCGACAATAAGGGTGAACAAATCACTTTTAGAAGTCCTCTACGTTACAAGTTTAAATTAGCGGGCTCGATTTAAACTAGGCGTTGACAAATAAGGTCAGAGTCATTTTTCTGAACGAGAGCACTTGATCCATTTTTGAACTTTTTTAACACTTTTTAATTATTTTTTTTAATGTCAAGGTAAATTAAAATACTAACTGTTAATTTCCCAATAAAATTATTAATACCATGTTTATAGTTTTAATAGCAGGTGCAATTATTTTATAGCTTATTTCTTTATAAGACTGTGTTAAAAATAAACTGAAGTTTATGGTACAATTTTTTATAAAAACAGAAGATTGTTTATTTCATTTAAACTTTTTTTTTTTAATTTCTTCAATAATATTACTAACAACATAACCAAGGGTTTGTTTTTCTTGTTTTGTACATTTCTCTAGAGTAACAGTTCTGAAATGAATTAAAAATGAGTTCTTTATTAGAATACAACATACCCAGTAAAATCTTCGCTTACATATAATCGAAAAAGTAATCCAGAAAATTTCATTCATCGCTTACCCTCTCGCTTACGGAACCCATTATTTTAATACAGGCATGTCATTGGAGGTAATTGATGAAGCTTTCGCTTGACATGGGAGTACTTATGTAGCACTTATCAAACTTGATGAATAACTTCTTCCAATAATCACTTATTTAATAACAACTAAGACGTTATTGAATAAGCTGTTTCTCTGCACAAATTAGAAAAGCGATTCAAATATTGAAAAAAAAAATTTTTTTTCGTACATCTTTTGCTTAACAGATCAACAACACCAATCAAGAGATAATTTCTTCTTTAAAATGAGAAAATTGCTTTTATTTAATAGAAATATGTGTCAGTTAATTAATTAATGTAATATATTTACCTTTAGCACATTTTTCTGTATTTCATTCATAAATATGGCATTTTTTCATATTCAAAATTACAAAAATTTGACACTTTTGAAGCAAAAATAAAAGTAAAACTAAAAATTTCAATTGTCTAAAAAAAAGTACAATCATTTTATAAAGCAAAAAGGGCTGACATTACTTACTGCATTACGAGTAATATACAATATAATGCATTATTGGTCACCAACATTTATGTAATGGGTTTTATAATAGAACGCAAATCAAGGCAATACGAAAAATTTTGCTGGGTATCTACGAACATCATTTTCTCACTCGTCACGTTTGGAATTTATTTGTGTCTTTGTCTTTATTTTATCACAGTTGTCATAAACACCTATGGTGCTGAGATACATGTGTTATTTTTCGATATATGCTATGTCTGCCTCTTTTTGTGTTTCTGTGTGTGTATTGTGTGTATGTGTGTATTTGTACGCTTGTAATAATTGCTAATACCTTGCTATGTGTTTATTTAGTAAATTGTTTACGTGCTTCTTGCTATACCACTAAAAACAACAAATTCTACACTGAGTTTATCCTTTATGGCGTCAATATTGTAGGTAAGGCTCTTAAATATTTACCCTGTAAATATAAATGACGCCATATTTAATTCACATTTCTATGGACAATACTTGCACAGTAGGGTATGAGTGTGTTTGTGTGTATCTGTGTTTGATGACCGGACAACATGTCAACCTATTGTGTTGATTTATTTTTTAACAAAAAAAAAAAAAAAAAATGCTCTTAACTTGAAGTAAGTCGCAATCTGATAACGGCGCATTTGTGTAGAATGCCATGACATTGACATTTGCAACGCATCGTTGACAAGGCTTGTTTCGAGTGGACATGGCCTTTAATAGCGTTATGTTGAATACCTTCCGCCCACCTCATTACTTACCCCTTTTGGAACATGATATCCGTTTATGACAGCATCCGACTGCAGACTTCTACCATTCGCTATAACAACAGGATACATTCTAAGTTGTGAGAAGAGAAAGAGAGAGAGAGAGAGAAAAAGATAAAAAAAAACAGAAAATAATGTAGAAATTATTACATATAAACATGAATGATAATGTTCTTTGTGCTTAAAGTTGCTTTTATATTAAGTTTGCTGTTTTTCCTCTATTAGCCATTAAAAGCACTCAAGTTAAAACAATGTTTTCTCCATAGTTACAGCTGGCTAGTTGCCTTAGAAAGTTTTTATAATTAAATTGCGCAGTTTTATTGACAATAACAAAGTTTATAATCATTAAAGTAAGTCTTGCTGGTATTAAAGTACCAGATAAAACAGTGGTGACCACAAAAATTAAAAAC
This sequence comes from Tetanocera ferruginea, assembly GCA_958299015.1. Lineage (NCBI taxonomy): Eukaryota > Metazoa > Arthropoda > Insecta > Diptera > Sciomyzidae > Tetanocera > Tetanocera ferruginea. The sequence goes on along the minus strand of OY282640.1, from coordinate 54,404,491 downwards.
ACAAAAAAAAATTCTCCGATACTTTATGTTAAGCAAAAATTAATAGGCACAAAAAAATTGCAAAAGAATTTCTATTTGAAAATTAAAAAATTGATATAAAACAAAAATTGTTATGTCAACAAAAATTATTGTTACTATTAAGAAAATTAAACAAATTTTACTTTTACAAAAACGTAGTGTAGAAAAGCGTAGTTTTGAAAATACTATTTTATAATGTTCAATTCCATTCACCAATTATTACCAGTGGTTTACAATCTTAAGTACAAAATTGTATTTTTTAAAGAAAATTTAATTTTTTGCAAAAAAATGTTTTGTCGCAAAGTTAATCGGTTCAGTCATTTTTAAATTGAGCCAATTGAGTCACTAGCTAAGTTGGCTCAATAGAGCTAGAAGAGTAAAAATCTACTTTCTTGATGAAAATTCAAAATTTCGCCACAAAGTTAAAAAATTGAGACAAAATGTTGACTAAAACTGTTAACTAACTCTAAAATTTTGACTTAACTAAAGAACTAGCTAGTCATAATTTTGTTAAATCAAAAATTTTGTAGCTATGACCAAGTAAACAATCGCCATTATCCTTGTACCCGCAGTATTTTTTCAAAACTGTTTCAATACAGAGAAAAATAGTGCCACACAAAATCTATAAGATTTCTTCTTAAAACATAATTAGAACAACGGTCATGAAAGATGAAAGAGGAGAGGTATTTTTAAAAAGAAATCTTCTTGTTTTCAGCAAAAATGTTCTTTAATTTTTCTTATAAGATATCTTCTAAATTTCTACTAAAATCCATATTTTCAAGCCCTAAGCGACGCCCACACGTCGTGTATCGTTTTTTCGTTATTTCTTATTTATACACTCAGAAAAATATCAACTGTAATATTAACAGTCGGTCACTGTTATTTCAAAACACTGTTCGATTAAATGATTAGCGTTTAAGTAAACAATTTTCTCTGTTGAATGAACTTTTCAAAGTATTTTTGTGCTGTTAAAATCATCTGTTGAAATACCCAGCGGTCAGAATATGCCTGAATCAATACATTCTCTCAGGCCTGAGGGGTAATGGTAAGGCCTGAGTATTCAACACACCTCTTGATTTCCTTTTCCCATATAAATGTCATACTTACGGAATACCTGCTATAGTATAGCGTTAACTCAGGCCTGAAAATCCCTAAGAATATTCCTCCGAAAATTCAGGCCTGAGTGAATGCTTAAATATCAGGCCTTCTATCAGGTCGTCCCAAGCCTGAAAATTGAAATGAGAATGCAAATAGCAGATTTATCATTTACCGAAGCCGAGCTGCAGTTCGTCTTCGGGGTCATGACCATTGTTTGAATTATTTAATGAATTAAAGTTCTTAGAACTTTTTCACTAAATAATCCCAATTTTTGTTTTGTTTTGAGAATGAAAAATGACGCGTCGATTACTTTGCATTTTTGTATTTTTATTTTGAAAAAATTTCCCAAAATTGTTTGATGGCATTACGACTTCGCTTCTAATCTCAGCCGTTGCTCAGGTGCGAACACGAAACAAAATCAAAAGCGACATTTGGGTTAACTGAAAATACTTAAAAACGCTTGATAGCCTTACGCCTTCGCTTCTAAACTCAGGGATATCTTCAGGTCTGAGATCGACACAAAACAAATTATTCAGAGGTTAGACAATTTTAGGGAAGTTTTTAGAAAGCTTAAATGCAAATGCTTATTCTGAAATCAGCTATGATCTCATGCCCGAATTTTCGAAGCAAAATAGAACTGATTTCATGCCAGATTTTATCAGGTATGACAATTGCTGACCGCTGGGTATATTTGTGTTTTTGTTGAATTGTCTATTTATCCTAAGCAACAGTTTTAGATGTGTTTTGTGCTATATTTTTATTATCGTTGCCAATAGCTCAGTGGAAGTGCACTAGACTGTCATGCGGGGGACGTGGGTTCGAACCCTAGCTGTGTAAGTATCAAAAATTGTTATTTAATAATTGAAATAATAATAATTCTGTTTCCTTAATAGTTTGGTCAAAAAATCCTTCAAAATAAAATGCTTACAATCTTGCAAAAAAAAATTGCAATTTCATTTTTTATTTAAAAAAAAATATTTTAAATAAAAATAAAATTTTTTGTTGGCCTTGCCGGATTTGAACCGTGGACACTCGAGTACTAGACGCACACGTCAGCACACTCGGCCATACATGAACTTTCAAAATACAGCGAAAAAATTTCAATAAATAAGTTTTTATACGGGTTTCGTGTTCTATAGACCAACAGTCAACCGACTGTTGATTTGAAAGTTTAATTTGTTGGATGATATTTAACAGTGAAATCTGTTATATCAACCCATGATTTGTTTGATAAAACAGCATTTTTTCCCTGAGTGTATGTATATTCCATATTGAGAAGAAAAGTAAATTATGTAGAAAGCTTTATTGTTTCATGAGATTCCTTCTGAAAAAAATCAAGAAGAAAACCTAGTAGCTTTACGAGATTCCTTTTTGAAAAAAAAAAACAAAAAGAAAACCTAGTATCGGTATCAGATTTCTTTCTTAAGAAAACCTTCTAGTTGTGCAAGATTTCTTCTTAAAGAAAATTAAGAAGAAAACCTTGAAGCTGCATGAGATTTCTTCTTAAATAAATTTAAGAAGACTAGCCAATAAGTTTAAGAAGAACATCTTCTTGGGTAAAAATCATAGAGAAATCTTCTTAACTTTGTTCTACATTATTAGGTTTTTATGTGGCGATTTTTCTGTGTGAATGAAATTAATTTCTGTTATGAAAAATGTATATTTAAAACTTATTAAATATACACGAGGCTCTTGCATAAGATCTAGATTTGCACTGTGCGGAAATGTCGGACCATTTTCTCATGAATTTCTGCAATATTTATGAACTAACTATTTATGAACTCTTAATAAGCCTCAAATAATGACACTATGTGGGGCCCATGTGGATTTTTATATACCTGAATACTGGATACTTGTGCCATTGGTTTCTTTACATAAGGATATAGTGTTTTAATTAAAACATGCTCGTCACATCAATGTAAACGGACTTTGAACTTAACCGAAACGCAGGTCTGATTCATGTCTATAAAAGCCTGAATCTAGGGAGAAAGCCCACTTTTAACATATTGAACTCTTTTTCTGATTCGATTATCAATGTTCACAATCCACGACAACGGCTGTCATTCACGCAGGATCATTCTAATCCAACTAACATTCACAATTTGGTCTGCAGAGCTGCAAACGGTACTTCACAATAAAAAAAAAACAAATTGGCCATTTCAGCCCTTGAAAGGACTTTGACCGAGCTTCTTATGATCAATTGTGTTGTGTGTGTTACTAAATGTTTACTAAATTGACCGAGAACTGGACCTACATGTTTTATGCCGAATCCGAACGGCTAAAGTTCATGTTCTCAAGAAGCTTTACATGGCATTATTTACTCTCTGAGGTTTGCCATTGTCTGCAGAGAGGTGGTGACCGATCAGAAAAATTTTTATTGAAAAAACTTTTCGCCGCGGCTGGGGATCAAACCCGGGCTCCGAGCATGCTAAGCCACACACTTAACCTGCATGCCACGGTCACCACCATAAACGGTACTTCGCAACGTGTAAAATATTATGTGACTGTCAATTCACCTCTTGAAATGCCCCGAAGAGGATTGCTGGGTTTTATAATAAAGCAAATTGGCTTGCTTTTTCCGAACTATTAATTCACACTCTTAAAAACTGACCGAATCTTGCAAATGTTAACTTTAAAAGCAGTTATTCTGGAGACAAAACCAAAGGTAGTCGAGTGGTTAGCATGCTTGACTGCCAACCCAGAGGTTTCGGGTTCGAATCCCGGTCTAGCCATGGTCCTACGCTTTTAGCTTTCTTTAATTCTTTTCTCATTTCTTATCAACTGAAACTAAAAATTCATCAAAATATACGAATTTGAAAGTTGTAGTTCGTGGAAGAGATGTCTGTGGAATGAGATTGGTTGATAACTCGAATTGACTAAGGTAAAGGCATAACACTTGCCTCAGATTCAAATTCGCATGTTGATATAGTACTCCGCCACACATACAACATTCTACACTTGTTTCTCTTGGCTTCACTTTCTCTCCTACTTACCTATCTCCCCATTTCCGAACCAAGGCAGACTTGACTAAATAGGGTTGACACCTGAAATCCTTGGTTCAAAGCTAAACAAAAAACTAGTTTATTTCTAGTAAAATTATAACTAGCTTCGATCTAGTACAAAAGACGCTCCGCATAGAATATTTGACATTATTTTTATATTTATGCGTGTTATTGGTGGTTTTTTAATTTAGTTTCCGGACTTATTATATTTTTTGTATAGATGTTCCATGAAAATATCAACAGGTACGACAGCATAGATTCTGTGTCGGCAAGGAATAACAGCTAAAATAATTTTTCAGGTTAATTTTTTTAAGATTAAAATGTCTACGTTAACTCAAGGAACCCTGACTGAGAATTGTTGGCCTCAAACACTTAATTTTTAAGGTACAACCATACAAATTTGCGTACTAGTGTATTTTGTTGCGAGGAATGCAATGAAAGTAATAACGTCACTTTGTTTTGACTCGACTTAAGCGGTTATTCCTAGTCAACACAGATTTAAATATTAAATTTGACCAACCCGTATTCCAAATAAGACTAACAGAAGCTTAAATATACCACTTAGCAAAAAGGACTGGCATAGAATTATTCATAATGGAACTAGTATAGGTGAAAGGAAAAATGTTTACAAAGACAATTGTTTCTTCCTATGACATCAACCCGTAAAAAGTGTCAGTTCGTTCAATGTAAATGGGTATTGTAGTGGAATCAGTATTAGCCCTTTTTGGAACTAGCTCAGAACTATTTTAAATTTGATTCATTTTCCTGCTGGGTAAATAAACACAACCTTTGGTCCAGACAATATGGTTTTCGCAGGAAACGCTCTACCTGTTATCTGCTGGTTCTTATTTATTTGGTGAGAGCAGGTTGTGGCTCTAGAAATTTCAACGTCAACCGAATACAGCGGTTCACAATAGGACAAATATAGGGAAACACTGAGAGAAATATGTGTCAAAATTAAATGAAATTTAGTTCTAATCAAACGAATTTGTTTTTGAAATAGAGCCTGAAACAATTTCATTTAAGTTTAACACAAATGTTTTTAAAGTTAAATTTAAAACAAAAGTTTTTGTTTTTTAAAACAATGTTTTTAAATATAAAACAAATTTGAAACAAAAATTTTAATATTTAAAACAAATATTTTAAAGCATGATTTTTTTTATGCCACTTTTTAAGTTTTTTCCGAGTTATTGACGAAAGATTCGTAATCCACGACCCTTGGGACCCTCCGAATATCAAATTCGATAAAGTTTGCATTTTAAATATTTTCAATATTGAAAAAATTAATTAGTTTTTATTTAATTTTTTTGTTCGATATTTTTCAAACCAATTCGAAATATGTATTCAAAAAGTGTCCACAAAGTTTCAAAGAAATAATGAGAGAAAAAAAAAGGAAAGGAGTGTATAGTTGAAATTTAAACGCTTTTGTTTAAAATTTTGTTTTGTTGAAACTCAAATGCGTTCAATTTATATTTTAAAATTTTTTTTGTTTAATTTTAAAATATGTTTTTTTTCTCAGTGTATATTAGAGTGTATCGAAAATCTGACCCCCAATTCCGGTACCAAAATTAAATAGTACATGAAATATCCTGTCGATTGGTATACTTTGTTTTTATTTGAATTAATTTTGGCGTCCTCCGAAATGCATTTTTGTGCATTTTTTATCAACTTTTGTACTGGAGACCCATTAATGGTGGATTTAAAAAGAAAATCAAGCCTATCAATTAATTCCTTTCATATAAAAACATAGAACTGCAAATTTTCATCCCTGTTGACAATTGCTCTGACGAGATAGAACAGTTTTTTTTTTAACGTGAATTTACTTGTTTTTTAATATTTGATATGTTTTTAGTTTTTGTATGAAAGTCTTTGAAATCTTTCGAAAAAAAGGTGTAGCATAGAACAAAAACAATTTATAAAGATTTTAGATAAAAAATTACATGTATTTATCATCGTTTTGACAGATTACATCAAAAAACTTGTTTGCTTTATTTCAATTTTTATATAATTGTGAATAATAAATATGAGGTTCTCACCGTATTATATGAAAAAATTATACTTAATTTACTGATTGAGTTCATCGTTACTTTAAGAACCTGTAGTAATATAGTACTATAAATACTTTTTTTTTAAATATCGTAACCCGTGTACATAACAAAATGCGAAAAAATTTCTTCCAAATTTACAAAAAAATTCGAATTAATTTCTACAGACCACTGGGTCGTTCGAAAGGACTTATTAAATGGACGGTTCAGATCTGAACTGATCCAAGTCATAAAATGTTTGTTTTGTGATGAACGAGTTAAAGTTTATAGTTTATTTGAAGTCCTATAAAGAACTAACTTATATTTATTCAGTTATTTTCTTAAAGAAAATTGGTGTGTCTTAGTTTTACAGCCTTACCAAAAAACAATTTTAATGTACAGCATTGCGGTACAAATAAAACATTAAGTCAGTTTTGAATTTAAAAAATAGCCAGCTCAGAAAATACATAGCTTTTCCATGTATTTTATTTTAAAAATGGCTGCTTTTTTGACATTCAACTCATTGGACTCATGTTTGAACTCATTTATAATTTAAAATTATTTTAAAATTTAAAAATTTAACTTAACGTCGACGAAGAAAGTTTATTTATGGGTAGAGAAATCCTGACGGACTATAGTGCTGTACGAAAAACAACAAATTTTTCGAAAAACGATAAAAATCATTTGTTTTTCTATCAAAATTGACAGTGTTCTCTTCTTTTTTGAAACATCCCTATTTTAGCAAAATAATGCTTGACTCGTTTTTTATTGGTAGCAAACAAAAAGTGTGAAGCTTTAAAAAGTAGTCAGTTTTAAGTAAAACCGATTTTAAGAGGAAGTGTGCAGCTCGTTATTGGTAAGGCGAATTGGTTTTTTCGGAAGAAACGATTTTTTGATTTGGTCCAGTTCAACTGCGAAACGTCCAAATATTCAGAGTTTCAAGAATCAAACATTACGATCACTTTTTTAGGTTTAAGTGATTTAAATTATAGAAAAGATATCACACGATATCTTCCGTCAATTTCTTCAATGTTTAAAAAATTAATGGAAGAATCTGAGTCTTTTGGAATAATCTCTTAAATCACGTTCTATGACGTGTTGAAAGTAATAAAGCATGTATTGCATACTTTCAGGCAGGTTATTTATTCGGATAGTAAAATTCAAAAAGTTGGAAAAGCATTGTATTAGTAAAAAAAAGTTTGAGCAATATTGGGTGTGGAACATGATGCTTGTCTTTTATATATTAAAATGGTTCAAAGCTGATTGGTTGGGGACTCCATGGAGAGATTTTGGTTATGTGGTTTTGTGTGAAATGAGTCTCTATGCCGTAGTTCGTATGGAGGATTTTAAAGAAAATTGTTTTTTTTTTTTAAATAAACCCTTACTAAAACTAGACACAATGCAATAAAAGTGCAGAAATTTTAAAAAAGAGATCTATTAAATTAGGCCAATTGAACCAACTCCACAATTGTTAAACCATCAATTAAAATATAGCATTTTAATCAAATAAAGCAAAATATTAAAAAAAAATTATTAAAAAAAACTGCCAATTTCGAAAAAATACGTTAATATTGAAGATTTAAGATATTTATACTAGACCAAACAATTCTGTCTTGAAAAATTTTCAATTTAGGAAATCAAATTAGTTTTTTGTTAGCCACCACTGTATGGCAAATAACTCTATATACGTAACCAACCTTAAAGTCTCTTTAATGCATGCTCTCAAATAAGGTATCTGCTCTAGTACATTCTGATTAATTGCCGCTTCTCGTGTGGGAAATATGCTCTTTAGTTCTTCGAAAAGCTTTGCTTGTTTATCCGGATTCTTGGCCAATTGATAGATAGTTGACGATGCAGCCACTGATGTCTGAAAATCAACAACTTGAAGCTTTGACGTCTACAAAATATGTACAGTTTCGAAATTCATACCGTATCCACACCCACAAGAAAAAGATCCAGAGCCAGCACAGCTGCCAACTTGCGATTTCCTGTCTTGCGCACAATACGTTCGACAATAGAAATGTCAGCCTCATTTTTGGTTTCCTTGCAAGCATCAGCTTTGTCCATAGTTTCGCTAATATTCTTCATGCAAATTCTTTAAAAGAAATCTTAATATTATTCTCTTAAGTCTTAGGCAATTTTTTGGCAAAGCACTTACTCTGTAAAGCTATCCAGCGCTTTAATAAAACTTTTGTAGGCTTTTGTCGGATAAAAGCGCCAGAGTGGCATTCGTAGCTCTAACTCCGGCACAGCCCAGAAGAATGTATTGATTGCATCGATTATTTTAGCAGATTCTTCGCTACCATTTGGCGCAAGACAACCCAGGCGAGTGTCTAAAGACACGCGTCCCACAGCTAAAACAAAGATGAGAAGTAATAGTTAGTAAAGAGCTGTGAGTGAAGTATTAATGAAACTTACACTCTAAAGCCCATTTGTACAGTTCATGCAGAAAATCGGCGGGAAGCTCATCTTTTTCGTTGCGCATTTCATGCACTCTAAAATTGTTTGCACTCTAAATTTTTAAAGTCTTGCTTTTTTAATATATTTTAACGAACCTTGTCATAAATTCTGTAGCAATTTCATTAAGAGGTGGTATGTATTTCTTTGCCGTCTGTGGCTGCAGCAATATTTGTTGTACCTCCTGACGAAATGTTTCCCAATTCTTGCCATGCCTATAGAAAAAGAAATAAGCATTAGGTTTTATGTTTTTTTTTTTTATACATTTTTATGATTTTATTTACACTCCAATTAGACCAGCAACATCGCCAAAGAAATCCTTGCGCAAGAGACCCTTGTAATGCTTTAGCGAAGGCATTGAAGGTCTGCAAAGAAAAAGGTAGCGGAGAAATAATCACTTAAATAAATAAAAATTAATTAAAATAATGCACAATTTTCTATTAAAAACAAAAATATTTGATCTTAGACCGACAGCTGTCTTCTCCGCCCAAGCTCTCCAATCATGCCCAAGCTTAGTTCATGCCAGTGCCATGGCCTTGTAGGCCTGCCTAAGCTCAGTTTATGTAAATTTTTTGTTTAATATCCAAAAAGAAAAAATGCAATATCGTTTTCTTAACCAACTCTTATAAACGAGATACATAAAAAAAAACATTAGTACAGCTAAGTCGACATTTATTACAATGGTTGAGATACCAAAATGCCCGAATAAAGATAAAAAAGGTATGAAAATCATTCAACCAGCGCAAGTTTAAGAAACCTCAAAAGCAATAGCATAACTACATTACAACAACATTTACAACAAAAACACTTCGTGCACTAGATGTGCTCAAAAGTTTTATGATATGCCGTGGCTGTGGTTTTAATAATACTGAAGTCCAGCCATAAGTCCAGAGAATAGCGAATATTATTCGTCAGTGTAACTGTGTCAACTTTTTATTGTTTTAGTTGTTACAACAAAATTATCTGACGATATGCCTTTTCTTAGCCAAGAGCACAACAGTATCTAATAATATCTAAACTAGTAAAAAAAAAAACGTTTAAGAAGTAAGAAAAACATTTCTATTGAGCTAAATTAAATAAAAAATTATAGCGTTAACAACAGAAAAACAACATTAACCTTTACATTGCCAGCCTTGTCAGTTTTTGGTCATCTGGAACGACATAAAAGCGACATAACATATAAAAACCAAAGGACACAAAAACAAGCATCAAAACATATAAATAAAATTCCAAAAGAATGTTAAGAACATAAATAAAAAACTTTGCAAGAATCATAAAAATTGGTTCTACAAATTGTAATCATAAAAAAAGAATAAAATATTCAAACAAAATCTAACATATTCTAGGCCGAGGGAAGAAAATTTCTGACGTCAAAACCTTCAACCTTCAAAAACATTTGGTGCAAAATGCTATAAGTTTAATATCGCGGAAATGGCATTTTGTTCCATTAACCAAAAAGGATACACAATTAAGGGTAATATGAAATAAAGCATAACTCAATATTTCGCAATTTATTAGCGTCATTCTGAAAAACATCCTTATTGTTTTCCCAGCAAAGTGTGGATCCAAAACACACATAACAACAAAATAGCACAGATTTCGAAGAAAATAAAATCGGTATAATTTTACACTGAAATACAGAACCTGTTTTATGAATAGAAGCTGACTCTAGATCTTAAATCTGGCACACAAATTTTTAAATCACGTCGTTCCTTACCTTAAACAAAATGAACCACGCCTTTGCCTAATATAGAATTGTATGCAAAGAATGGACAAAGTTCGATTTTATAATTCAACCCTTACTCCTTTTTTCACCATTATTTTCATGTTAATTAAAACTGATTTTCTTTTAAAACACTCATTAATAAATGTTATACAGGGTTATCCATTTCGGGTTTCAGAAAGTGCAGCCCTGGCATTTGGCAACAATTTTTGTGCAGTTTAAGTTTCCTCATTTTAAAATTTAGAACGTTTTACTACCGCTTAGCGCGTAAAAAGCGCTACACGGACTGCGGTTTACGAGGTTAACGAGGTCATCTTGCTGAGTGAAAAATTTGAAATGCATTGAAAAAATTTGGGGAAAGTTGATCGATGATAGATATTGTAAAGCGAGTACATCTTCTTTATGTACGCTGAAAATTAGTCTAAATGGACATTTATTACCAGTTAAAAATGATATAAGACTAATTGGCATGCAGATTCAAACAAATAACAGATTTACTAAACATATTAAAATCACCCTAAATAAAGCCAAATGACCAAAATTTCATCTCAATCGTATTTTTAAAAACGCAAAGACCAAAATTAAAACCAATATGTATAAAATGTATATTCGACCAATTCTCATGTACGCTTTTCCGGTCTGGTGTCGACAACCACAAGTAACTAGTCACCAGATGGAATTATTAAGAATAGTCGAGAGAGGATGTTTCAGATCCACTGCCAATATAAAACGTTCTCGAGGTTCCTTCAAACATATTCGTGTTTCTCAAATTTACGACACCTCTTCGTGCATGAGGATTGATCGGTTTGCAGCTCTCTCGCACATCGGTTTCTACAACAAATGTTCAGATTTGGATGATACAAAATTCTTCTCAATCATGCGTAGATTTGGCAAAAATCAAATCTACAGCTGCATACCAAGCCTTTTAGACCAGCATAATGCTGAAAATTTGCTAATTAATAATGAATTGAGATATCTTTAATACAAGGTACGATAATCGTCCTGGGCTAGTATACAATACTATGTAGCTAAATTAGTAGAATTTTCAACTCATATCTTATTTTTGTTCTAAGCACTAAATGCACTTTGGTTTTTTATTTGATTTTTGCCAATAATTTTATGTTTTTGTATTGTTAACTTATTTTGAAAATATGTCATCCGTTGGCTGTGATAAGGTTCTCTAAGATTACCACTCGGCATAAACTATGGTACAATAATTTTAAGTTTTGATTTTAAATAAAACTATTCAAGCAAAAAAAAAAAAAAAATGCATCATCTTTATGTACGCAGTACACAACGCACCATCGAAAATATCGCGTATGTTAGAGAAAGTTTGGCTAAAGACCCAAATTTGTCAATTCCACGGCGTGCTGAGCAATTATTGTTGTCTTAAGGTTCGTTATGGCGAACTCTGCAGTTGTATTTGCATTTTTATCCATACAAATGCAACTCACATAAAAATTGAGTGACGCTTCCGGCTATGGGCAGCGCAGAATATGCACCGATTGAGTGCTAGAACAACAACAATTAAATGCAAATTTTATTCGAAGAAAATTTTCTTCTATTTTGTGCTAGGTGGATTCGTGGATGGTGGCCTTGGTCGTTCGTGCTAAGTTTTTTTTTTTTTTAGCTTTGAGCCAAGGACTTCAGGTGTCAAACCTATTCAGTCAAGTCTGCCTTGGTTCGGAAATGGGCAGATAGATAAGTAGGAGAGAAAGGGAAAACAAGAGAAATTATTGTAGAATGTTGTATTTGTGGCGGAGTGCTACATCAACATGCTAATTTGAATCTGAGGCAACTGTTATGCCTTAACTCCAGTCAATTCGATTTATTAGGAATCGACCATCTCTACCATCAACTTTAACTTCCAAAGTCGTATATATTGATGAATTTTTAATTTCAGTTGAATAGAATTGAGGAAAGAATTAAAGAAAGGTAAAAGCGTAGGACCATGGCTAGACCGGGATTCGAACCCGGAACCTCTGGGTTGGCAGTCAAGCACGCTAATCACTCAATATTAAGGCCCCTCAAGTGTGTAGCGTTCGAGCCAACTATATCGATAGACCCGGGTTTGGATCATCATCTGACAGAAAGTTTTTTTAATAGAATTAATTTTTCTGATCGGCCGTTACTTCTCTGCAGACATTGGCACACACATAAGTTTAGCATGTTGTGTACAAACATTTAATAACATAAATAAAGTCCTTTCTAGGACTGAGATAGCCAATTTATTTTGTTTTTTGGATGCGTGGATAAGAAAATTTTGGTGTTTGGGTCCTGAAAATCCACTTGTGGTTGTGGGAAGACCATCCGCAGAAAGTGACGGTCTGATGTGCATTATGTTCTGGTGTAGCCATTCATTCTTATTTTGTTTGTACACGATCAAGGAGCAGTCGATACATTTAATTTTGAGTGCTGGTCGTATGTTAATCGATTTTTTTACTCAAATTGAAGTTCCGATATAAGGTTTCAACAACACAGAGAGAAACTTGATGTGAAAACAATCTCAAATCAAAACATTTTGGTAGTGATTCTGAGCTTAGCCATAATATTCTTGCTATCAAGACCGAATGTGATTGTACATAAAAAAAAATAAACACGCTCATTTCTTCATAATGTATGTGATTTTTTGATTGTTTATCAAAAAATTAAAATGCTCACTTGTATCCAGTTTATGTCATTTTGGTATTGTTTATAAAAAAATACATGCTCATTTGTGTCCAATACATGCCATTTATGGATTGTTAGTAAAAATGAATATGCCCACATATGCCCAATCTAAGAAATTTTGGAATTGTATATCAAAATATGAATACTCTCAATTGTGCCCAATTTATGACATTTTGGTACACAAGCAACAATACGAGCACGAGGAAAAACGACAAGAATAACGTACGAGAAAAAAGATGACAAAAATATGACGAAATGAACAAACTGCTTAAGCTACAAAAGAAAACAAAACAAAAACAAATTGGCCATTTCAGCCCTTAAAGGACTTTAACCGACCTTCTTATGATCAATTGTGTTGTGTGTGTTATTAAATGTTTGCACACAATTGACCGAGAACTGGACCTACATTTTTTTATGCTGACTCCAAACGGCTAAAGTTCATGTTCTCAAGAAACTTTACATGGCATTATTTACTCTCTGAGGTTTGCCATTGTCTGCAGAGAGGTGATGACTGATCACACAAATTTTTTTATTGAAAAAAATGTCGCCGCGTCTGAGGATCGAACTTGGGATCCGAGCATGCTAAACCACACACTTAACCTGCATGCCACGGTTAAATACATTTGATCCAAATCTGACAAAAAAATATTAGTTGTTAATTTATTTTCTGCACTTTTACCACTAAAGCCTAGTTTTCAATAGTTATTTTCAATGGTCAAATGTTGTCAGTCTAATGAAAAATGCAACACGTTGTCAATTTTTTCCGTTTGACAATGGCGAGAAATAGAAAAAACTGATCTCTTACATGTTTTTAGCAAAAATTGCATAAAAGTTGTTAATTATGTGATATTTTGTTCATTAAACTTTCATGTCAAATCAAAAATGACTAAGTGAAAACATAACATAACTGGAACAAAAACCGACTGAACCGACGATCAATCAAAACTACTGGGAGATATAACTATTACCTTAAGTAAAGTTGAGCTTTGTTTCCATTATTTTTTCCAAGCTGAATTTACAGAAAGATAACAATTAAATTTTCGTGCATCAATCTTATTGAAAACTTATTCAAGAAAATTAAGGAAACTAGTTTTGTTTAACCCTGTTAATAAGGATATGTTATTCGTAAAGAATCCTTAAGGTTCTATCATTCTTGAATACATTTATTGGATTACATGGATTTAAAAAATTCAAAACAAATAATCTTTAAACGAAATATTTAAGTTTATAAATCTGATAGAATCGAAGATAGAATATGCAAATTTGTATCTGATTTATTTAAAAAAACTTGTAACAACAATTTTTTGTTTTTTTTTTTTTTATTTTATGTCCTTTGACCCTACCTAATACCTAATAAAAAAGTGCATTATTTAAATTTCGTATTAAAAAAATTCATTCAGGCCACCTGTACTGTATACCACCTGTATTAAAATGTGGTTGTTTTTCTCTTTGTGCATTAACGGTATGTTATGGTATTTAATTTCTCTTTTCGATTTTTGGAGCACTCTCTCAAATAATTGTAACTCAAAGCCTTAAGAAAAAATAAAAAATTGCTTTAATTTCAATACTTTTTCATAGCACACAAAAAAAATGGTGGTCAAAAGACTTTAATGTAGCATATCTGATTGTCTGCACCGACAAGTTACTTATTTTGTCTTCTCATCGTTATTTTTTTTTTTTTCTTTTCTTTTTCTACACTTTGCTTTTCTTCTATTTTCTTACATCTTCGAATACACTAAATTATGTTGTTGCATCCAGTTTAACTTTCTTTTCAAAAATTACAACATAACGTAATAATCTTGGTCGAGACGATCTTGAAAACTTGATGAACCGGCAAAACAATCGAAAGAATCAAGTTTGAGGTTAAATGAGTTGACATGCGTTATATTATGAAATATTAGTTTGATGTTAGTTGGTGTTGGTTAGACACAATTGACATTATCTATGGTATTTTAAAATTTTTCTTTTTTTAATAATTTTTTGTTTGCCAAATTGACACATACATTTAACGGTATCTCATGCTTAAACTTTGATTGATAGTTTCAACAAGGGTTAAATTTATACGAAACCTGTTAATTAATGCTAAAATTCACATAAACATGTTGGACCTTGATTAAATTTAAATAAGTAAACAATTGGTTGCATATGAGGGAAAAATACCACAGTGGTTTCTTTAATCAGCAGCTTAAAATATTGCGTAAAAATGCAATCAAGATAGATAGAAAAAACCAAAACAAGCCTACCAAAGATTTTGGAAATTTTTATGATAAATATAAACATTATCAAATTTATAGCAAATGTAGCACCCAATTAACAACTTTCATGCATGTGTCGCTTAAGCCAAGCCATGTCAAAGTGTCGAATGTAAGCAAAAACACTCAAACAACATTTGACACTTGAGCAGCAGCCTCTTAAAATATATATTGTTGGTGCGTATCTGCGTAAAAAATGAGTTAAAAGCAATAATATATTGAATGCATTAAGCAAAACCGCTAAAGGGCTAATGTTAGACGAAAAAGTTGACGCCTAGACAGTTTTGAATATGCATACATATGTATCTAAGTATTTTTGCCCACTTCAAAAAATGTTTGAACTGAATTGGGAACCGCTGTATATAAGTCTAAGCTGCCAACTTATGCCTGACATGTAAGAAATGTTTGGATTCATGTTGACATTGGTTAAACACTCAAAATCTTAAGCAAATAAAATAAGTTGCTGCTGCTGCTGCTGACATTGAGAAATACCTGCTGAGCCTCAGTATTGTTGCTTAGGTGCAGCTCAAAAAAATATTGCTCAACCCTCAAGTGTGAGCAGAAAAAAACTAAGTCACATAAATATCAGCTTTTGAGCTTTTCTTTTATCTACTGGTGAGATTTGTGAGCTTATAAGACGTGCTGCACAACACGATGCACACTTCCGTCAATAATAAGGTAGGTCATGTGAATAAAGTTCATGAAAAACTAACATCATAAATCATAATTAAAAAAGTGAATTTTTAACTCTTTATCATTTGACCGGAGAGTGCATCTCCAGTTCTTGTGCTCTTTATAATTGTCTACTTTTTAAAATTTAAAGCCGCCTACCTGTGTGGCATAGTTTCTTCTTTTTTGAAAATATTTCTTATTTCATCGCCATCGAATACAAAAAGCAAATCCGGATGTCCAATAAGACCACCAACTTTAGCTATTTTGCCATAATTGATATGCAACTCCTTCATGACTTTGTCCAAATCACTGATTTTGTACTGGCCTGCAAAATAAAAATGCCTTCGTTTAAATTCTCTCAATTTTAAAGTTTCTTAAACTTTAATTTTTAAATTTTTTAATTGTATTTCACTGATCATTTTATAAAGACTAACCTATGAGTGGCGCGAACCTCCATGAATTACCAATAATTGGTAGACCCTGTGGGCCGGGTACCTCAGAATAAGCACGAATTTTCTCAGAACTGCTTTGAAATTGAAGAAATATTTTTTACATTTTAATATAAACCTTGCTTTATTTTAAACCAAATAAAAAGCTTTACCTGTATTCCTCTCCGAAATGTTGTGTTTTCTCTATTCTCGCTGTTGTTGGCATCTCTATTGAAGTCATTGCTGCCGAGAATGTGGAACGCTTAACTAGCGGTGTCGTCTTACGTAGATTCGACATGATGCACTAAGCATGTATTCTGTTCTAAAAAATTAATAAAAATTATTATTCTTCTAAATCTTATTATATCGTTCAGTTGGTACACGGAGAAAATTATTTTGCTTGAATCAAGCCATTACTTTGCTTAAACGCAAATCAGCAAAATTTTGCTCAATAGCGGTTTGATTTTAGAAAACGTTTTCTAAATTGAAATTACTTCTCATATAATTTGAAAAAAGCAAAATAAAGATAAATTTAAGCAATAATTTGCTTACTTATTATAAATTCAAATAGCAAATTTTGATTTGATTCAAGCCAAACTTTGCTAAGTTATTATAAGGTAATTTTGTTCAGGCAAAAGCAAAATTTGACTCAATTTAAGCAAAAATTTGCTCAGTTATTATAAATTGATAAAGCAAATTTTGAATTGATTCAAGCAAAAAGTTGCTAGGTTATTGAAATATAAAACAAAATTCGAACTATAAATAGAAAAACCGTGGCATGCAGGTTAAGAGTGTGGCTTAGCATGCTCGGAGCCCGAGTTCGATTCCCAGTCGAAATGGCCAATTTGTTTTTTTTTTTTTTATTTTATTTTTTATAAATAGAAATAGCAAATTTTGATTTGATTCGAGCAAACACTCGCTCAGTTATTATAAATCGAAAAAGCAAATTTTGATTTAGTTCAAGCGAAAATTTGCTAAGTTATTATAAATTTAAATAGCAAAATTTGCTTGATTTTTGCTGAAAATAAGCAATATTTTGAAGTGGCTGAGAATTATGCTCAAGTTTTGCTTAATCTCCATACAAATTTAGCAAACAGTTTTCTCCGTGTAGTTAATTATTATTCAAAATTTTATATTAATATAGGATCTTGAAATACCTTTTATATTCTGAGAAAATTTTTAGAACAGTTTGACTGACAACTGTAAGATTGTCTTATGTATTTCCCCTAATTTTCTTACATTAAGTCTTGATAAGGTTCCAAGAATAACTAAATATCATTTACTTATGATAAACGCCGTTTTCTTGTTCGAATTAAATTTGGAGCAATTGTGAGGTATAGCCCGTTTCAAAAAAGAACAACATTTTTCAATTTCATTTTTCGATGCGCAGTCAAAAATTATTTCTAAAGCTAGAAATTTATTTTGAGCGTAATTTATTGCTCTTTTTGTACTGTTTGCTGAACTTTATGTTTCTAATAAAGAACTAATTGTTTTTTGACACAGTACTTTAAAAACCATCGTTAAAATTAATTGTGTTATTGCGAAATCTGTTTTGCGTCGCAGGATATCACAGCTCAAGCTTTAAATTATTTTTCGAACTATATTTTCAAAAATTAATTATTTTCTTAAGAAAAAGTTGAGAAGTGAAATTACGGCTGACAAAGTATTTTCTGACACAAATTTTGTTTTCAATTTTGATTGGTTGATTTTGAAAAATAAGATTCAGTACTTCCGCAGCGCAGTTGCGATGAACAACAAAATTCAGGAATATACAATATTTTTATACCCCCACGCGTACTGCGTAAGGGGTATATTAATTTTGTCACGACGTGTGTAACGCCCATAAGGAGGCGTGGTAGGTATAGAAAAGTATATATATTCTTGATCAGCATCACCACCTGAGTTGATTTAGCCATGTCCGTCTGTCTGTCGACACGATTACAGCCGTAATTTTCAAGCTATCGTAATGAAACTTCATATTTAAGCTTTTTTCTAAAAAGCGAAGATCAAGTTCGAGAATGGGCTAGATCGGATTAAAACCACGCCCACCTCCCATACAACCCTAATAATGAAAACTCTACAAAGAAGCTAATATTAAAGCTACAATACTGAAATTTTGTATATGTGTATTCTATGTCAAAACTGAGATGTCTTAGAAAAATGGGCGTCATCCACCCACTAACACGCCCACCTCCCATACAACCCCAAAATTGAAAAATCTATAAAGAGGCTAATATTAAAGTTACAAGATGGAAACTCAGTATTTGTGTATTTAATGTCAAAACTGAGGTGTGTTATAAAAATGGGCGTCCTCCACCGATTAACACGCCCACCTCCCATACAACCCCAAAATTGAAAAATCTATAAAGAGGCTAATATTCAAGTTACAAGACAGAAACTCGGTATTTATGTATTCTATGTCGAAACTGAGGTATGTTAGAAAAATGGGCGTCATACACAATCTAACACGCCCACCTCCCATACAACCCCAAAATTTAAAACTTTATAAAAAGGCTTATATTTAAGCTGCAGGAAAACAATTTGATATGTATGTATTTTAGACACATAAAAATAATAAAATCTCTCAAAATCTCATACAAAAAGCTCTCCAGTTTAAGATTCTTCCACCCTTAAGAATCGGACGTGGGGGTATTTTAACTTCGGCCAAGTCGAAGATATACCTTACTAGTTTTTCAAATATTTTGCTGCTCAGAGAATATTAAATTTTCTTTTTAATGTCAACCAATCAGAATGAAGAAGAACACTCTGAAAATTATTCTCTTATTCACATGCGCGAAAATGTTCTTCTCTTTTGAAATAGGCTAGCTATATGAGCTTTTGTTCTTATTAGATTTCACTGAAGCCTTTGTTAATCGACTAGCTGAAAAACTTAACAAAACTTAAACATCATATCTCAATAGATTTTAAAAGACATGATGGCGATGTCTTATTTTGTCCTTGAAATGAAGTTTGTGTCAATATTTAAATTTTTAAATTTCCTGTTATGACAGGAGCGGATGTGATATCGATATAAGCTCTTGCCTAATTGTGTTATTTGTTTGTTTAATCTGATTTGTGGTCATATATTATATTCATAAATATTAAACATGTTTCTATCAATTTGTTCCATTTTGTATTCTTTTTACAAAAAAATAATAATGCAAATTTAATTTCCCGAAAAACCGAAGTTATTTCTGTCAGTTATTTATAAGCAAGAACTGAAACTGCAACATTTATGCCAACTTCGTTCAGCTACTTTTCCTGTTCTCTATAAGCTTTACATGGCAGAATTTACTCTCTGAGTGTTGTCATTTCTATTGAATTTCTATTAAAAAATGTTCTGCGTCACCGATATTCAAATCCACACTGAGGAAACGAATTGGTTGGGGCAACAAAAAAAATGCCCAACCACATTTTCGAAGTTGCTGCAACCTGAAATCTGAAGTTATTGCAGCATACATTTTGTCAGCGATGAATGCTTTTGATGTTGTATGAACTAACTATTGAAAATCAGAACCAAATCATGCCCTACTCATAACTTAAAATCGAATCTTACAACTTACCATTCTCTTGATATGATAGATAGTTGATTGGTACAACATAAATCTGAATTTGCCACATACTGAACATAAATTTGAATTCGTCTGTCAAATTGTTCCGTTAGTTTTCCATCCGACTTTGTCGTCCAATATGTTAGACCATGCGAAAGCCCCTATTCAATTCTTCGTTTATATAGCGCAGTTCAATATGGTAGAAAAATAAAAGCAAGGTTTGCAGATATTTTGCATTGACATTTAATGAAGTTGAACTTGAATCAAATTTTTAATACTGATGGTATTTTTTATTAACAATTAGTTGTGCAAAAAATTATTCGGTTGTTAAATTCAATATTCAATTGAGGGAATCAATTATTTGGTCATTTATTTCCAGTATTTTCAAGGACGACTTGAAAAATGAGTCGATTCTGTTACATCAAACATATTCTTATATGGATGAACGAATATTTCTGGTTTCTACAAAATTTTGATTCTGAATAACGAATTCAGTTTATAACAACCGAAAAATGTTTATAGCACCTATTTTTCGAAACACCCAACCAAAAATTTTGGACCTACAGCTAATCTGTTTTGAGAGTGCAGGATAGAATTATCTTAGAAAGCTCATAAATCGCCTGACAAGGAAAGGTCCCCAGGTGACAGTCTCTGATTTGAATGATTTTCCGATATATGACAGACGACAAAAATCTAAAGTTGACGTATTTTTTATACCTGTCCAAGCGATGGTTTAAGGGTTTCAAACTCGCATTAAAAAATCGGCGAAAATTTCGTTTTTTTTATATAATTTAGTATGTCCTATGGAAAAATTTACAAATTGTGTACCAAACGAAAGCTCTTCCAAAACCACATATGATTGCATCAATTTTTCATAAGAAAATTTTGTTGTAATTTAAAAGTTTAAAAAAATACGTAAACCTTAGATTTTTGTTTTTTATCACTTATCCAAAAATCATTCAAATCGGAGACTGTCACCTGGGGACCTTTCCTTGTGGATCTAAAGTTTCTTGCCATATCAATTTTCACGTGCATGGCTGACTTGATTCCATAAATGAAAACGATTTATTAAGACCTTTCAACAAAACGAAATTTTTGTATTTTTTCACAATTCAGAGGACCCGAATTCAGCCTAGGAAAAATTACTTGCTCCCTCTTTCTATTAAAAATGCTTCATGATGATTTTTCTTTCACAAAAAAAATAATTATTTTGTCTACTATGACTTACTTCTTGGGTCTCCGTCAGACTCAGCGGTTTGTGCATATTATGAAGGCCAGTTAACATCTGAAATCAATATAGTTTCAAATTTACTTTTAGAACCTTTCTTTCTTCTGTATGCCCTATATCCTACAAAAAAAAAAAATGTAAAACTGCATTTTTTAAAAGTTTTTTAAACAAACACATAATTTTTAGTAATTTAATTTTCAGTAAAAAATTACTTCGACATTTTAGGGACAACACGTCCCACCAAATCAATAACTTTCGTATTTTTGTATTCTCAACGCCTCTGCCTAGCTTAAGAGTCCCAATAATAGATTAAATTATCTTCTTCAAAATGCAAACAAAAACGTTATGTTCATTTCTGCTATTCACATTTACAATTTCAAATATATTTAAATTATATTTGAAAGGAATCAGATGCTGTGCAGTCAAAGTCCACCACTTTTCGTTCTGAAACTGGCCTCTGACCGCTTCTTTACATCAATTAATTTATTGCCAACAATAACATTTCCCTAACTTGGGACATACATGCTACACAGGAAGAATACACCCAAATTTGTTATTTTTCAGGTTTTTAGGAGAGCATTTTTAAGATTAAAATCGGTATCCAAAATTTAGGGAGTGATTTTTGCTGTTTAGATTTGATGGTCTCAAATACTTAATTTTCAAGGCACAAACATAAAAATTTGGGTACAAGTGTATTTTGTTGTGAGGAATGCAATGAAAGTCATGACCTTTCTTTGTCCTTAAACGACTTAAGCGGTTATTCCTTGTCGACACAGAATTGGTCAGATGACCTGGCCAACTTCAAATTAACTCTGATGGCATAATAACAGCTCTTTGGCTAGATTCAAAAAGAGTACTTTGCGATCCAATTGCCATGCGCCATCGTTTGTGTACATTGAAAAAGTGCAAAAAAGAGCTTCTAAAAATAAAATGAAGTGTCCTGAAAGTACCAGCGACTATAACATGGGACTTATGGGAGAAGTCAATGTAGTCGACCAGAAGACGACCGTTAATGATTTCAACCGCCAATTCGCAACAGTCGTGGAAGAAAGTATTTTGCAGTCTTTTATAAAGTTTTAAAACTACTGACAACAACTTTGTCCTTGCGGGGCAGGAAGATGTCCTTTTATTTTCATAAAATTTTTTTTGGTAGATCTTGACAACCACATGAAACTTTTGAGACCTCTTAGAATGTGAAATTCGAAAAAAAAATGTAATTCGATACGCCCTACTGTATATGTGTCAAAAATCAGCGCGCCTTTTTTAGGACAATGAAAGAACATATGTATATAAGTACAACCTAAGTGCCTCGGTTGAATCCGAAAGAATTTTCAGTAAAGCTGGGATTATTGTTTCTGATAGACGAGGTAGACTAAAACCCAAAAATGTTGACATGTTGATTTTTATACCCCCACGCGTACTGCGTAAGGGGTATATTAATTTTGTCACGACGTGTGTAACACCCAAAAGGAGGCGTGGTAGGTATGGTAAAGTATATATATTCTTGCTCAGCATCACCACCTAAGTTGATTTAGCCATATCCGTCTGTCTGTCCGTCTGTCCGTCTGTCTGTCGACACGATTACAGCCGTAATTTTGAAGCTATCGTAATGAAATTCGATATTTAAGCTTTTTTTAACAAAACTAAGGTCAAGTTCGAGAATGGGCTAAATCGGATGAAAACCACGCCTACCTCCCATACAACCCCAAAATTGAAAACTCTACAAAGAAGCTAATATTAAAGCTACAATACTGAAATTTGGTATATGTGTATTCTATGTCAAAGCTGATATGTCTTAGAAAAATGGGCGTCATCCACCCACTAAAACGCCCACCTCCCATACAACCCCAAAATTGAAAAATCTGTAAAGAGGCTAATATTAAAGTTACAAAATGGAAACTCGGTATTTGTGTATTTAATGTCAAAACTGAGGTGTGTTATAAAAATGGGCTTTCTCCACCCATTAACACGCCCACCTCCCATACAACCCCAAAATTGAAAAATCTATAGAGGCTAATATTAAAGTTACAAGACAGAACCTCGGTATTCGTGTATTCAATGTCAAAACTGAGGTGTGTTATAAAAATGGGCTTTCTCCACCCATTAACACGCCCACCTCCCATACAACCCCAAAATTGAAAAATCTATAGAGGCTAATATTAAAGTTACAAGACAGAACCTCGGTATTTGTGTATTCTATGTCGAAACTGAGGTATGCCAGAAAAATGGGCGTCATACACAATCTAACACGCCCACCTTCCATAAAACCCCAAAATTTAAAAATTTATAAAAAGGCTTATATTTAAGCTGCAGGAAAACAATTTGATATGTATGTATTTTAGACACATAAAAATAATAAAATCTCTCAAAATCACATACAAAAAGCTCATCAACTTAAGATTCTTCCACCCTTAAGAATCGGCCGTGGGGGTATTTTAACTTCGACCAAGTCGAAGATATACCTTACTAGTTTTAAATAAAAATCAATGGCTAGAAAGGCAACAATAAAAATGTATGACAATATTCTATGGTAATTTTCATTTATATATTGTACGTTGTTTTTAAAAATAAATAGATTTGAATTAAGTTACCTAAAATGCATTTATTTTATTTTTTTTATATTATTATGTTTGAACATTTATGTTAAGTTTTCATAATTAAAAATGATTTATACAAAATTTCAACTTTTAAGACTATCGATAGTTATCGATAGTTTTTCTAAACTATCGCATACTATCGATAGGGCTGATTATCGATAGTTTTCCACCTCTAGTGCATACCGTATAAGAATCAAATCAAATGTTTGTCTGTCTGTCTGTCTGTCTGTTCCGTATAGGCTCGCGCACCGTTTATCCGATTGAGCCGAAATTTGGACACCGAGTACGTTTTATAAAGAGAAAGAACATAGGGGGTGTAAAAAAGTGGGCGGAAGTATGTGGGCGTGGCACTCTGTAATAACTTCTAAACGCCTGGACCGATTTACATGAAATTTGGTATGAAGGTTCAACTGCTCCCACAATAAAACAAAAGCTTTAAAAAAATCCAAGAACTTCCGCAAGAGGGCGCTTTAATTAGTGCGTTTTAAACACCTGTACCGATTTTAATGAAATTTGGTTTGAACGTTCAACTACAACAAAGATAAAACATAAAATATAAAAAATTCCTAAGACTTCCGCAAGAGGGCGCTTTCAGTAGTGCATTTTTATGAAAATTAAAATTTTATGGTATGAAAATTCAACTGCACCCAAGATAAAAAATAAAATATGAAAAATTCCAAAGACTTCCCTAAGAGGGCGCTTGAAGTAGTGTATTGTTAAGACTCAATAACTCCTAAATAACTTGACTGTTTTTACAAAAATTTGGTACGTGAAATAACTTGACCCTGCAACAGAATTGAGGCTATTTAAATTTCAGAAAACTTCCATGAGAGGGCGCTTTATTCAATCAACTATGTTTGGCTCAATCACGTCAAAACGGATGAACCCATTTTGATGAAACTTGGTAGGCATTTGTTTTGTATCTGTTACTGAAATAGATCCTATGCTTTTAACAGTACTTTCGACAAAAATCAAGGAATTAGCCGAAGGCAAGAACCAAAGACTAACGAAAAAAAGAAGTTTAACGAAAAGGAGCAGAAGCTTTATAAAAATGAAAAAAATTAACCGAACAGTATCGACCAAAACCGAAGTTGAACGAAGACATTCCACAAATCGAATCGATGTTTATAGGATTTTTAAAATTGGAATTTTTTGAGATAAAATTGCATACTAAATGCATGCTAAAAAAACTTTAAACGCTTTTTTCTCGAAATTACTTTTCAAACTGGGTGACCATTTTCCTCAAAAATCAGACGTCAGATCGAGACGTTGAAGATGTCAGTTTTTTTGTAATCATCTCTGGCAGGTACAGTAAAGCAAGTATTTTAAAATTGAATTGATAATTTTAAAAAAGTTAAAATGAGAGCAGTTTTGAAAATCGTCCTTTTTCTGTGCTCGATGCACAACCCCAGTAACACCGGGTTACATCCGCTAGTAGGTATATAAAAACTATTTTACATATGTTGGGTACCGATAATCTCAAGAACTACTAATCCAAATGCCACCAAACTTTGAATATATGTCTATCTTGGGTGTAAGCAGGTTTTTGTTTTATTTGGAGTCACAACCAATGGAACAAATAAAATCAAAATTTGGTCAAATGCTAATTTTGTTCTAATACACATTTTGTAATTTACACATTGAACTCACCAGGTAGTGCTGGTATCAAAATATGTAAAATTATTGATTTCAAGGTACAACGAAATCGACCCTTAAAATAAGCTCAAGTTTTTTTTTTTTTTTTTGATTTGAAAAAAACAATAAAAAATTTGATTTTTTAAAAGAGAATGTTCTTTGGGGAATGTAAGCAGAATGGCTTAAAAACTTGTTTTAATTTTTGTAAATTTTTTCCAAACTCTATCACATTGTTATTGGCATATTAATGAAGGGAATTTAATATAAAATAACATCAAATTAAAACATATTTGAAAAATAGTTTCAAACATTATGGAAAATACGGTCAAAGTTCAAAATTGTTAACCAAAAATTTCAAATTTCAAATTTAGACTTAAATATCTCAGAGAAGAAACTGTCTGTCAGATGACACACAAATTATTACTTTACATGGAACAGTTTAGTTTCTAGATAAGAAAAACTGGATCAAAGTCTAAAAAATACAAATCACCCTGCATCTCTCAAATTCGACCTATTAGGGAAAAACTGAGTATAGGCGTAGAAGCAGCGTAAACAGGTCTTATAGAAAAGTAGTTCAAGTCTCTGGATAAAAAACCTTGTTGACTAGTGTCATTGGAAGAAGAGAAACAAGATGGCGTACTCAAATTTTTTCCATCACGTCTAAATTTTGGGAAAAACCTCTTTGTATATGTTAAAATTCTATACATTTTGGCTTAAAAATCTTTTTATATCTATTTAAAATACAAGGAACTTATTTTTATTTGAAAATATTAAATTTTAGTTTAAGTACCTTTGGAAGTAATTGCCGAATAACAATGAAATTCAGTATGGAGTTTCTTACTTAGTAACGGGTAGTGGCTTTGTCGATACAAGCCCAATTTTCGATACAGAATACTGAAATGGCCATGAAAGCCACAGAACATTTAAACTCAGAAAAGAGTTACCACTTGGTGATGATTGTTCTGATATTTTGGTAGCAAATTTTTTCGAGTATGAGATCATTTAGGAAAGAATAATTTTGCCACACCCTACTTTAATTGCTCATAAAGACAAAACATAAGCGCAATACCATGCGTGTAAGAACAAAAAAATAGCAAAGATAGCGTTAATGTTGGTAAATTTTAATATGGTAGATAGCACTAATGTCGGGAAAAATATAAAAAGAAATATGTATTTGGGCAGTACACGCAGAAGGCGGTCTGTGGCAAAACAAAGTCTACCCATGGTTATGTTAAAAAGTTCAGTTAGTAAACTGCTATTATCCGATTTTAATATTGAATATTGAAAAAAGGAAGGAATGGAACAATTCGAATAAATGCCTTTTTTTCCTTTTTCATTGTCCATTTTGCCTTTTTTTTATTTTTTTAGTGCCACAATCGGTCCCTGGTAATGAGTAATGAGTAATATCTTATACATTCTATCGTCATGTTATTCATATTCGAAGAAACAAAGTGGAAGAGTAAAGAATAGCGGTCCGGCTTTAAGTTTAAATTGCTTTAACATTTTTAACTAGACTGTTGTTTCAAGAACAAGTTGTAAAAACTAGTTAATTGTAGTAAAAACCCGGCAAACTTAAAACTCCATAAAACTCATCATACACACTGTGCTCCATATTTTTGGCCATTGTTAACTATTGAAAAAATTTTCAAATGTTTTAAAATGCAATTATATACTTTATTTTCCATTAGAGCAATGAACTAACCACAACAGTCAATCTGTTTTATTGTTTCCTCTATTATCTTTGTTGTAAAGATACGAACCATTGATCATTAAAAGCCAAAAGCTATTGTTAACAGGGTATCGCTAGTGTAAAAATATATCTGTTTGTGAAGTTGAAGACTGAAGCGAAGTCGTGGTGCACCACTTAACAATTAAAGTGAAAAATTATAGACTTGACCTTCACAATTAAAATCATTTCTCTCTTTAAAACTGTTTGTTGTTTGTATGTATGAGTGAAAAAAGTGTTAAAGCACTTAATTAAATTATAATATTTTTTTATTTTTAAATCCATAAAACATTGTTTTGACCAAGTAATGAGATAATAAAATAAAGCTTGTTTTTATTATTTATATAACCATAAAAAAAACAAGGTTTGGTTTTCTACTAACACTAAACTCAAATCAAATAAAGTAGGTACTTTTGCACATATTTGCATTTTTTTCAATTTCAAGGAATTCACTTTTTAACGAAAACGAAATTTAAAAAACATAATCGCCGGTTTTTCACATCTTTACTCGTATTGTTGAGATAAATTATGGAATCGCTAATTAAAACTCAAATAGAATTAATTTAGCAAACAGTTTAAGAAGGCTGTAGATAAATTGTGTACTCATTCTGATTTGAGTGAAAAACGTTAGCTTCTAACTCAGTGTAGAGTAGTTAAAAATCTCAGTTATTCAAGGTTAAGGTGTACTGCTTAGATTCGTTAAGCTTCCCAATAGGAATTTAAGGCAGTCATCTTAAAAGGAAGGCATGCAAAAACTGCTACTTTTATCGTCAAAACACTTGACGTCCTTGCCGCATTTTTATTCACGAATTCTAAGTGCTTCTAATAACTTCTTTTCATCGAAGCGTCATTCAAGTCTTTGATATTTCATATCAAAAAGAAAGTAAACTTATGTACGAGTTGGAAAGAGGCTTACAAAATCCATATAAAGACCTCCTAGTAGCAGTTGGACGCATGTCATTGCTCACTGGCTTACAATAACTGCATATGTATTGATATGTTACTGGAGTACAGAAATATGCATGCCCATTTTAAATGACCACTTTTGAAAACGTGTGAAGCCTTTAAAGCACTAATGTTTTAAATAAATATAATTAATGTTAAAAACAAGAAAAACTAAGTTTATTTGTTTGATTGTTTGTTTGTTTGTAATCACATCAACATCAAACAAACTTATTCGACTGAAATGTAAATTGTTATGACGTGTTATACACGTACAATTTACATACGTGTCTTTTGAGTTACAGGCTTTGTTTGACTTTATTAAATGAGGAGAGTGCGAATGCTTTTTTGTATTTATTTTTCTCAAAAACTTATGAACTGATTTCAAAAATTCACACACTTTTTGAAAATTTGTAATCTTCTCTCTGTTCCCCCGCGCATACGCATAAATTCCATTCCACAGTAAGGGATATATTAATTTTTTTTGTAACGCCAAATTTTTGAAGCTATCGTTATGAAATTCAGTATTTAAGTTTTTGTATAGAAATAAAGAGAAGTTTGATAATGAGCAAAATTGCATAAAAAAGCACGACTACCTCCCGTACAAAGTGGCTCTTTCAAAACGGTACAATCTCTTGAAATTCCACAAAAATTAATTTAATAATTGAAATTTAAAACATAAGCTTTGATCTCGAATACGCATTCCGAGTTTTAAATTTGGAAAAATCGAAAAAAACTACGCCTGCTTCCCAAACAAGTGACGTTAACATAACGGAAAATATCTTAAAAATCCATAAAAAATCAATTTATGAGCTAGAAATTTTGTCACATAAGCTTTGTTTTTAAGAACGCCCTCTTAGTTTGAAATTTGGGTAAATCGAATGAAATCTGCCCCTACCTTCCATACTAAGTGACGTCAATAAAAAAATAAAACGTTCAAAATTTCCTCAGAAATAAATGTATTGACTATATGAGCCATTTATTTTGAATTTGGCAGAATTTTTAAAAACACTTAGGAACGTTTTATTCACTATTATAACTCGAAAATTATCAATAACTTGAGAATTTTTGTATGGCTAACATGGCTAACATTTAAAAAACTCGCGTGTAGCAACGTACACGTGGCAGAAGTGAAACTTCTTTAACAGTAAGAAATAAGAGAGATTTTAGTGTGAAATAGAGAGAGAAAGTATCTGAAAAGAAATTCAATCAATACGAAATGTAATAATAATTTGTTGATTCAATATTTGCATCCAGGGACCGTACCGAATATGGTTTTTGTCGAAAGTGTCACATATTAACTTTTATCTCTTAATTTTTATTTTTTCCGACAAAAATAACAGTTTTTTGTGCCTTATAGTTTTTTTTGGGCAAAAATAACAGTTATTTTCTGCCATTTATTTTTCTATCAAAAATATCAGGTAATTTATATTTGTTCAAGTTATTTTACCGATAAATAAATGTTGATATTATTATTTTCATCTCATCGGTGAGACATTTTACACATGGTGTCAACAGTTCAATCTGTCAAGCGGCCTTTAAGAAAACACAAATTGCTTGATATTTTTAACCGAAAAAATTAAAGTCACAAAATAACTGCTATTTTTGACCGATAAAATAAAAGTCAAAAGTAACCTTTATTTTTCCTCGAAATATACTAGGCAAGAAATTAAATTTTAAAGAATCAGTTTCAAATTTAAAAGCGACTTAATATTCGTGAGGCTGAGGACATTTGTAACATAATGGTATATTTGAAAAAGTCTTTCGACAATTTTTTTCATTTGAAAATTATAAAATATCAGTTATTTTCGGTACTTGTTTTAGTTCAGTTGGTGTTTTAGTTGCTTTCGAATGTCTTCTCAACATTGTTACTTTTTGAATGCTGGATTGCATTTGCATAGTACTCTTTGAAGGAGCCTCCGAAAGCAGAGGCAAATCTTGTTCATTATTACCTCCTGCTTCCTGATCATAATAATTGCTATGTTGATAGAGGGCCTCATAAAACAGCGAGGCCCTTTTTTTTCCGTGCATACTTGTAGGATGAAAATTAATGTTACGGTTATGTTAATAATGCAATGTTAATGTTAATGTTAATGTTAATGTAATGTTAATGTTAATTATGTTATTTTCAGTATGTTACGCGTTCAGTTTTAATTACATTTTGTTTGGCTATTTATCATGTGTCTACGTGGCGTAAACGTATAGATTCCGGCTCATAAGCGACGATGTTCGCGGTTCAATTCTCGGCAGTAATTTTTTTTTAATTTTCATATGAATTGAAAACGTTAGCCTAGCGTCACGAAAAAGGACCTTGAAATTTCACTCGCCGCCAAAGAAGTTTTACTTCAATACTCAAAACTTTTGAGTTTTTAAAAGCGAATTTAACGGCTTAAAGATCTGCTGAAAATTTTCGAAATAAAAAACTTCGTATTAGGTCGGGTCGGTTTCCACTTTTATGAGACAAAAAACACTTTTTGCATAGGCAGGTTTTTTGTTTCTCAAATTTGTCAAAAACAAAAAATTCCAAAAATGATTAATACCATAATTAAAAATTTAAAGAAATCCTCCCTTTCGGTATTTCTTTTTTTACTTTCGGTAACTTTGCCCAAAAAATAGGGCACTTTTTCCAAAATATTCAGGAACCATCGTGCAGTCGTTTTTTTTTTCAACCCTTCGGATATCACACTTGTATGGAATTATTTTTTATATGATAATACTTTTATCATTTAACCCTAGAACTTTTTTTTTAACTATTCCTGTATCGTGAGGTGAAAAATCACCACAATTTTCAAGGGCCCGTATCTCGGGCACAGTGTGACTTTGATGGTTCCATGGGGACTCATTTTGTTCGTCTTTTGGCCTAGAATCACGTGAACTAAATTTTTTTTTGGCCAAAAGTTTGGAGGATCCGGGAAAATTGACCAAGAAGGGTAAAAAAAACGTGAAAAACTAGCAAAAATTTTATTTTTCGTTAAAATTACGATATCTCAGTGAGTTTTTAGTAAAACGGGTAATGCCAATGGGGTTCTAAAGTGGAGATACTATGTTTAAGCGGTATTATAGTGATTTTGACCAATTTTCCAAAAATTCTATTTATTTTGAGAAATCAAAGTGCTCTTTAAAAAAACGGTACCTGATAAGAAGTTTTTATAAAGATATCAAAAATATTACAATTCTAACTCGTTCGCAGTACAAAATTAAAGTTTTCAGTGATACAAGTTAACTTTGAATGATACAATTTTTTTAGTCAAGTGTTTTTTAGGCTTACCTGCGTCTAATCTAATGAACGAGTTAGAATTGTATAATTTATGATAACTGTTTTTTTAAAGAGAGTGCACATTTTTGGTTGTTGTTGTTATTTTTTTAACCAATATTGAGAGCAGAGCATTTTTTGTTATTAAAAAATGCGGCTAATCAAGTGGAAGGGAGTGTATATATATAAATATATGTAAAATGGGGAAACTATACACTCATTACTTGTCCAAAAAGTTTAAACAACACGAAAATAAAGTAACTTTAAGATGACGAGAAATATACACAAACTGTATCACGGGGTGAATAAACACCCCAGACGCACTTCTAATGTTCACTGCTTGAGCTACCACGTGGTACGGATGCCGCGAGCGTGCTCCCTCTACTCTCAGACGTTGAAACAGAATTATGGTGCCTGGCGCGAAATTTAAACCAGTCTGGGGTGTTTTTTCACCCCGCAAAATATATACATATGTGTGGAAGGTAAGAAAAGTGTACTTTTTCACTTGAACTTCATATTCTGAGATCTGAACCCGTCTATATCTGGATATATCTGTGTCGACAAGGAATAACAGCTTAACTCACTTTCAAAATTTCAGGAGAGCATTTTTAAGATTAAAATCACTACCTACGATCAGGGCACCCTGACTTTTGCTGTTTAGATTTGATGGCCTGAAACATTTAATTTTCAAGGTACAACCATTTAATTTTGCGAACTTGTGAATTTTGTTGCGAAAAAACGCAATGAAAGTAATAACCTCGCTTTATCCTAACTCGACTTCGGCGGTTATGACTTGTCGCTACAGATATATCTTGATGAAATACGATTTTTTTCCCTTTCAAATGAGTACGTTTTCCCTTGATTCCATTGCTTATCCGCTCAAATAACGACGCATACTACTGTCCTGTTATAGTTTTTCGCTTTTTCAACTAATGAATGTAGATGATTCTGCGTGCATTCCCTTGCCGATGGATTTAACAGTCTTCGCCGTATTCGAATCCCGTTCGCCTTCAAAATCCACTGTTTTGACAGTTTCTTTTTTCTTTGGAGTGTAGTGCTGTATACATGTTTTATTCACAATTATGTATCGATGCAGAAAACTCTCAGGATTGATACAGAAAAGCTCCGAAATAGTCTTAGAGTCGACCACCACCCATCTTGCCAAGATTTTGTTCACACCCAGTCTTTCGTGCATAATTGAAACGACTGTCTCTTGTACTATTATGTCTGTTGCCATATATCATATCGACTTAGGCACATTCCACAGGGCGTCCGGAACGATATTCTTGTGGATGAATGGCTACGTAAAAACTCATATGCCTTATTTTAAATAGTAACAAACATAAAATCCGATGCCATCAACTTCATTCAACTATGCTTCTATTTCTTCTGGTTCTAAGCGTTTTGAATACAAGTGTTACCACCCAATAATGTTTTTTTTTTAAGAATTTTAAATATATATTTAATATTTGTAAAATATGTATTAACTGCATTAAAAAATCGTGAACATTTCCGACATAATTCCAGAAAGTTTAACAAGCATGCAGCACTGCCCAAAACTATTATACGTACTCAATTGCTATTAGGCTGCTCTCAACTAGCCAAGTCAGTGTGAATACCCCTAATGTTCTATTATTTTCTTCAGGAGTTTAGACCAACAATTCTTCATCTCTAGTAGCTCTAAAAGTATCACTACTATTTTTTTAAAAATAACAGCGGATTCATTTTGATCGTTTTTCAAAATGAAGATAGTTCTATCTCAATATTCTTATATGAAAAGTTAGTAATACTTTTTCTTCCTAAACATTGTTCATCCTAATGAATTAAATCCAAATTAACACATGCATTACGTGAATTTCGGTACCCCTTCTGTCGAAGATAAGCTTCAATTCATGAATCAATAAAGTATACACGCTAGCAATTAGTTCATTCGGAGGGAGATATGTTGTACATAGGAAGGGTAGTTATATTTCATTAGCATTATGCCTCCGTAATTCTATGGAAAGTTCTTAAAACTGTGAATTTAATTCCAAAATTGTTATAATAATGAATTTAAAGGACATTATATTAAAAAAACTACTTGTTGACATTTCCACTTCAATCGCCCTTATATAGCCCTGGATTGGGTTATCGTGGCTTCACACATACATAATTTGATTATTATCCGATGGTGTGTTTCTTATGTATTTTTAAATACGATCTTCAGTTTTTTTTTTGTCTTTTCTGGGGTTCGAATCACCATTTGACACAAAAGTTTTTTCAAACGAAATAAATTTTTCTGATCGGCTTTGACGTATCTGCAGACAATATGAAACCTCAGAAAGTAAACAATGTCATGTAAAGCTTCTTGAGAACTTGAACTTTAGCCGTACGGAGTCGGCATAAGACATGTAGGTCCAATTCTCGGTCAATTCTGTACAAAGATTTTATAACACACACAACACAATTGATTAAAGAAACTCGGTTCAAGTTATTTCAAGGATTGAAATGGCATTTCTTGTTTTATAAAATTATTTGTATGAGAGCCTCAGCTCAAATATATGTTTCGAACTAGGCTTGTTTAAAGAAGGTCAAACTCCATGTAGCTTGTTTTTTGAAACACGAAACTCAACTACACGTGTATTTTATTCACGAACTACACGCAAAATTCGCATTCACGTGAATAATATTCACTTAATTTAGGCATGAGCTGAAGCTTGATTAGTTCTATTGAGTTTCTGAGAACAAAAAATAACTTTATTATTTAGAAGATTTCCAGGTGCACATCTGAGATATGGCTTTTGTGGGTTCCAAGAACTGGGTTTGTCCAATTCCTGGGTGCGTCATTGGGACTTTTTACGGCTCTGTGGATGCGTAGGACAGAAATGAATGTTCCTGTGGAATATAGATTCAACTAGAATGTGGGATAATAAAGAGCAATAGATTGATCGTGATAACATTATTGCGTATATTCGCTCTTAATCCAGTAAATATTGATGCTAGGATTATACAACTTGGAACATGGATGCAGATTCCACGCCAAAAATATAACATGGATGCAGAGGTGATCCCTGTTGAATTCCTTGTCCCTAGGATCTAAAAAG
The DNA here is from genome assembly GCA_958299015.1 of Tetanocera ferruginea. Lineage (NCBI taxonomy): Eukaryota > Metazoa > Arthropoda > Insecta > Diptera > Sciomyzidae > Tetanocera > Tetanocera ferruginea. Next base: position 54,370,132 of record OY282640.1, on the reverse strand, counting down.
TTCATATGACGCACCCAGCAACTGGCAAACCCTGTACTTGGAACACACAGAAGTCTTCTTAATAAGTAGCTCATGCCTTAAGTACGTGATAACGAACTTAACATGTAGTTCGTGAATAAAATACGCGCGTAGTTGAGGTTCGTGTTCACGTGAAACTGGAAACTCTAATTTGTATAAAGAATTGAATTTTTCGAAAAATTTATAGTTTTGAATGGTTTTTTAAAAGTATTAAATTTTATATTGCAGGTATGTGTAAAGGAAATTTTATTTTTTTTTTCCGAAAAAAACTCTTAAGGTGGCACATAACATTCGCGTCAGAGAAAACAGACCTTTTTTAAAAATTCATAACTCAGTCATAAACAAACATTTTTCCAAAATTTTATCATTGTAGAGAATTGAACAAATAACAAGAAAAAAATTCAAAAAAATATATTTTACACTTCAACATGGTTTTATAGAGCTCCAAACTGGCGGCAGAGAAAAAAAACGGGGCCTCGTGGTTGCAGCACTGCGAGTCGCAAAAATTGTCCGATCTGGAAAAAAATTACCTTTTTAAATCTTAACAAAATTCGTTATCGTATGACAGGAGCTTTTATTTTAAAATTTTTTCAATTTTTGGTGATGTTCCAAACTTGAAAGTGTGTTTTTTTCGAAAAAATATTGACTTTAAAAATTCATAAAAAATCGAAAAAATAAAAAAAACTCGTGTCATACGATAGCGAATAAAGTATAAAAAATAAAACATAGTTTCGAGATAAACGCGTTCAAAGTTCGTGAACAAAGAAAAAAAAAAAACAGCGAAAATTAAAAATGCGCTCTCACTAATCCGGCTGTAACTTTTGTACCCGTAGGAATTTTATTTCTTAGAATCTTAAGAATATTTACAAAAATACAAAATTATAAAAAAAGTCGGTTTCAAAAAACGGCCAATGTCATGTCCCCCCTTAAATTCATCCTATTTTCTAATCCCGGTCACTCGCGGAGTGTTTTTCCAAAATAATTTTTATTTATTTTATTTTTTTATTTCGTAACCCAAACAAAAACTTCATTGAGGAGTTAACATTCAATCAAATCCAGATAAGACACAGGGAAAAAAAATTTTACTTAGAAATGCCATTGTAAAGCTAATGTTACAATATATCGATACATATAATCCTCTTTGATAAAAATGATAAAAAACCCTAGAGGAAAATGCATTAAATAATCTCATTTTCAATCAAAAGCAGACATGTCCACTATAAATTTTCTATCAAAACCAGATAAGTCCAAGCAAGTTTTCATTTGTGTAGTTTTCATTCAAATTTTAAAAACATTTTTATGTCAAAACGTTGGTATGAGTAATAAATTTAACATTTTAGCAGATTTGGGTATGCGTTCTTTAAAAAATAAAAAGTTAAAAGCAAAAAACCTTTTTTTTTACTGAAAAGGACCTTCAGAAGAATCAAAATTGCTTCATTTTAATGAGTTCCTCTAACTTTTGAGACCCCGAAATGCGGAATCTTAATTTTGATTCATTGCTAACTCTCAAAACCAGACAAGTCCAAATTTGATATTGGAAATACGAATTTTTTTTGCACTGTGAGACTATTTTTTTTATTTCGCATAATATATCTAATCCTGTGGAACATAATTTTGCATAATTGGATTGTTAATAAAAAATGTCTGAAAAAATTAAGACTTTTTTTCGATTTCCCAACAATTCGATCTGTGTGACTTATCTGGTTTTGAATGTTTACATTCAATTGAAAAAAAAAAAATCGAACTCCTAACTATTTCTTCACAAATAGTTGAAATTTTGAATCAAAAGAAAACATAACCCGCTATAATTTTTTATAGCTTACTGCTGGTTTAAGTCTTCCGGACTCCAAAAGCGAAAATTGGTGAATTTTATAATAATACATCTTCTGTTCGAAATTAAACCAGACTGTCCGAATGAAACAACTACACCTGTCAAGAGTGTGTTTGTTGAGTGGGACGCAGGCATTTGAGTGGCAAAAAGTGCTTAAAGAGGGTCGTACATCTGTTGAACAACATGCCTCACCCTTCTTCAGTGGTATTGACTGTTTTCTCGAAATTCCAACTCGAAATTCCAACCACAGGGTCAATCGGTTAACGCTCAATATTATTTGAGTGTTTTAAAGCGTCAATTTTAGTGTTTTAAATTCTCAATTCCATGGATATTAAAATTATTTAAATCTTTTTTTTAATTTTAACATAATTAAACAATGTTTTAAAAGAGCCATTCTAACATGATTCAAATAACTAGTATTATAACTAAAGTATTTTGATTTTTGAAAAATATGCCATGACAAGGATTGTTTCGTTTTACGGGATGCTTTAAGAAATGCAACTGCATACATATTTTTTAAAATTATGAAAAATCCTTTAAAAAAATTTCAATAAATTCCTTACAAAACTTATCAATAAGTCTATGTTGCATTTGCATCTAAGGCACTGCAGTTATTACCGTAAGAAACAGTAAATTTGGTGAAATCTTATCTTTTTATCTCAACAACGGAAAAACCGTTATATAACCTCTTGCACATCACTGAATCAATAAAAAATTTAAACCTGCTCGAAATTTTTGTTAAGTATTTTGCGTGTTTTTTTTTTCTCTACATATTTAACTGTTGCGCCCTTAATTAACCAAACATTGTTTTTGTAATATCTTGCAGAATTCAACTGCAATTATTTCGGCAAATCACTCACGCAATGCTGGCTGGCATGATTTTGAACATCTTTCGAAATAACAAACAAAAAAACAAAAAAAAATCTCGTTGAATTTCTTAAATATTTCTCTCAATGCCAGCCAGAAGTCAGCACTTTTCTCACCTTTAAATATTAAAAAATTGTATACTTTTCTTTTCTTAGTTTTTCGCTTTTATTTAAAATTGATTTGCATTTCAACGTTAAACAATTTTCGCGCCAATTTGTGTTAGATTTTAAAATTTAAAAATTCCAACTAGTTCGAAAAAGCACTTCTCACTTTCTGTTGTTCACTCCGTTTTAAGCCTTAAGCTAATTATGGTATTTTTTGATTTTTTTTTTTTTTTTTGTTGTTTGTGTGCTTTGTGTTGGTCACTTTGTCATTCCATATATCTTGACAGATGTTTAACTTGTTTTGTAATTTATAATTTCAACAACTTCCGATTTTCTTTCTGTGTCTTTATTATTTAAACTGTGAAAATTCGTTAACGCACGCGCAACAGCAGAAGTCTAAAACATTTGTTAGATAGATAGACTGACTGACTGAATCAATTCGCCGCACCTCAGTCTGACTGCTGACATAAAACTAAACGCGATCGCAGGTAACTACAACAACTTATATCAAATGCCCGATTCGACTTAAGCACTGCATTTGGCTTCAACAGCGCGAATTTCTTCTCTTTCCATCTCGAAAAATAAGCTTAGCAGCAGTTGAGAGCAGAATTCACTTTCGTTTGTTTGTTCGAAACGAAAACTCTTCACTTGTCCTGACTGACTGACTGACATACACTTCATCGGACAATCAGTCATGCATACACACATGTAGTTTTGAGTTATCGAGTGATGCCATCAAAGATTTACGCAAATTGATGTCAGTCATAAAACAATTTATGATGTGCGGTTGGAGTGTAATTCTGTTTTGTTTTTTACACCCTCTGCCACTCTCTTTTTCACCCTCTAACATCGTGAGGAAAACATTAAAAAAGTGCTAAAAACTGTAATAATTCTTCGGTCTGTTTTAATTCGTGTTTGTAAAGCTTGCTTTTGCGCGTTTGTTGTAATAATTGTTTTCAGTGGTCCTTGCATAACTTATTTTGTGATGTTTAAAAAAGGTGTACTTTATTTTACATACCTACTAATTTTTTTTTTTTTTTTTTTTATATAGTAAAACCTTCACCTATTTACTTCAATTAAAAAAAAAACAGAAGAGATTGCCATGATTTCATTATGGTTACAAAAATTTCTTAGCTTTACCTTTAATGTTATTTTATTTTCAGTCAGGCTTAACTGAAATATTACCACGTAAAGTACCATAATGAATTTTTCACGTTGTGTTGGAATTTTTACTCAAACACGAGACCATTTTTGAGATATTTTAATGACTTGAACAAAAACTATTATTTTTCATTTCGTCTGAATTTCGATTGATTCCATTTATTCAACAATATGTAATATTTTAAAAATCCGATAGTTCAATACTCCTCTACGTCCAATATCTACGCAAAAAATTAATTTTTTTCAAAATAGTTCTGGAGTTATAGGATTTGGTAAACCGTAGATTTTGAGCGATTATCTAAATAGATCTGTTACTGGACTTTGTGAAGTACATAAGGGTAGGTTTATTTTTAAGAGCAGGCTGCCAAACAATAGTCCCACATATAAATTTGATTTCGAAACCAGTAAACAGCTTTGCTTAGGGAAACAAAATTATAGTTATTTTGCTTTTGTGGTTTGTTTTTATAAAATCCGGCCCCTGTCTAATCCGGCACCCCCTGCAATCCGACATGTCTATTATTATTGAATACATACTTTTTTGACAATCTTCGCTAATGAATTCGCTATGATTTGTACACTTGTCGGATTACAAAGTCCTCTTTTTTAAAAAATTCCGGACTATAAGGGGTCTACTATACAGTATTCTGTAATACGATTTAGATAGTTCGACATTGCCTTGCAAAATGTTTGTCGGATTCCCCGGATCTTTTTTCCCCCCTTTCTCTTATTCTGAATAAAAACTCGACGCGGAATTTTTCCCTTTCTTACTATTCCAATCAATCTTCGAAAATGGTTGAAATTTTTTCTGTTGAAAAAGTGAGTATCACTAACGCTTAGAAGAGGAAGAAGAAGTTGACATTTGATCCGAGTTTTTCCGTATTTTGATTTCTTAAAGTAAAATAAATTTATTTTCGAATTTTGCAAAAGAGTTTAGTCAAGAATAAAGACTAAGGCCATTTCCTCACGGAGCAATTCAAAAGTAATGCAATTGCAACAAATGTTGCTAACCCATGTTACTATACCGAAACCTTCACATGGAGCAACTTTTTCAAAACTAGTTGGCAATATGTTTGCGATAAGTTTTATGCAACGCAGCATGCTGCAATTTATATCACCAACTTGTTATGTTTTTTCTTTGGTCATTCTGTACAATGCTAAAAATTTAGCATCACTTTGTTGCAGCTCTTTTATTGCCCCGAAAAATGTGCTGTTTATGTTATTTTTTAATGTACGGATGGACCCAAATATTTTTTGCCGTTCGTTTTTTTGCGTATAGTAAAAGAAAAGGAAAAATTGTGCTTTGGGGCCGCTTGATTTTTTTGGGCCCTTAGGTAAAATTATGCCTATTTCAATAAAAATAATCAATGTTGCGTTGCAACATGGGCTGCTCTCCTGAAAGCATAGGTTGCAATTATGTTTTGAATTGCAGTGGTTTGAAACTTTATAAACAATTGTGTTGCAATTGCATTACTTTTCCATTGCTCCGTGAGGAAAAGGCCTAAGGCTTTTACAAGAGTTTGGACTATGATGTGGACAAAGTTTGGGATAAGAATTTGGACATAGATGAGAATTATAATAAGAATTACGACAATAACTACAATACACAGTTTTAGGCATACAAATTTGATAAAGGATTAAAAGTCGATAACGATTGGGACAAATATTTTGGCTAGATTAAGGTCAATACTTAGGACAAGGACTTTAACAGGAACCTGTTTGTATTATAACAGGAACAGAAATATTGAAAATAACATAAAAAGGTTTATATATAACCTACATGGATTAAACTTGGCATGGGAGAATTTTATATCAATATTAAGGTGCGCATACAAAATGCCCACGACCTCGCCCAACTCCCATAAAACCCATATGAGTGAAACCTGTTAAAAACTGTAAAGGAATACATGTAAATTGAAAACAATAAGAAGTTATTTATATTTGTTTAAGTATATCTATATAAATATATATACATATATATTTGTAAATATGTCCCAACTTTAGAGTTTCCTTACTTGTTTTCTTTTTAAAACAAACTTTCTGTTGAGAATTCGAGTTCTATTTTGATTTAAGGTGAATTTATGGAGCACAGAACACAAAAACTTACTTAAATACTTAAAAATTTCTAAGTATGCAAAATTCAGAAAGAAATAATTCGCTTTCGGATTAATCCGCGGAAATATTCATGATTGGGCTGATTATGACACGAACGAGGAGAATGCAGATAAGATAAGATAACGATTTCAATGCTCTCCGGACAAACTGTGTTTAATGTGGATTTTTTGAAAACCATGCTTAGTCAGTGGTCAAGGGACCACGTTTCCCTTCCGAGGTTATGTGAGTCACAGCACGTTGATACAGTTAAGCACATTCGAATAACCTTCTTTTCAAAATAAAACCAACAATAGATATTGCCAGCACAAGCTGATTCCGGTGCAGCTCAGCTATGTCGACAGCTTCTTTTGATCATCTCTACTGATCTTTGAACTTTGCGAAGTAAATGGGGGTGTATTTGTTTGTTCAGTGCTGTACTAGACCATTGAATAATACTTGGTTTAGCTCCCTTCATGAACTTTCCAGGTTTCATCCTTTTATGGTAGATGAAAATCTTAAAAAGTTTTTAAGTTTCATTTCCGGCTTCTTTTCACGGAGAGAAATTTAAGCTGAAAACAATCCAAGACCAATTAGTTTTGGGAGTGATTCTGAGCTAATCCATAATATTCTTTATATCAAGCCATAACGTTTGATTTTTTTACCAAAATAGTAACACGCCCATTCGAGCACAATATATGTGATTTTTGGATTTCAATCAATCAGTTTGTATTTGAAATCTATACCCTTTTTCGTGACTCTCTCCATATAACCCTTGCAAACATGCTATTTTAAAAAAAATATTCAATAATGAGCGTGACATACTTGAAAAAATGTGTTTATGATAAATATAAATCCATAAGAAATATGTAGATTCAAACATACAGTGGGAAGCATAAATGAGTAAAAGTTTGAACCTCTTGCTTATCTAAGACCAAGATAAAAGCAATAACAAAGCAAATATAATTTATTTTTATACCCTAAACCTGAAAGGTCAGGGTATGGACGTCATCCGCTTACGGACGCCCACCTCCCATACAACCCAAAAGTTGAAAACGCAATAAATAAGCCTCTGTTTAACCTACAGAGCTAAAATTTGGCACGTATGTTTTTTATGACGAAACAAAGATGGTTTTGAAAAATGGACGTCATCCGCCTACGGACACGCCTATTTCCCATACAACCCAAAAAGTTTTAAACTCAATGGTGTTTAAAACTTAAGGTGTGTTCAAAAATTGGAAGTAATCCGTCCATGAACACGCCCACCTCTCATAGGGAAAGCACAATTAAGGCATTAACTGTGAGCTACAGGAATAAAACTTGGTATGTGTAAATTTTTCATCAACATTTAAATGCATTTAAAATATAGGCTTCATCCACACTTGGAGACGCCCATTTACAATAAAAATTTTTTGTTTTTGAAAAGTGGGTTTAGGGTATTTCATAGTCGGCCTAGACCGACTTTAGACTTTCTTTACTTGTTTTTTTTTTTGCTTCTATTTCTTATGTAATTTTAAACAAAGGATTATATGACAAAACGAGAAGTAAAAGATTTAAAGAACAAATAAAACAAAAAGAACTCGTGTGTTCACAATTTTGCACCTTTTGACTACGATATGAAAAAAGCAAAATTTCAATAGTTCTTCCATAATTCTACATTATTAAGACAGTTTTATTTCGTTTTGTCGAATTTATTTTTGAAGAATTTTTTAACAATTTTTTTATTATTTCAGTTGAAATAGTTTGCAGCACTTCCAGATGCAATGTGGCTGTTTGGTACTGAACCAACCGTCTCTTAACTACTGACGACAAATTTTTAATGGAATTGTATCCCGACGATACAATCGGGAAATTCAATATCATCCCAATACAATCGGGATGATGGGCCTCGGAAGGTATTCAGGAAAGGAAGTCCTCTGTCTTCATTGCTTCATCGATTTTTTTCGTTTCATCAAAAAATCACTGACACGTTTAATAGTAATATTAAATTTGGTTTTTGACTTAAAATCGTCAAATAAACAACGCTGAAAGAAAACTAAGTGTGACACGTCTACTCAAACAAAAGTTTGATATTTTACCCATTCTGCTCGATACATTTGTTCCAACGATTTTTTAACATTGCGATGCCCTCTGAATAACAAGATTTCTCAAGATCTCCGAAATACGCTTCAGTTTTCAATTCGACTTGCTCATTCGTCGCAAATTTCGTTCCCTACAGCCAGCTTTTTTAGTTTGGGTACAGATAACAGTTGCTGGGAGCCAAATATAGTAAATATGGGATATAAGGAAGCAATTCGAAGCGCAATTTGGCCAATTTTTCGATCGACTTGTGAGCTCTAGCAATGTCTTGAAAAAATATGATTTTTTTCTTCGATGAATGGAGCCGTTTGTTTTGGATTTCGTCCTTAAATCGATGCAATAATTTATTTATTTATTTATTTATTTTATTTATTTATCACTTGGAGGCTGGCAGCATCATGAACTCCCTAGTTATGAATAGAGAAGTTGCATACTACTTACAAGGAAAGGTCCCCAGGTGACAGTCTCCGATTTGAATGATTTTCGGATATGTGATAGAAGACAAAACTCTAAGGTCGACGTATTTTTTTATATGTGCTCAATCGATGGTTTAGGGTGTCAAATACGCGTTCCAAAATCAGCGAAAATTTCGTTTTTTTGCTTTACTTTCACTATTTTCCATGGAAACATTTACAAATTTGGTACCAAACGAAAGCTCTTACAAAACCACACACGATGGCATCAATTTTACATAAGAAAATTTTGTTGTAATTTTGTTGTTGTAATTTTTAGTAATGTTTAGTCGATATCATAGAAGTATGTTGACACAATTATTTCATATTAATTTATGTTGGATTTAAGGCAATTTTTAAACTTACCTTTTTTTTGTTTTTTAAATTTTTTTACTGTGTATATTAAAATTTTTGCTTTATTGAAATGCATTTATTAACTTTAGAGAAAAAATTTTATTACACTAAAAGTACCCAATATGGGTATCAAAAATTTTATTTTCTTATGGCCTTTTCTTATGTTTAAATATTTTATCAAAAAAGTTGACATTTCATAGGGCTTCCATACAAAATGTGTGTTTTTTCTTGTAAGTGTCATCGCACCAGTAAACAATAGTTTTAATCATCCAAAGTACCAAATATGGACATTTTTACGATTTGCAAAAGAAATGGAATGCATTTTTTCATATTTCTTTAAAAAAAAAATTTTTTGATTTTTAACAGTAAAAATCATAAACATCTTCTTCTAATTTCAAAACATCAACTTTGTGAATGAATAACTCATCAGATATGAAAATAATTTTTTTTATTTAAATTTTATAATAAAAAACAATAATTTTAAAATAAGTTCACGTCCTTCAAAGTGCATTTCGGCTTAAATTCGATTTTAAATGGTGTTTTTAAAAAAACATTATATTTTTGATAGATCTTTAAAAAAGTACCACTCAATGCAAGTTTTTGTTAATTTTTTTTTAATTCAAAATTTTGAATCTCACCCTTTATTAATGTGCTTTAATTAATATTGTGTTAAATACCAGATGTTAAGCACAAAATTAAAAATGACTTAAATATTCACTTTTCACAAGGGTACCCCCTTGTTAATTTTTTAAATTTTAAAACAAAAAATATTTTACATAATTCTTATCTCTTTATACATTTCTACAGTAAACCATATTAATGAGAGATAATAACACAAATTTTGAATTAAAAAATATTTACTAAAAAATTGCAGTGAGTGGTACTTTTTTAAAGATCTATCAAAAATATAATGTTATTTTAAAAAAACCATATCAAATCGAATTTAAGCCGAAATGCACTTTGAAGGACGTGAACTTATTTTAAAATTAATGTTTTTTATTATAAAATTTAAATACAAAAAATTATTTTCATATCTGATGAGTTATTCATTCACAAAGTTGATGTTTTGAAATTAGAAGAAGATGTTTATGATTTTTACTGTTAAAAATCAAAAAATTTTTTTTTTAAAGAAATATGAAAAAATGCATTCCATTTCTTTTGCAAATCGTAAAAATGTCCATATTTGGTACTTTGGATGATTAAAACTATTGTTTACTGGTGCGATGACACTTACAAGAAAAAACACACATTTTGTATGGAAGCCCTATGAAATGTCAACTTTTTTGATAAAATATTTAAACATAAGAAAAGGCCATAAGAAAATAAAATTTTTGATACCCATATTGGGTACTTTTAGTGTAATAAAATTTTTTCTCTAAAGTTAATAAATGCATTTCAATAAAGCAAAAATTTTAATATACACAGTAAAAAAATTTAAAAAACAAAAAAAAGGTAAGTTTAAAAATTGCCTTAAATCCAACATAAATTAATATGAAATAATTGTGTCAACATACTTCTATGATATCGACTAAACTTTACCAAAAATTACAACAACAAAATTACAACAAAATTTTCTTATGTAAAATTGATGCCATCGTGTGTGGTTTTGTAAGAGCTTTCGTTTGGTACCAAATTTGTAAATATTTCCATGGAAAATAGTGAAAGTAAAGCAAAAAAACGAAATTTTCGCTGATTTTGGAACGCGTATTTGACACCCTAAACCATCGATTGAGCACATATAAAAAAATACGTCGACCTTAGATTTTTGTCTTCTATCACATATCCGAAAATCATTCAAATCGGAGACTGTCACCTGGGGACCTTTCCTTGTTAGTAAAATTTAAAAAACTATATTTCGATTACAAAGTTTTAAAAACTAAGAACATTGTTGAATTTATTTTGTTATTGTAGCTGATTTATCATATGCCTGGTCATACAAATAGCACTCCTCAAGAGAGCTGTGAAAAACTAAACAAATTATTTGAAAAACTGGCCTTATTACTATTTCAGTATTTGGTGATGTGTCCACGATTTTCTTTTGGTTTCCTGACTGAGCAAACAAGATAAACTTCCTACTGACTTTAAGCCAGAGTGCGGAGAGCGATCAAAATAAGATTGCTCTCATAACTAATCAACACTTATAATTTTCTGCTTTCAGTTCCTCATGAGTGAAAAAATTACGCCGCAAATAAAACCAGTTCCGATCTTATTGATGATCGAATCCTTGCACGCACAATCTACAGAACTCCTCATATATTAATAAAAACAACGTTTTGAGTTTTAACGATAAAACTATGTTTAATATTCAAAATCAGATTTCAAAGTGAAGAAAATTTTCATACAAACCTAAAACACTATTCAGAAATTTTAAAGAACATACAAAACAAAATTAACAAGTTAATAAAGTATATCAATAACAAGTTTTTGATATCCAAATACGCCTCCTCAGCAACATATACTTGATGATATTGTCATGCCCATCGAGTTAATACAAAACTGGTGTTTCATTTTGGTTAATTGTTTTATTAAGACATCAGCGAGCATTTCATTTGTTGACAAATATTTGACTTCGACAATTCTGTATTCAATAGCATCGCGGGTGAAACGGTATCTATAATAAATATGCTTGGTTCTGGAATGATGAACACCAAATTTCGCCAAAAGTTGCGCGCTTTGAGAATCACAATAGATTGTTGTTGGGTCTTGCGATTTGCAACCAAGTTCTTCTAGCAAATAGCCGAAGTAGCTGGCTTCTTTTGTTGCCTCAGCTAATGCTTCTGAACTTGATGTAAATACCACACGCTGCTTTTTTGATTCTCAAAATACAACTGCATCTGAGAGTAAAAATCAAAAGCCAGTTTGAGATTTTCGGTCGTTTGTATCCTGAGCCCAATTTGAATCTACATAACCAACAAGTGGTAACCGAGTTTTACGAAAAGTGAACACATAAGGGGTATTGTCGCAGTATAGCAAAGATGCAAAATTTGTGAAAATGCAACCTTGCAATACTGAAATATGCAACACTGCGGGAGCGCACAAAATCACAAATATTGTGAATATTAAAAGAAATGCCGTGAACAGGCGAAAACAAAAAAATTTAAATACTTACTCTGACGCACACGACCTATAATTAACAAATTTCTCTCAATCAGAGTGCAAGGTTGCACGTCCACTCAAAACATGGGTATCACTGTTGCACTGCACGAATTGCAAAACTTTTATCGCTTGTATTTTGTTGTTGTGTCGTTGCACGGGTTGCAAGATTCTGCAACTTTTGCAATTCTTACACCTTGCAAGGCTTTTGCAAGACAGCGAGAATACCCCTATAATCTTTAGTAGTATTTAAATATTTAACTAAATTTAATGTCTCCTGGGATCTTGACAAAATTATGATAACATATTTACACAACAACATATATCAGATCGACTGAAAACTGAGAGATGGAATAAAGATTCTATAATTTCTTGATACTTAATCTTGTTTATTTTTTTCTCCTTCTCCAGAAATTGTTGTTTCTTTTTCTAGCTTAATCTTTGATTGCATTGGTATTTTAACTGATTTAGCATTGTTTTGTCCATACTTAGTCACTAAGTTTTTTATACATCCTAGTTGCGAGATAGATAATTTTCCTTTCTGATTCTTAGTTTCTAGTCCAATGCAGTGTTTTGCTTCTTTCTTGTCTTTTACATCAAAATTTTTTTGTAATTTATAGATAAAATTGTCTGTTACATTCTTGATATTCGATGCTATAAATATATCATCAACATAAATGGCCACTATCATAAAAATAGAATTTTTTCTAAGATAATACAGGCATGATCATAATTAGACTGCTTTAAAGGATAACTTTAAATTACAGCGTCCAATTTTTAGAACCACTGTCTTCCTGCTTGTTTCAAACCATATATTGCTTTCTTTAGCTTACAGACATTTTGCTTTCTCGCCTCATTGAGGCTATAGTCTTCAGGTTGTTCCGTGTATATATCTTCTTCCAACTCACCGTTTAGAAATGCTATTGATACGTCTAGCTGTCGTAAATCTAAGTTATTTTTTACTGATAGAGCGTTAACAAGACGAAGTGAACTTTGCCTTACTACTGACACAAATGTGTCCATGTAGTCAATACCGAATTCTTGTGAATAACCTTTGTCAACAAGTCTTGCTTTCAGTTTTTCAACTGAACCATCAGGTTTATATTTCGTTTTGAGAACCCACTTGCACTCGATTGGTGATCGTCAATCAGGCAAGTCTACTAGCTTCCATGTTTTGTTTTTAATTAATAAACTATACTCATTATCTAGAGCTTGAAACCATTCTTTCGAATTAAGAGAATTTAAAAGTTCTTAACAATTTTTCGGATATGAAAGCTCTTCAGATACTGCTGCTTTTGATTCTTCTTGATTCTTAGCAAAATTCATAGATGGCATGGTCTTAACTTTTCTCTAATCGTATTTTTCGGAGTATCGATGACTTTTGGTGCTAATACTTCTCTTTCATGACCTGTTGTAAAGTCTGCAGAGCTGTCAAGGAAAATTTCTTCTTCTGATTCGCTATCGACATCATGTTGAATTCCTTTTTTAGATTTCTCATTAATATTCCTTTGCTTCTCTATTCGTTTTTTAAATTCAAATTCGTAAAAACCATTCTCCTCATTTTCAGTAGTCTTACTATTGACCTGGAGCTCTTCTTCAATAGCAGATTTTATCTAACCTAATCAACCTAATCAGCTTTTTATTAAATTATGATTTATAAAGCTACTCCACTTTTAAACAAGATCTCGTCTTCTGAGACAAGTTTCATTTCTACCGTGCGTGCACGTTTCAAACATTTTTTTTTTAACACAAAACATTAAAAACAGCAACAATCAGTGCTTGTCACACTTTTGCACAATACTGCATGCGAGGTGTAAATGTCGTTCGGCTAAGAAAAGAAAACGTGATCAAATAATTATTATACCACTCAATATTTGAAAACAGTTAATGAAAAAGTGATGCCAGGCTGCTCTAATAAACTGAATGTAAATATATTCATCAACACCTTCTCCACAGTCTATTTAAACGTTTGCTTTTCCGGTATATTTTTGCCCAAAATATTGAGTAACTGAAGTTTTTGAATTTTAAAATTTTATATTGCTCAGGAGACAGAATTTTATTTTAAAAATACGAAACTTTTTCAAGTCTCTCTTTTGGTAAAATCACTGCAGTTTATTGAATAAAACTCGCTTTTTCTTAATGAAAATATGACCTTGCAACTTCTTCAATTTTAGGGCACAAAGTTAAAAGTAAAAATTATATTAAGATATTAATATAAACAAGCAAATCAAACCAGCTATCCAGCATTTTTATTACTTCATCAAAGTTTGCCCACGCAACCAACTGCAACGATTGAAAAATAAGTTAAGAAAAACTATAGAAAACGCTCTGATTGTCGGTGCTGCGTGTTTGGATGCGGTTGCGCTGCTATCTAAAGCTACCAACAGCTGCAGCAACAATAGTAATTTTAAGTAGTATAGCAAACATTTGCTGCAATATCTATAAAGCAAACATGAAATAAATGTAAGACAACGTTAATTTGATTTGAAGAAAAAAAAAAGTTAGGCTTTATTAACAATTTTATTGAAGCGTTGCCGAGCTCAATTTCAAAATGTACTCCAAACAGATGTCTATTGTGGAAAAAACCACGTGTTTAAGCTTGATGTGTGCTTACTTTTAAAGAGACACCAGAACGCGATGGGGTAGAAATAAGAATTATATAATTTGAGTTATGTTTAGTTGTTATAAAGGTGGTTACAACAACTTGTGGTTCGCTTCTTACAAAGTATTGCAGCTGAAAATGCACTTTAATAAATATGCAACCGCAAATTTTGTAAATATAATGCACTTAATGAATGAAAACACAAAAATTACAGTTACGGAAATTGGAACACATAATAAAATATTTCGAAAGAATTTAAAAAATATAACAGCAATAAAATTGTAATATTTTCGCCATATGGCTGCATAGCCTTACATAGTCACATTCTTCAAGAAATTAATTAGCTCAAATTAATATCAATTTTCCAAAAAATTGCTCATACAAATTTATACTCTAACTATTATAGAAATGAATTGAATAAAATCAACCATTAACCTCTACATTTTTTGCTTCTTTTCAGTTTCCTCGATGATCTTGATCGGTTAGGTGCAAAAGATTACCAACCAACCGAACAGGACATTCTTCGCACTCGTGTCAAAACCACTGGAATTGTTGAAGTGCACTTTTCATTTAAAAATCTCAATTTCAAGTGAGTACATCTCTCTCTCTCTCTCTTTACTCGGCTTATATGACATACTCTGATTGTATTGTTGTCTTTTTTTAACTTTCCTTTAGATTATTCGATGTCGGTGGACAACGATCTGAGCGTAAAAAATGGATCCATTGTTTTGAAGATGTCACAGCGATCATTTTCTGCGTTGCAATGTCCGAGTACGATCAAGTACTGCACGAAGATGAAACTACGGTAAGTTTTAGAAAGCATTTAGTATATCCTTTCAATGCGTTAATTTAATGAAAATATTATTTTCGTCGCCTATAGAATCGAATGCAAGAATCCCTCAAACTATTCGACTCCATTTGTAATAATAAATGGTTCACAGACACTTCGATTATATTGTTCTTGAACAAAAAGGATTTGTTCGAGGAAAAGATACGAAAGAGTCCCTTGACTATCTGTTTCCCAGAGTACACAGGTAAGTGGGAGACATTTAAAAGCTTGCCAGAATTGCAGAGCAACTAATTTTGATTTATTTTAATACAGGTGGTCAGGAGTATGGTGAAGCGGCCGCGTATATTCAAGCTCAATTCGAAGCGAAAAACAAATCAACCTCAAAAGAAATCTACTGCCACATGACGTGCGCCACAGACACCAACAACATTCAATTCGTATTCGATGCTGTTACCGATGTGATTATTGCAAACAACCTGCGAGGTTGCGGTCTCTACTAAACTACAACATCAACAACAACATCAAAAACAACAATGCCGCTACAAAACTACATCAGCAGCAACTACCAAGCGAGAACACAAAAAACATCACGAACATCAACAACATTAACAACACTAGCAACCATTATAAGCACAATAGCAACCACAAAATATCGATTGCAATACATAAAAGAGCTGCAAAGCTTCTACTTTTCTATTGACTACAAAGCGTAGCGGTTTGAAGCGCCAGGGAGCAAAACGATAAACGAATATAAAGAGATTATTATAAGCACAAATCGTTTTCTTCCCGTAAAAGAAAGAAATTTCTCTAGTGCTTTGAAATTTTTTTTCAAATATTATTTTTATACCTATCTCTAGTTTTAAACTGTACTTTTTGGCATTTTTAACTTTTGCGCTTATATGTTTTTTTAATACTACTAAGTTAATTAAGTTATACACAAAAGCACAAACTGAAATTAGCTTAAATTAAATGAGTGCAGAAATAAGCAGAACTGGAAACGCACAGCTAAAAGAATGGCTTCAAATCTTAAATATTTTCAAAACCTAAGCCAACGACCAAGCTTTTCTTTCTTAAAAAAAACAAAAAATGCATTTAAATATTGTACCATTCTGAGTATTTTTGTGTTTTTCTCCATATAAACTGTCTCTTATTGTTAGTGTAATTTTACAAATTTATAATATTATTGTTTATAATATTGAACAGTGCGAAATATTTAGAACGAACTTTTGTTGTGATTTTAACATATTTTAAATTGTATTTTTGTTTTCTCTTTAGTTCTTTATCTATTTATATTAATATTTATATATATATTTCTATTTCATTAGCTTAATTAGAAAATAATAATTACTGCGCCGATTGGCAACAATTACGCTCAATGTAAATGCTAAACTCTGGCTCTAAACAAAAACAAACTTAACTACGCACACTCGCACAAACTACATACATACATACAACATTACATACATGCATACTTAAATATATGTTGATGTATAAGTGCAATACTTATGCGCCTCCTTCTAAAAAGCACACATATGTGTTTATTATGATTCATGTTTTGATTGTGTGCTTATATTTAAGTATTTTATGATTTTTAAGTTAAATTCTACTAAAACGCTTGTATTTATTTATTGCTTTTGTTTATTTTTAATCATTTTATTTAACGAATTTATATTGCTGCTCGAATTTATATTGTTTTATCTCACAACACAATTGAAATTTAATGTCATTCAGATATTTTTCGTACCCACAAATACACATTTTTTGTGTGCAACAAAATTTTTGAAATTCTTGCAGCACAAGAAAGCTTAAAGTTCTCATTAAATAAGCAACTCTCATTGCAACTAACGAAGTTAAACAAAAATCATCCCCTTGCTCTGGGCATTTTGAGAGAAATAGCTTAAAAATTCAATAAATTTAAAATTTTTTATTCAACTCATTAATAAATTAACTGATTTATTGTTAATTTATTTAGATAACATTTTTGATGCTAGAAACTTGCCAAATTTTTTTATTAGAATAAACTTTTCTTATCAAATTTTCAAATTTTGTCAAATAGCTAAACTATATCTGGTATACCTGGTATAACCATCTCATTTTAGCTACATTCGGCCCAAAATTCTGAGACATGAGTTTAAATTCGGGGACATTTTTTTATATATAACTTAATTAAAATTCTTTGAAATAAAAATTATCATTGGCTTAAGCCAATACCAATTGTTCCAATTGCCCAATTGTTCATTTGTGTTCTTTGTTTATTGGTGACATTTATTGCCGCCGAAATACAACTTTGCTTCTTGTTATATGTCACGACTATGACGCTTTCCAAAGTACTTATTTGATGGCGTAGTTTTTCTTTCATCTAATTTCGGTAGTTGGTCGAAAAGGGTCATTCTATTGAGGCAGATATACCGGGTAAGCAATAGAAATATTGGGCCATAACTTCTTTGTTTGTATGAACCGTTTTTTGAAGGAAAATATGCGAAGCTCTTTAATAAGCTTATTATAAATGGTTTTTGTCTCGTTTCCATTCCTGCAATTTTTTTAGCAGTTATAAATTTTGTCAAATATCCGAATGGATAAAATAGATCAACGTCGCTGTTTATGAATGCGCTTTTGTCAGGGAAAGGCTTGAATATATATTCGATATTTTTCTGCTGTGGTACATCTTTTTCGATTTGTTCAGTTCATCTTTTCAAAATGCTTTTCGATGCTTTTAGCAAAATTTGAATAAACATTCTTTTTCTGTAATAAAAATATTTATGTATATCAGAATTCGGGAACATTTAGTCCAATTTAGGGACAGTTGTAAATTCAACTAATTCCGAGACATGTTTCGAGAAAAATGAACTGATGCTCACGCTAGATATACAAGTTAATTTGTAATTAATTTTTTGTGACAGCTCAGAGTAAAAGCACCAAATCTTTGAACAGCCTTTACTTTCTATATTTCCTGGTTTATTGTTTTGATTTCTATTTGACTGCATTACATTAATGAAGAATTTGTTTGATTCAAATGGATTGGTAAAGTTGTGCTCTTGTTGTTCAATAGAGTGAAACAACGTCTCCATAAAAAATGTTTTAAGAGTACAGCCCTTATTTGAAAGATGACCTCAAGATAATTCGAAAAACAAAAAGATATGTTTGAAACTGGCAAAATGGTCTTTTTTCCATAACTTATGCTTATGACCGATCTACTGCAATTGGAACGATTGTTACCACTTTGTCCGATCTACAACAAATTGGAACTGCTTGGAAGTTTTGTTTCAAAGCCAAATAAAGCACGTATTGGGAGAGAAATTAACAAATTTTTAAGAAGTTTAATTTTATACAAAATCTACTGCAGGGTGGTTTAATGGAGGCAACAGGGCTTACTAGTCGAGTATGACTGCGGAAGTCCATAAGGTCTGATCATTTCCTAAGATCGGACATAAAATGCATAAGTTATTGGAAAAAATACCATTTTCGTAGTTTTTCCGGGAGTTCAAAAATTCATTTTCAGTTGTCTTGGAGTCATCTTTAAAATAGGGGGCCATCTTAACATAACATAAAACTCTTTTTATACTATTGCTCTGTCGTGAATATTTTCAATTTGAATTTCCCAGAACTTCTTAAGAAATCTAAATCAGAAATATAATTAAAGGAGTTATAGTTTATTCAACTGTTTCTTTGAGCCAACCTGTTCCTCACTCAAAATATTGACGTTAGGAACACTGCGTTGAAAAACTGATTGGTTCTTAGATTTATTTTAAGGATCTTTAAATTTTGTTTTATTCCTCGTTGAGACGGATTATTAGCCGTGGCTGAATGCGTTAACTGGTGGGTCCAGGGATATTGGTTTTAAGAAAGAAGATTTTGTAAATATTTCGAAAATCGCGCATTCATTGCTTGGGAAATCGAAAAGCGATCCATTTTCCAACGATCGCCATAATGAGTAAGGAATATTTTGAAAATCTATCGTGAACCGCGCATTCATCGCTTGGGTAATTGAAAAGCAATCCATATTCCAAAGAACACATAGACGAATCGCTTATGCATCTCAAAACCAGCGTCTCTTCCAATTGTCTTCCAAATGCTTGCAGGAAGCAATCTTGTAATCAGAGCTGTAAAAGAATGCATTCAATTTGATTGCTTCTTCAAAATTTTGAATCAGTGAATAACGAAATAAGAATACATTCAATGAATGCAAAATTGATTCATGAATAAAATTTTGAATTCACAATCAATTTTTAAAAATTGATTAATTATTCATTTTTATTATTCATTTGTCGTTATTCTGAATAATGCATTCATTTTGTTATTCAAATGAATGCTATTCATAAAGAATGCTATTCACAAAGAATGCAATTCACAAAGAATCGTTATTCATTTTGCATTCATGCATTCATTTTTTATTCATTATTCATTTTTTATTCATTATTCATTTTTTATTCATTATTCATTTTTTATTCATTATTCATTTTTTATTCATTATTCATTTTTTATTCATTATTAATTTTTTATTCATTATTCATTTTTTATTCATTATTCATTTTTTATTCATTATTCATTTTTTATTCATTATTCATTTTTTATTCATGCCTGTTAATTGGTGTTAATTTTGCAACCAAAGTAGTATATTTTTAGTTTGGTGCAACAGCGCAATTACCGGGGCCTTGGGCTAATTGTTTTATATTTTTAATTGAAATAAATTTTCAGTTTTAAATTTGCAACTGGGTAGCTTCGCGTGAATTGAGTGAAAAAAGTGTTCTCTCATGAATAAAATATGAATAAATGAATAAAAAATGAATAATGAATAAAAAATGAATAATGAATAAAAAATGAATAATGAATAAAAAATGAATAATGATTAAAAAATGAATAATGAATAAAAAATGAATAATGAATAAAAAATGAATAATGAATAAAAAATGAATAATGAATAAAAAATGCATAATGAATAAAAAATTAATAATGAATAAAAAATGAATAATGCATAAAAAATGAATAATAAATAAAAAATGAATGCATGAATGCAAAATGAATAACGATTCATTGTGAATTGCATTCTTTATGAATAGCATTCATTTGAATAAAAAAATGAATGCATTATTCTGAATAAAGAAAAATGAATAATCGAAATGAATAATAAATCAATTTTCTGAAATTGAATGTGAATTGAAAATTTTATTCATGGATCAATTTTGTTTTCAATGAATAGCATTCTTTTGTCCTTATTCACTTGTACTTAGAATTCTGAATATGAATGCAAATTTTACAGCTCTGCTTGTAATGGACAATTTGGCAACAGAGCAATTATTTTGTTCATTTAATACACTTAAAATCTTTTTATCTGCCTTAGAACAAATGTCATTCTTATTGCCATCTGTTGTCCTCCTAAGCCAAATTTTGATCTGGCAGCCATACTCTTGGAAAGCTTTGAGCCAGCAGTTCGTCTTACCTGAAGGCCATTTTGTTCACAGAGGAATACTCTTGAATATTGTGAATATTGCTGGGTTAACTTGACTAACTCGCTCTCATCACTCTCATTTTATTATTTTTTCCATTTCTTTGGTAACCAGTCCAGAGCTGTGATGAGCTAAAACTGGTAGTAGCTTTGCTACGAGGTTTGACCAAGGACTTTAAAAGTGGTACCACGGGTAGTCAGCCAGTCCAAATTCTCAACTGCAGAATTAAAATTGTAAACTGAATGTCAAAAAGTTCTGAATCTTAGTTGATTATTTTGAAAGGCCCCACGAATTCTTGAATTATTAAGCAGCGCTTTTATATCCAGACTGGAAAGCGGTACAACTCAGAGCGAAGTTCTGCTCTCAGCATAAATCCGGAATAAAATGTGAACAAAATCACTTTTTTGTCTCACGATTTAAACGCTTGGAATAAAATTAAACTAGGGATAGTTATCACATTTACGCCTCCTCTGAACAAAATGGTCTTAAGAGAAATTTGGAGAACTAGAGAAGAACATAGATAACATGGGAAAAGAGAATTTTTTTATGATCCCTTGAAGGTGCTTTAAAAGACCTCAAATTAAATGCAGCAGTTTCCTCGTGCAAAACAAAAATAATGCTTGGCTTTCACTTAGTCATATTTTGTTTGACATGAAAGTTAAAAGCTTAAAATATCACATATATAACAACAATAACAACATAAAAGTTTTGCCAAACAAATGTGAAGATAGCAGTTTTTCTTATTTTTCGCCATTATCAACAACTGACCATTGAAATTGGCATAGTGAAAACCAGGCTTAAGTGCTGACTTTTTGGTCCACAGACAAGCTGTTGATATGCTGGCCCGTTTGGAACTTTGAATTTGTCAAAAATATTTTCTTACTAGTTTAATATATATTTTATACACTTTTTAAAACGCAATGTTTCTTTGTATACCAGGAATTAAGTATGTATTTAAAAAATATGCAAAAAATGCCAGCCCCAAAATGCCCACTGAACACTTTCGTAACTTAAAAAGCTATTCTTTAGTTTATTTATCAAAACAAGATTATACATTAATAGTTATGAAAAACCATAACTACCCACTGGGGAAAAAATTAAGCTGAATCTCAAAAGTAAAGAATTTCAATTTATTGTTAAATTTATGATTTTGAAAAACTAATCAATACACTTTTCTCATTGATTAGAAAAATTTGCTTAAATCAAAGGCTCATTCATTAAACATTCATTTATTTTCATTCAATAGCCGAAATGCACTTAAACTGAATCCAAACTATTTATTTAACCTAAAGCTGTAAACTTCGACTGTATGTATATTTCTACACTTTTGCAAAATTTTGAAAAATTTTTGATGAATTCTGCTAGAGGTTTTAGCGCTGCTAACGCTTTGGTTGTGTTCGTATCAGGTAGTGGAAATTAGCAAAAACTTTTTTCGAAAATTATGCAAATTTTTCGCATTTATAATAAATAAATATTAACTGAAAACAACTTCGAGAGTATTTTGTATGTCGTCTGACAAACCCAAAAAAAAAAAAAACAAAATCGAAGAAACATGCTACAGCTACAAAACAGTAATCAACACAAACACATACATACATACATTCATATGTATATTCATAACTCATAATAGTGCTTCTTCTCATTGAACTTAAGCTACAGCGACAAAACGAAAAACCAACCACTTCACAACAATAACCGCAACTACACAACTACAACAGCCTCTTAATAATACACAGAAATTCTCACAAACACACACACACACACACACACACATACACATACTTTGCTAAAATTTTAACTACAAATCAAGATGAAAAACAAAGCATGACCATTTTACAAAGTAAATAAAATGAAAAAAGATGAAAAAAAAAACAAAACAAAAACATTTAAATGAATAATAACTGTAATTATATTTATTAAAGAAATTTATTAAACATTTACATTTACGCAAAAACAAAAACTGCAAATAAATCTAATATTAAAGAAATATTGTAATTTATGAAAAAAAAAACATTATATTATTACTGAATATTATGAGAAGAGCAAAACAAAACTAAAACCTATTTAAATTTAAATTAAAAAAGTAAAAAAACAAAAACAAAAACTTATGTAATTGACTACAAATTTATATTTTTCTCATATATAATAAATAATTTTTATCTTTTTCCTTAAACTACTATTATACAACAATATTCACGTTAGTGAAATAAACACAACACAATAATAATTAAAAATATTAAAAAAAAAAAACAAAACTCATGCGGCATTACACGATAACAACCAAAATATTTTTATTATTTCTCTCTTAATTAATATTAAATATAAAGCATTCACGTTGTCTCTTTCATATACATTTTACACGCGCTAAACTAAATAAATATAATAGAAATCTAACTAACACAGAAGAACTAATAAACATTAACGTTAAATAAAATGATTTCGGAAGAGTGCAAAGAATGTTTCAAAAATCAATTATTTTGAAGAAATATTCTTTGTGTGCATTTTCAAGAGTTGTTCTTCGCTCGTAAATTAAAACATCGATTTTTTAATTCGATTCTTGTATTATCTTAAAGCAACGCTAAATGCAAAAATTAAGCGCTCATGTTATAGAAATTCAAGGCAAAATAATTTGTATTAAAACCCAGTTTATGTTGAAAATTTTATTTTGGAAAAAAAACTAGTCAAGTAAAGGAATCTACGTTAGGAAGTTGTTTGAAGTCTACTACATGACTACTCAGAAATTACATGCATACATTCACAGCTCATTGAATTCCAGTTCGCAGTTAAAAGTTGAATTTTTCGCAGAAGAAGAAGCAGCATTTTTTAAGTACCAGCAGTAAATATAGCATTTATAAGAATTAGTGACTGACTGTAGACAGTCAAGACACACAACAATACAACACAACACACACTCACACACACACACTTTACTTTTTTCACAACTCTGCTGCTGCCAAGTTATTGAGTAATTTTTTATAACCTATTTTGCCTGCCTCTTCCCTGCCCCTCCCCTGATTTGAGTGAGCTTTAATTTAAACTTAAGTAAAAATTTGTTAAGAAATTTCCACCGAGTCCTTAGTCTGTTTTAAATAAATATTCACTCTTCAAATGCAGCTAAATCTACATACATACATTCTCGCATTGTTTCTTTCGAGCAACAATTCTTTCTTTCTTACAATTCTTTCACTTCAAATTTTATAAAAAAAAAATACCAAGCATTTTATTCGTTATAGGCTTGCTTATTATAATGGTCTTCTTCATTAGCCCCCGAAGAACAATTGAAATGTATTTAAAACAAAAAGAAAAAACTTATCGAGAAAAAAATCAACTTTTTATGAACTTTAAATAAATTAATAACTTGATAAAAATAAAACAAAAACCAACAACTATTATATGTTCTTTATAATAAAAACAAAAAAGTAAAAGAATCATAAGAGACAATGTCTTAAAACCAAAGAAACACGTAAATTATTGATTAATTAAAAAAAAACTGAAAAGAAAATAAATAACATAATAATAATAATTATAATAATAAAATTGATAAAAAAAGGAAGCAGAAACAAAACTTAAAACCATGTTTGTATGTAAAAGAAAAATCACATGTGTTAGATCAACTTAATAAATATAATAAAGAATAAACAAAAACACACACGACTTTTTAATATTACATGAAAAATATAAATTATTATTATTTTCAGATTCTTAGCAATGTCCATAGTACAACAAATAAGGGCTGAGGTTCAAAAGTCAGAATTGTAAAAAAAAAAAAAATGTTGACCGAAATAGAGTGGTGATAACACGAGACATGAAATAATTTGTATTGATTTTGACAATTCTGACTCTGAGCGAGAGAGGATTGATAGCCTTGCAGGCTACCTTGATTATTGTACTAAGGCGTTCCAAAAATTTAAATATTGAGATTGAACCCTTTTTAATTTTTTATAAAAAATTGTATTATTTTACAAAAAAGGAAGAGATATCAAATTTCCGTTCGGTAGGGTTTTTTAAATCACATGATATTTTGACACTGATAGCTTCTTTGCTTTCAAAAACCAGCAAAAGGTCTATGGAAAAGGTCAAATGAAGAAATGGAAGCGCGTTTCCAGCACCAAACAGAGTTAAACATTAATCGACTTTCTAGTGAACTCTCTGCTTTTTAGTCAAAGCTTAATGCAAAAATTGTGTGTGAAATAAAGTTAATAAATTCCTAAATCGTCGACTTAAATAATAAAAAAAGTTTAATGAACGGCGAATTAATCGAATAAGGTAAACGTAGAGCTGAAAAACTTGAAGAAGCGCTAAGGTTGAAGCTAAAGATATTGCTTCCTTTACTAAAGGTGAAAATCTTAAATGCATATTTAATCAAATTTGTCGCTCAATTGATCTTCTGGCGCCTCATATCCGCTATATTTTTAGTCCAAAACCCTCGATTAAAGATCCCAACTCAGCAGTTATTATCAATTTCTTCTCACCATATGATCGTTCCCAAGTTTTAAAAGGTTTTGCTGAATATAGGAAGTGATTGATCTAGAGCTGCAGTTGCACTGAGAGTAGCTGGGTTCGACTCGGACAACAAGATTCTTATCTAAGAGAGTATAAATGTCGTAGCGTGGAAAACTTGTCAAGATGGAATAAAGCTCAATGTTGAAATTTTAAATAATACTGACTCAAAACTGCTTGTTTCTTGTGTGTATAATCCCCACAGTTACTTCAGTCTTAATCCGTTCTTTACTGATTTGTACCAGGAGTAACTTATTTTAATTGTTTCTAAATTTTTGGTGATTTTTAACGTTACCATTTTTTTAACTAACTAAAGTAGTTAGTTATAGTGTTTCGGATAATCTTTATGACAAAGTTAAGGCGTCTTTCAGTGGAGGATGACCAACTCACACATATACGGAAGGCAAAGACAGCAATTGAAGCATGGACTAACCTAAAGAATTATCACGAGAAAAGTACGTTAAGTAATAAGGTGCATTTGATGCGTTTGATTTGTTCATTAAAAATGGATGAAGGCGGCAATGCAATCGAACATAAAGGGTGATTTTTTTGAGGTTATGATTTTCATGCATTAGTATTTGACAGATCACGTGGGATTTCAGACATGGTGTCAAAGAGAAAGATGCTCAGTATGCTTTGACATTTCATCATGAATAGACTTACTAACGAGCAACGCTTGCAAATCATTGAATTTTATTACCAAAATCAGTGTTCGGTTCGAAATGTGTTTCGCGCTTTACGTCCGATTTATGGTCTACATAATCGACCAAGTGAGCAAACAATTAATGCGATTGTGACCAAGTTTCGCACTCAGTTTACTTTATTGGACATTAAACCAACCACACGAATGCGTACAGTGCGTACAGAAGAGAATATTGCGTCTGTTTCTGAGAGTGTTGCTGAAGACCGTGAAATGTCGATTCGTCGCCGTTCGCAGCAATTGGGTTTGTGTTATTCGACCACATGGAAGGTTTTACGCAAAGATCTTGGTGTAAAACCGTATAAAATACAGCTCGTGCAAGAACTGAAGCCGAACGATCTGCCACAACGTCGAATTTTTAGTGAATGGGCCCTAGAAAAGTTGGCAGAAAATCCGCTTTTTTATCGACAAATTTTGTTCAGCGATGAGGCTCATTTTTGGTTGAATGGCTACGTAAATAAGCAAAATTGCCGCATTTTGAGTGAAGAGCAACCAGAAGCCGTTCAAGAACTGGCCATGCATCCCGAAAAATGCACTGTTTGGTGTGGTTTGTACGCTGGTGGAATCATTGGGCCGTATTTTTTCAAAGATGCTGTTGGACGCAACGTTACGGTGAATGGCGATCGCTATCGTTCGATGCTAACAAACTTTTTGTTGCCAAAAATGGAAGAACTGAACTTGGTTGACATGTGGTTTCAACAAGATGGCGCTACATGCCACACAGCTCGCGATTCTATGGCCATTTTGAGGGAAAACTTCGGAGAACAATTAATCTCAAGAAATGGACCGGTAAGTTGGCCACCAAGATCATGCGATTTGACGCCTTTAGACTATTTTTTGTGGGGCTACGTCAAGTCTAAAGTCTACAGAAATAAGCCAGCAACTATTCCAGCTTTGGAAGACAACATTTCCGAAGAAATTCGGGCTATTCCGGCCGAAATGCTCGAAAAAGTTGCCCAAAATTGGACTTTCCGAATGGACCACCTAAGACGCAGCCGCGGTCAACATTTAAATGAAATTATCTTCAAAAAGTAAATGTCATGGACCAATCTAACGTTTCAAATAAAGAACCGATGAGATTTTTTGGTTTTTTTTAAAAAAAAAGTTATCAAGCTCTTAAAAAATCACCCTTTATTAATCAAATGCAAGAACTTTTCGTGAAGCTGAGTGATATTGGTGAATCGTCTTTGACGGACAAATGGAGTGTTGCAATGCTATTGAGTAGTTTACCAAGAAGCTACGATACATTAATTACAGCTTTGAAAACGCGTCCAGAAAATGAATTAACATTTGCATTGATACAACAAAAAGTTATTGCTGAATATGAACGAAGATTAAATGCGGTAGATGGTGATCCGAGTGAAAAGGCACTGAAATCTATTTCCAAGGATTTAAGCTGTTTTTTCTGCAAGAAATCGGGTCACATGAAAGGTGACTGCCAGTAGTACAAGAAATGGAAGGCTAAAAAGCAATCAGGCAGCAATGAAGGTAATAAGGCGAATATTGCAGACAACAGCGAATTTTTATTTATTGCAACGATCGGCACGCGCAATGGTGGTTGGATTCTTGACTCAGGTGCGACACGTCATACGACAAATGACAAAAAGTTTTTCGAATCTCTCGATGAATCATACAGCAGCGTAATTGAAGTTAGCAATGGCGACATCGTTCAAGTCAAAGATAAGGGTAGCGGTAAATTGATGTTCATGGATGAAAAGAACAACTCAAGATGTGGAAGCGCAAATAAGATTTTATATGCACCAGATATGGTTGGAAATCTTCTTTCTGTTCGTCGTTTGGTTGAGAGTGGTTTCACAATTGAGTTTAATAAACATCTTTGTGAAATCAAATTAGATGCAAAACAAATTGGCGTTGCAGATTTAGTGGGAAATTTGTATCGGTTACGACAACCATACTCTGCGCATTCAGCTATTGAAACACATAAAGAGAATTGTATTCATGATTGGCATCGCAAATTGGGTCATCGGGATCCAGAAGCGATTCGAAAAATGAAAGTGAATGGTCTAGTTGAGGGCTTACACATTGTTGACTGTGGAATAAAATCGTCATGTGACACCTGTATGAAAGGTAAATTAACTCGACTGCCATTTCCAAAGAAGTCTTCTAGTGTATCAAGTGCGCCATTGGATTTGATCCATACGGATGTTGCAAGGCCTATGCAGACTATGTCAAGAAATGGGAAGTATTATTTATTGTCATTTATTGATGATTATTCACGATTTACCTACATTCGTTTACTCCGCGAAAAATCTGAGGTCGAAAATGAATGCAAAAATTTAATAGAAATGGTAAAGAACAAATTTGAGAAAAAACCAAAGGTATTTCGGTCGGACCGTGGCGGTGAGTACATTGATAGAAAATTTCAAGAATATTTAAAAGCAGAAGGCATCCAAAGTCAGCTTACGGCCGGGTACTCTCCGCAGCAGAATGGCGTTGCGGAGCGTAAGAATAGAACTTTAATAAAAATGGCGCGGTGTATGCTTATCGAACCATCACCAGAGCAACAAATATGACACCGTTCGAGCGTTGGAATGAAATCAAACCAAATTTGAGTGATTTTCATGTTTTTGGAAGCAAATGTTTTGTTCATGTTCCGCATGAAAAGAGAAGAAAACTTGACAATACAGCAATCGAGATGAAATTTCTTGGATAAGATAATAACTCTAAGGGATATCGTTGCTACGATCCGAAAAGGAAGAAAGTGGTAATAAGCCGTGACGTAAGGTTTAGTATCAACGAGAATACACAGCAGAGTCAATCTATCGAGCGTAAATCAAAACATATGTACCTTAACTTAACTGAAGGAAAGACTTATGCAGATGGCAGCAAAACGTTGGAAAGTGAGAAATCCCATGACGTGGAAGTTACAACAATTCAGGAGGAGCCAAATGTTATCGAAGATGTTTTAAGTCAAAATCAATGTGAGAATAATAACGAAGACCAAATTTCTCAACCGGAAGACAGCAGTTCAGAAATGCTACGTAGATCGACTCGAGGAGCTAAGGGTATTCCACCAAGACGTTTAATTGATGAGATGTTTGTTGCAAATGACAAATTAGTTGAGCCCACCAGCTACAATGAAGCAATAACAAGTAAGCAGAAGGACAATTGGGTGGAGGCAATGAATGCAGAAATGGAATCAATGAAACAACATGGTACGTGGGATTGGTTGATCTACCAAGTGACCGAAAGGCAATTGGTTGTAAATGGGTTTACAAAATTAAGACCAACGTCGACGGCAGCATTATTCGTTTTAAGGCTAGACTTGTCGCACAAGGATTTTCACAAAAATACGGAACGGACTATGATGAAGTTTTTGCACCAGTGGTGAGACAATCAACAGTTCGCACACTTCTTTCAGTGACAGGGAAGCGAAAAATGTGTGCTGAACATTTAGATGTTAAAACTGCATATCTGAATGGAGATTTAAAGGAAACAATTTATATGAGGCAACCTCTTGGTTATGTGGATGCTGATTCATCGAAAGTGTGCCTGTTGAGGAGGAGTATTTATGGCCTAAAGCAGGCGGTAAGAGCTTCGAATGAAGCCATTCATAAAACTTTTATTGATGCAAGTTTTCATACATTAAAATGATCAACGGTGATTGGTGCTATGTGCTGTTATATGTGGATGATATTATTGTAGCATGCAAATCAAATGAGGATGTGAAAAATATCGAAACATTAATTGGTAACAAATTTGAATTACAAAACTTGGGTCCGATTCGGCAATATTTAGGTATTGAGGTTACACATGACAGCGATGGAAATTTTATGTTGTGTCAGTCGAAATATATTAAACAAATTGCATCGAATTTTGGATTGGCAGATGCAAAAGCAGTAAGAACGCCGATGGACGTTTCTTACAGAAAATCATTTTCGGCTTTATTAATTGACAATACAAAATATCAAATGTTAATTGGTAGTGTGCTTTATGTGTCAGTAAATTCACGTCCCGACATTGCGGCGAGTGTCAGCATTTTGGCTCAAAGGGTTTCGAAACCGAACGCAGATGATTGGAATCAACTTAAACGTGTTGTCAAATATTTGTATTCAACGGCTGAAATGAAGTTAAAATTGAGCGATGTACGTGATAGTGAACATACATTATATGGCTATGCGGATGCAAATTGGGCTGAGGATAGACCGACACGAAAGTCAAACAGCGGCTATGTTTTTTATCTCAATGGTGGAGTCATTAATTGGTCGTGTCGAAAACAGACTTGCGTGTCATTATCGTCAACCGAAGCAGAATACATCGCCTTGTCCGAGGCATGTCAAGAAGTTACATGGTTGCGACGTTTGTTGTCTGATATGCATTGTGAAATCAAGCTGCCGACAATTTTGTATGAAGACAATCAAAGCTGTCTCAAGTTGATCAAAGAAGAAAAGTTTTCGAACCGTACAAAACACCTAGATACAAAATTTCATTTCGTCAAGGACTACGTGGATAAAGGAATCATTCAATGCAAATACTGTCCGACAGATTTAATGGTTGCTGACTTGCTCACGAAACCATTGTCAAGAAACAAACATGAGATACTACGTGAAAAATGCAAGGTTGTGGGATCTAGGAGGAGTGTTGGAAATTGCGCTCACATTTTATACCTTGAAATTAATATACTTTGCTTTGTTATATATTTACGTTTTTTAATTAACTGTTTGTTCACAGTCACATTTTTTCATTCTGAAATTTATATTCGATTTTATATTATTCAATAGTTCGGTTCAATAAATTATATTCTTTTTCGTTTAAGCAACTATATTTTTATTAACCCGCTGCACATTAAGTTCAACAAGAATAAGCTCATATTTATGATGGTTTATTAATTATCACTGAGACAAATCAAAATATTTTAGAGTAACTCTTTCGATAAACAAAGCTTTCAATATAATTTTTGTGATACAGACTTTAAAATATGACTCTTGTAAAGCTCCAAAATCATTCATAATTCTAACTCTTAAAAAACATGTTTCGGACTCAGATCTGTGTGCTCTTCCAGAAAGAGAAACACGTTCATATAAGACTCTTATGAGCTCATTAATTCGAGTCTTGAAAACTCTTAAAGGACTTATAATATTTGTTAATTATGATTCATTAAAGCATCATAATTTTTGTTTGATAAAAGTCATAAAACTCTTAAATATGACTCTTATAAAACTCCGAAAATACTCGTAATTCTAACTCTTAAATATACATATTTTGGACTCTTATAAGACCCTTCCAAGAAGGAAAACACACTCTCTTAACGGAGTCTTTTATGAGCGCACATAAATATGAGTCTTAAAAGAGTCATAAAAGACAGACAATGTTTGTTGGATTGTCTCTCATTAAAGTTATACTTTTGAACTCTTTTTGTTCCTGTTCGTATATCGTCAGTTGTCAAGAAGTTTTTCCCCTGGTTTAAGTGTCTCGTTAAATTAGCTATTATTCTATCCTATTATATTAAGCTATAAGCTATATATTAACAGAAAAACTTTCCATGAACCGAACTGTTCGCTTAAATTGAAAGTGAAAGAATATTCGTGATTTAGGTGTAAGTTGCAAAGTGGATTAGAAGTGTGGTATTGAACCTAATAGTATAATTATTTTTTTTTTTGGTCCAACCATGCAGTTTGTAACAATAATCATCAATGTAATATTCGAAATGATCTTCGGTCATGAATGATTAAAAATTCAATCTTCTCATGATAGCTCATTTTGTGATTGTACTTTATCACGACAAATACTTGAGAAATCGAACGTTCACGAAAACATTGCCGAAAACTGTGCTTTCTCATGAGAGACTAAATGCAATGATTGTTTGCTCTCTTGCTTTAGCTACGAACGATTGCTTGGCAAGCGTGCTGATGATTAATGTGTATTCATAAAATCACTGCATATTTACTCTCTCTAAAGTATTTATCACGATAAAATACGATCGCAAAATGAGTTATCATGAGAAGATTGAATTTTTAATCGTTCGTGAGCGTGTATTTTATAGTTCATGGCTAAAGCACAAGTAGAAGAAATCATTGAATTCAGTGTATTGTGAAACGCGCGAAGATACACGCGATCTAATATTGAAATTGTATTGTTGTGCATTCTTATTTTGTATCACGTGAAGAGGTTTTGTTATTTATTTTTTTTTTTTATTTAAATTAATCTTTGAGTTAAATTTTTTTTTATGTTTTAATTTTATAATTAAAAGAATTTGTCGATTTTCTTTAGTTCTCTAGATTTCACTTTTTCACTTATTATCATTGTCTGAAAATATACAAAAATTCCAAGCCAGTAAATGTATCATGGAATAGAAACCGACACAAGCGTACCTCTTACGATTACGAACATTCGTCTGCTTCTAATTTTTTCGCTTGAAATTCACTCACATATCAAAAAATGAATGAAGAAAGTACGCTCACGATCGATTAATGATTCAATCTTCACCATAGATTCTTTTCACGAAAGCGCTCACAACCAACGAACAATCACGAGTGAGCGAACATACAACGATAACAGCGGAGTGCTTTTGTTCCTAATATGTACGAATATAGTTTTTGTTTGTGAGAGAACATCACTGGTTTTGTTTGCGGCGTAATTTTTTTTCACGCATTATAAGTTACGAAATGCAAAATTGCAAAAGTAGAGAATGTTTTATTTATGAAAGATTACAGACCTATTAGTATTATTAAATTTGTGAATCTTAAATGTCTAGCTTAATAAATAAATACTTAAATTTGCATAAACTTATTTCACCTTACCAATCGGACTCCTATTCAGGTCATAGTTGAGCAACAGCTATAATTAAGATACAAGATGGCATTCGAATACATTATGACGCAGGGAATGTTAATCTCCTTTGTCTTATTGACTTCTTTCAAGTGTTTGACTGTGCTAATTATTCGGTTTTGGTACAAAAACACAACCAATTCTTCGGCTTTAACAATAGTGCTGCCTTAAAGGTACCTTGAAGGTAGCATACAAAGTATGAGGATTGGTAATACATGCTCTGACATGAAAATCAAGTCTGGTGTGTCCATAGGATAGCCCAAAGGATCTATTCTTGGAGCTCTTCTTTTAAGCTTATTTCTAATGACATTTTTAAAATATGCATCTGTACTCCTATAACCGAATCAGACTTATTGAAGATTTATGTTGTAGATTAAATGACGATTTAAGTTCCATTTCTAAGTGAATATCTGAAAATGACCTCTACCTGAATGCAAACAAGTATCTTCTTCTAATTAAATTGACTTCTTCCAAATTCCAACTATCTATCTCAACGGCAATAGTCTGGAAATGGTTGACAAAGTAAAAAATGTAGGGTTTTTGTTATTCCTAAACTTACTTGTACTGACCATATTAATCGCGCTTATCTTCTAAGTTCATTCAGTCAAAAAAAGACTAGCTGTTAGTCTAATTATCCCTTTAATTACTTACTTTAAACTTGTATACCGTAGCCTCGACTCTTACTCGGAGCATAAAATGCTTGCTGCTTATGATATTGCGATGAGATATTTTTATGACTTAAGGCGATTTGATCATGTTTTCTGCTAGGAGCAAGGAGATTTTGAATGTTACAGAAAGTTTACAAAAAGTTTTGATAAGTTGCATAAATTCAAGAAACTGCATATTTTTGCATTCGCTTAGTCTCTTTTTCATCAACGCCATTTATCATTGAAGTCACTGTATAATTTATTTTGTTATTTCGATGTAATAGATCTTAAAAAAAAGGTTTATGCTACTTGCAGATGAGATCCCGTAAATGTTTGATTTACGTAAAAAGTCGTGTTGATCAGTTTTTTCTTCACATCTTCAGGTGATTTTTAAATATTTGCCGTTTTTACCGGCAAACAAACAAATCGCAGTTCAAGGAATATGTCGAAATTGCATTATTTTTCATTTTAATCATACCTTATATTTACTTACTTAAAACAAAAACCGGAATACCACGAATTTTAAATCCCCTACAAAACACCTTACAAAACATTTGGGATTGATTGAATCACATTAAAGTATTTTAATCATAATGCCAAAACTAATAGCAATAACAATACATGTAAAGACGCTAAAACCTAATTTTAATACAAAATTAATCCAACAATTTTTTCTTCGATTTTGGTGTTGAAATTGTCGTTAGAGCAACTCGACGTGGCGTTTTATTGTTTGAATTAGACGGAGGCAACTGTTTTGGAGTTTTAGGCTCAGACGTTTCTGCAGTGTGACTGTCTTTATCTTCCACTGGTTTTTCTTTATCTTCCACTGGTTTTTCTTTATCCTCAGTATTTTGGTTTGTGCGAATGGTTTCTTCAAGAGTATCTTCATAGACAAGTCGTATGTCCTCTGTACGATCACAAGTAGTCTCTAGTGTGGACACTGGCGCCTTTTCTACTATTTCTATGGGAGCGATAATTTTTGTATGATTCTCTTTAGCTTGATTACTAGTTGACGTTTCTTCTTCCAACGGCCAGGCGTCCATGGCCTCATCTAACAATGCAGTCTTATCAATAGGCGTAGGAGCCGTTATAATAGCGCGTGGCGTACGACGCACAGCAATAGGTGTAGCGCCTTTCAGTTGCCTTGGCGATTTGCTTTGCGACAGTGAGGAAAGTGGTGAATTTTCTAATTTGAGATTCTCAACTGCACTGGATGGCGTTGAGTTGAGTGCATTGCTGGGAGTGCGTGGATGTCGTCTAACTGATATAGGTGTAGCAGCACGGCTTTTTTTCTCGGGAGATTCAAACTTTTCATCAGAACTGAGTATCTCTTTATCCAGTATAATTTCAGAGGCGATGCTTTCGCTCAACTGTATCTTTGTGGGAATTTTAGCAGGATCTTTTATCGGGGATGTCTTGCGCTTAACGCTAGGACTTTGTTTTGTTTCTGCATCTTTTTGTGGTTGTGTTTCCGCTAGCGGCTCTTTTGTATCGACTGCACTGTTCTGTTCGCCTGCAACTTCATCTGATTTATTCAGCTCGTTGTTTTTAACTGCAAGTGGCGTTGTTGTTTCGATGTCCTGTTTTGCGGTTTCATTCTGTTGTTCTTGTACAGGTTCTAAAGGCTTTACGGCTGTATCATCCTTGGAAACCTCATCTGTGGATGGTTTTCTTACAATATTTTCTTTTTGTTTTTTCGATTTTTTCTCTTTAACTGTGGAGTTGTCTTCAATCATTTTTAAAAGAATTGTTGATGATTGCTCATACTCCTCTCCGAGCTCGCCCGGCTCGAAAGTAATAAGCGAACAAAAGCCATCGGTGCTTGAAACAACGATGATGCAACCGTCACTTGACCAAGCTATGTCCGTGAGTCGCGTATAGTGAATATTGGAAATAAGACCAAATGGCTGTTGCTGCTGTGTATCGTACAGGTAAACCGAACTCTTTGTAGCAATAGCAAAAATCATACGATATGCCAATGGAATAACGGGCGGGTTTGTTTCGGCATTATGTGGCCTTAGTTTGAAGAATAAAGGACAGCATTTAATGGCTACGGTATACTGATCAGGACAGGGTAAGACAATGGCAGGCTGCTTTAGAGAATAACGACTAAATATATAAGATGTATGCAAAGGATGGGTCACGCCTTCGTAGTCAGTGACACCAGATGGTGTGATGAGTAACTTGCCGTCAGGCGTAAAACATAAGCGCCGGAAAAATGTTTGAAGCGTGTCATCATGAAAAATACGCATTCGTTTGCCATGCAGTTCATTGGTCTCTGGAACTGGCAGCGTGGCCTTGCTTATACGGTGCAGCACTTTTTTAGTCTGAATATCAAAAATTCTTAGATACCTGTGGAACACGAAAATGCTTCAATAAGAAATATTTTATAATTTATAGACCACTTACCGATCAGTACTCAACGTAGCAATATACTGGTTTCTGGGATCCCAGGCTACACCCTGCACAAAACCTTTGTGATCCTTTAGTATGGCTTGAGATTTTCCTTTATGAACATCCCATATAATAGCAGAGTTGTCGACAGAACCACTTACTAAATACAGAGAGTTGAGACACCAGCTCAAGTCGTAAACATCTTCCATGTGACCGCGCAACACCTTCAGCGTGATCCAGATTTCTTTATCCTGATCGCTGGTGCTATCAAGTATATTAATCGGTTCACTTTCGGCCTTTTGCTTCCAAATAAATATAACGCTCTCATCGTCACCGGATGCCAGCAGTTCTCCATTGGGCGACCACTTAACTACATTAACAGCTCGCTGATGGCGTGTTAAATCTGCGGCTACATCGAGCAGCAACTCAGATCCATTCTCAGCATAATTCATGTACCAGATCAGTACGTGGGAGTCTGTGCCTCCAGACGCAAGGCGGTAGAATTTACTAGCAGTACCACCACTCTTGGGCTGAATATCAACGCTTAACACTGGATCTCTATTGTGCCAAGATATTTCAGGAATTTTGCACTTCATATTTGCACTGGATTGGTTTTAATTTACTATAAATTATGAAACTCTTCTAAAGCACAAAAATTGTTTCAACTGCGTTTATTTCGCGCCACAAGAAACGTCAAATGGCTAAAATTTGTAGTGATGCCAAATTGTAATTTTTTCAATGACTTTTTGAACACTTCCAAAAACACAACGACCACAGTGGCTAAAATACAGCAATTATGTGTTAAAACTAGTGTCCGACCGAATATTCGGTTTCCGTTTCGGCCAGTTTCGGCCCTTTTAGTCAGTTTCGGCTATTCGGCATCAATATGGCCGAAACCGAAACCGAAACCGAATAACTCTAAACACTAAAAAGTTCCTTAAAGTTAGTGTCCGACCGAAACCAAAATTTTGGCCGAAACCGAAACCGAATTTCGGCCATTTTTGTAATATTCGGCCGAAACCGAAACCGAAACCGAAACTGAATGTCTACTTGAAAATTGTTTTAAAAAACAAATTATTTTTTTAATTTCTTAGTTAAAAGCTTTCAAATATATAACAATTGAAACAGATTATAATAACGTATATTCGATTAATATTATTTTGCCTTTATTCATAAAAATTTACGAACCTCTTATAAAGCCTTTACAAAAAAAATTTCAAAAACAGTGCCCATAAACGTCCAATAACGACAAAAATCTCTTATAAAGGCTTCTTAAATGAGTAACCTTCAATAAACCCTTGATAAAGTCTTTTTAAAATTTTTACTCTAATGTGAGCACAAATATTGTCAAAAATACTTCAAACTGTTTCAAAAAATATGAAAACATGGCAAAACATTTCAAAATATTGAAAATAAAAATTATAAGTGACAATTTTTTCACAGAAGAACATAGATTAAACAATTTTTTGACTGTTTGCATGTCAAAGTATTGATAAAATTGTGACAAATAAACAAAAAATTATTGAATTCATCAAATTCACGAACCATTCTTGACACTGTTCCCATTTCAAATTGTGAGTGTTCCTATTTTAATAAATAAGCTGAGACAATATTTGTATGAATAACAAAATTTTAAAAAACATTTTATCTCTAAAAAGCTTTCTGACTATTGAGCACTTTAAATCTATTTCAAGATATTTTTATGAATACGACCGTTTGAATATTAATGTTCAACTTTAAAATAATAAATATGGAGATCATTTTAATACCACTTTAAGGAACTTTTAAGTATTTAAAGTTAAATAACTTAATATTAGAATCTAAAAAAAACTACATTTATCGTTTTGTGCTGGACTCAACTCACACGGTCAATCAAATGACTGAATTTCACGTTTTTGTTCTACTTAACACCATTAAAAATTTTGATGAAAGCGAACTCACATCTACCATTGAAATATATGTAAGAACCGAATTAGTAGTGTCCGATCAAATATTCGGTTTCGGTTTCGGCCATATTGATGCCGAATAGCCGAAACTGATTAAAAGGGCCGAAACTGGCCGAAACCGAAACCGAAACCGAATATTAGGTCGGACACTACTTAAAGTGGTATTAAAAATTATCTCTTTATTTATTATTTTAAAGTTGAACTTTAATATTCAAAGAATATTTATCGTATGTATACGTTATTATTATCTGTTTGAATTGTTTTGTTTTTGAAAGCTTTTAATAAAATTAAAAAAAAATAAAATGTTTTTAAAAACAAATTTGTATGTAGACTTTCAGTTTCGGTTTCGGCCGAATATTACAAAAATGGCCGAAATTCGGTTTCGGTTTCGGTTTCGGCCAAAATTTTGGTTTCGGTCGGACACTAGTTAAAACACGATACCTTCAAATTAAACTTCAATGAAACAACTTTGATAGATTTTTAATTGAATTTATATTTAATGTAATTTAATTTAGTAGAAATAATTACACAAAAAAGCTGACAAGTCTGCGAAAGTTAAAACATTCTTTGTTCCGTACTATGGAACGAATATATATCTCTCGTCATCTAATCTCGCGAAATTTTATTGTATTATATTTTCGAGGTTTTAATGCAATGGTTTTAACATTTTTAATCAAAAACATTTCTTATGCGGACTTATTTGACTAAACTTGTATTCTTAACTCTACTTGGAGTCTTTACTTTGAAGCTGTCGAGCGTATTATGAGAAAGACGGAAGCCCATCGACAACCAACTGATTGGACCTTATCAGTGTGGGCTTCTGATAGGAATGCCAGATGCGCTGTTTTAAACAGTACAGTACTGTTTTTTTCACAAAGTACTGTTTTATTAGCAACATAGAAAACAGTACGTAAAAGTACTGTTTTTAACTATTTACTGTTATTGTATTAGTTCAGCTTGAATTTTTCTAAAAAATTATGTCGTCTAACATGTTTCCCGTTTTTTCCCATCTAACATTATTGGACGACATGTTAGATCGTTTGAAGACCCCTATTAAAAGTATTTGTTTGAGTTGCCCTGAACGCAATTTCTCATTCATTTTATTAAACTCACAATCATTTTTTGTTTTATGTTCGTTTTTTGGCTTTTTTATCATAATTTATTATAAATAGTGAATTGAAAGAGATTAATAAAATTTGAACTGTTTTTTTTTTTAACTGTACTGGTTTTTTTATCTTAATATACTGTTTTTGCCTATTTTAAATCTGGTAACCCTAGCTTCTGACCTGTTAAGTCCTCCAACGTTCAGATCTTTACTCTACGACAAATTCAATGATTTCAGTATTGGTACTTTAAATTCAGTAGGCAATTGAGAAGCAGAGCTTTCCTCGACGAAAAAAACTGAAGCTCTATTAATCAATTAGCATGCCTGTCCTACTAAACGCAGCACAAACCTAGACGTTGAGCAGCACTGATGAAAGGACTTTATAAGCGTTCAAGAGAAAAATCCCTCTCAAGATCTAAGGTCCATTCAGAGTCAATGGTAAGTACCGGATACGATGAACCACGAATTGTACGAGCTGTATGCCGACATCGATATAGTCAAGCGTATTCGGTGGTTTCGGTGGCTGGGTCATGTCGAGAGAATGAACGACGACGCTGTAACTAAAAATTTTTCGATTCGGTACCAAGCGGCGGCCAACGCAGACGAGGAAGACCGCATCTCCGTTTGAATGAGCAAGCATTGGATAACCTGACAACGCTTGGAGTTTTCAACTGGCGCCAGCAAGCGCACGACAAAAGAGGCTGGCGCAAATTCTTAGACAATACCAAAACCGACCTACGGTTGTAAGCGCCAACTAAGTAAGTAAGCATATCTATCGGAGTAAGAGGAAGAACATCAATACAAAAAGAAAAAGTACTCCTCCAAATGGCTAATGAGTAGAGAAGAGAAAAGTAAATTAACTCCAAATTTTAGCACTAAATGGCACCATCGTCCAAATCTGCTCATCCACTGTAGAAGTGCGGCCTTTATCAGCTCTGGTCTCAGAAGCTTTATATTTGGAGATTTGTGGGTGCCTGTGAAGATATAATGGCGGTGTGGTTTGCCTCGGTGGCGATTCATGAACTGCGCAGAAGTAAGACTTCAATCAAATTTTTCCCATTTTTATAACAAGAATTAAGTTTTTTTTAAGTTTAAGTTGCAATCTTATGAAATATAAAAAATTCGAAACAGTTTTGTTTTAATAACTTTAACCAAAACACCAAAACCAAAATATATTCCAAAAGAGGTTGTGCAAAACATAAGCAACTTTTCGTGTCTCAAAATTATTTAAGGACTGGCTGACCCGGCAAACATTGTTTTGCCTTCAATTTTTATTTTCACCGAAAGTGTGGTGCCGTTGCAAAGTTGTGGCGGATTGATATTTAGAAGAAGAATGGTGGGTACAGTGAACCCACATATCAAATATTGTTCAAATACCGTTAACAGCAGCTGATATAAAGAATTTTTTATTTTTGATAGCTGACCCGACAGACGTTGTCCTGTCCTAATAAAAAAAAAAAATTGTGTTTGTTTTGTGAATTTGTGAAAAGCTGTTGCAAATGTGTAAAAATAGTTAAAAAGGCGGAAAATACGTTTTTTTTAATGATAATTTTTATTCATATAGGTTTGGGGTATGTTTGATTTACATTTGATTTACATTTGAAAATAAGTGCAATGAATCTTATGGTGTGTTATTAACATTTTGATTGAAAGATCTCTAGTCAGGTAACCAATTAAAATAAAGGAATTTTTTTTCGATTGTTTAACTGTGATAACATAATTTCGTTCATTGCAATGCTCTGTGATACCAAGGTTGATTTATTTAAGAGGGGATTTATACAGTGAAACTAGTTGCATGAGACTGTCAAAAGTGAGGGTGCGCAGTATGAAACGAAAATGAGGGGAAAAAGTCTCTTGGGCTGTGATTTCATGAAACTTTTTGACGTTATATTTTCATATTTTCGTCGTTGACTGAATTTTCAGAGCAAAGTCTCTGCAACTCAATTTCTTCATATAATTTGAAGATGAAACTTGAAAAGAGAACTTCAGAAAATCTCATGCGACTAGTTTCATTGTATAAATCAACTTTAAGGTTGCATACATTTTTTGACGCATCCTTATTTTATGTAAACAAAAATATTTTGACGTTTGCAGAGTAGGATTTTGTGCTGCTCGAGAAAAAAAAAGTATTTTTCAGAGTTTTGTGCAGTTTTCTGTTTTATTGTGTACACACTAAGTCAAGATGTGTTAAAATTTTGATTTTTGTCAAAATTGGAAGTAAAAGTGGTTTTTACGATCACCGTTGTACAATGCAATGAAAGTTTCGAATATGAAAATATTTATTTGGTCTGTCTTTCTTGATTTTCTTAATATATATTTATTTCATTAAACCTTTTTTAGGGCATAGTACTGAAATCCTTCAATCAAAACTAAAATTATGGGGGTAGATCAAACTCAATGACTTAATTTTATCAGGACATCCGAATTAAAAAAGGACCAATAAAAGTACTAAACAAAAATTTTAGTATTCTATTTACCAAATAGTACTACAAAAAACTACCAATAGTATTATATTCAGGCAGCCGTGTCAGTTCTTTACTCAAATGACCATGGTTGAATAACAAGGTTGCTTCAAAACTACTGTGCTCTCTTTCGCATATCCGAAAGTGTCAAAATCAACTGGCTGTCGAAAAAAAGAACAGCAACAACAACAGCTGAAGCAGTTCGCTTTGACATTTGTGGCAGTCGCGCTCTCCGTGTTGCGGCTACCTTATTCAGTGTACCCTGGAACAGACCATTGGTCTGTTCGAGTACTGATAATTTGTGATAATTTTCTTACCCGAAGAAATTTCTCGGACTGAAACTTGCAACTTTTGACAAGGAGGGGGAATGTTTTACTCTCTCCATTGCACTCTCTTTTACCATTTTTTCGAGTACGGGAACGCTTCTCGGACTAACACTGGTAAATTGGACTAAAACTTTAGAGTACGGGAACAGACCTAATGACTGCCCTTGAAACTTGTTAATTGTCACTGCAAATGCAAGCTTTACCGGAAAATATAAGCGTTTAAGATCGAATGGCATGTCGGTCGAAATCATTGGGATCCGTGGTATCAAAACGTCTTCACCTTTGTACTATCCTTCAAGCTGACGTTATTCATCACGTTTTTACCGCAAGACAGATTCCATTATAAAGACGTGGTAGGTTTATGTTTCGTAACATTATGATTGTCGACCCGACTTTCAGTTGGAGATTGTGAGGCGGTAGTCCGGGTAATGCCAGCGAGTTTAAAAACTCCGTTGGATAGTTGACGACATCATCTTGGGAAATAACAGAATCCACCGATTTGTACGTCATCAATTCGACAGCTATTTCAGATTGAATCTTAAAATTCAATTCGTCGCCATCTATGTTTTTCACAGCCAATATAGCACGTTCGCTCAACCAATCATGATTTTAATTTTGTAATTTTGTGCAATGTTTGGAAAAACCTTTCGGATGAGTTCGGATTTTGATTCGGTGAACTGGCAGAAAGCGACAGGAAATTGAATGCAGTCGGTTGAAATGTTAACCGTGATTTCGCCGTTGCCAATGTCCAGCAATTGTTTTAAAAATACTTCTCCAGACTGATCGTTCTGCAGGTCGACACGCATGTTCACAGTCAATTTGAGTTTCTTGACGTGTTTCCACAAAACGGACTACTTCAAACACGCATTAAGTTCATCGGCTGGAGTTTATCGTGGAATCACTGGCAATGTTTGACGAAAATCACCTGCCAACAGAATCATATTACCACCAAACTGGTTTTGATTGTTTCGTAAATCTTGCATCGTTTTGTCTAATGCCTTCAAAGACT
This sequence comes from Tetanocera ferruginea, assembly GCA_958299015.1. Taxonomy (NCBI): domain Eukaryota; kingdom Metazoa; phylum Arthropoda; class Insecta; order Diptera; family Sciomyzidae; genus Tetanocera; species Tetanocera ferruginea. The sequence goes on along the minus strand of OY282640.1, from coordinate 54,327,371 downwards.
TTATGCGCCATTGTACACTCATCCCAAACGATCAGTTTGCTTTGTTGCAAGACTTTGGCCATCGCAGTGTTCTTGGAAATGTTGCATGTTGAATTTTCATTGATTTGCATATTCAATGGCGACTTGAGTGCTGAATGAGCAGTTCGACTGCCTTCCAACAACGTAGCTGCAATTCCTAAGTGTAACGATTGATTCTAAGTGTAATACCTTGGAAGTGGACAATTTTTCTTTATGTAAAAAACTTTTGTAGACTATTACAAACATTTAAAAAAAAAAATTAGCTAAACCAGCCCAGGTGTTCTGCAATTTTAGATATATATATCAAAACAGTGGCCAAAAAAGTGGGCGTGGTCAATTTTTCTTTCAGTAAAAACTTAAATTGATTACTAGAACATGTAAAAAAGAATTAGCCAAATCAGTGCAGCCGTTGGCCGATTTTAGATAAATCGGAAAAAGTGGGCGTAAAATTAGGCGTGGTCAATTTTTCTTTCCATAAAAATCTAAGTTTGACTACGACGAACATTTAAAAAAAAAAATTATCCAAATTGGTCCAGTCGTTCTCAACCAGAGCTGTAAAATTTGCATTCATATTCAGAATTCTAAGTACAAGTGAATAAGGACAAAAGAATGCTATTCATTGAAAACAAAATTGATCCATGAATAAAATTTTCAATTCACATTCAATTTCAGAAAATTGATTTATTATTCATTTCGATTATTCATTTTTCTTTATTCAGAATAATGCATTCATTTTTTTATTCAAATGAATGCTATTCATAAAGAATGCAATTCACAAAGAATCGTTATTCATTTTGCATTCATGCATTCATTTTTTATTCATTATTCATTTTTTATTCATTATTCATTTTTTATATAAGGGGGCGATCTTCACATGGCAACGTGTCTGACTGCCTCAACTTGGCGAGGCCAGCATTATCCATGTCGAAATCGTCTCAAGTCGACTCAAACCTCCGCGTGGTGTCTCCTGGTAACGTCAAAGTACTATCGCCCGATAAACTTTGGCGGCGAATCTGAGCGGCGGGCTTCCTTTGGCCATCAAGCAAAGGTTGTGCGTTGGGTTTGAAGCCCACCATGTAATAAAACCATTTCAATGAAAAGTATAAGAATTAATAAAAGAATGATCCCCAAATCTGATGACGACTACCGCAAACGAAAAACTGATAATGATTTACGGATATGCACCTGGAATGTCCGAACCCTAAATTGGGATGGTGCCTCTATCCAACTGATTGATATCTTGGAAAGATATAATTCTGATATCACTGCAATCCAAGAAATGCGATGGAAGGGACAGGGTTGCTTACGGCAAGCATCCTGTGATATCTACTACAGCGGCCATGCGGAGAAGCACGAGTTTGGATGCGGATTTGTAGTTGGCAAGAGAATACGGCATCATGTCCTGCGATTCACTCCTGTGAACGAACGACTTGCCATAATCCGCTTCAAGGCTACATTTTTTAACATAAGCCTAATATGTGCGCACGCTCCGACAGAAGAAAAAGATGACGAGACCAAAGAAAGTTTTTACGAGCGCCTTGAAGACGCATACGAGCGCTGCCCCCGTCATGACATAAAAATCGTGCTTGGTGACTTCAACGCCAAGGTGGGTAAGGAAAACATATTTGGTCCAACAGTCGGAAAGTTCAGCCTCCACGACAACACATCCGATAACGGAATGAGGTTGATTGACTTCGCCGCAGCACGAAACATGGTCGTTAGTAGCACTAGATTCAAGCATCTCAATATTCATAAGGCCACTTGGCTGTCCCCTGATCAAAAAACATGCAACTAGACGTACGCACGATCCGTGGTGCTAACATAGACTCGGATCATTATCTTGTCGCAGCCAAGATCCGCACACGTCTATGCGCAGCTAAGAATGCTCGCAATCCTACACAAAGAAAGCTAGACGTCGATAAGCTGCAGTCAAAACGGACGGCCGAAGCCTTCGGTACTCGACTCTCACTCCTGCTTCAAGAAAGCACTCCTCCGATCGACGATATATGCGGACAGTGGACGCACATATCCCACTCTATGCGTACGGCTGCCGAAGAGGTGATAGGCTACCACCGCCCTCGCCGAAACCAGTGGCACGACCAGGAGTGTCGCGACGCCACTGCAAAGAAGGACGCCGCCTACAAAGCCACCCTGCAGTCGGTTGTGACGCGTGCTGTTAAGGAGCGATACCGAGAGAAGAGGAGGGAAGAGAGACGCATTTTCAGGCGAAAAAAACGAGAGGCGGAAATGCGTGAGTGCGAGAAAATTGAGATGCATGGCGACAGGAATGAGACTCGAAAATTTTTCGAAAAAATAAGACGCCTGGCCGATGGTTTTAAGACCGGAGCCTCTTCCTGCAAGGACGAAAATGGGAATCTAGTGACAGATATCCAGAGTGCACTGATGCTATGGAGGGAACACTTCTCTAGTCTTTTAAATGGCGACGCTGACAGCAATCCCGCCAGTGGAGATGATATCCCGGAAACCCCAATCATGGATGACAGCGTTGAAGTTCCGCTGCCCGACTATAACGAGGTCTTAACAGCTATAGCTCGGCTTAAAAACAACAAAGCCGCAGGAGCCGATGGTCTACCGGCTGAGCTGTTTAAGACTGGTGGCGAAGCTCTGTTTAAATGCATTAACAGACTTCTATGCAGAATATGGTCGGAAGAATGCATCCCAGATGATTGGAACCTCAGTGTGCTCTGCCCAATCCACAAGAAAGGCGATCCCACCATTTGCGCCAACTACCGTGGGATTAGCCTTCTAAATATCGCATATAAGGTCCTGTCGAGCGTATTGTGTGAAAGACTGAAGCCCATCGTCAACCAAGTGATTGGACCTTATCAGTGTGGCTTCAGACCTGGAAAGTCCACCATTGACCAGATCTTCACGCTCCGACAAATCTTGGAAAAGACCCTCGAAAAACAAATCGACACGCACCATCTCTTTGTCGATTTCAAAGCCGCCTTCGACAGTCCAATAAGGAGTCACCTATACTCGATCATGTCTGAATTTGGTATTCCTGCCAAGCTAATACGTCTTTGCAGGATGACACTGTACAACACCAGCAGCGCAGTGAAAATCGGGAAGGACCTCTCCCTTCCGTTCGATACCAAGCGAGGTTTCAGACAAGGTGATTCCTTATCGTGCGACTTCTTTAATATAGTAATGGAGAAGATCATCCGAGCTGCTGACCTGAGACGCAGCGGCACAATTTTCTATAAGAGCGTTATGCTGCTGGCGTATGCTGATGATATTGACATCATTGGCCAAAATACGCGCGAAGTCAGTGCAGCATTCTCCAGGCTAGAAAAAGAGTCGAGTCGAATGGGTCTTGCAGTGAACGCAGATAAAACGAAGTATCTCGTATCAACAAACAAACAGTCCCAGCGTCTTGGAAACCACGTCACTGTTGACAACACCTCCTTTGAGGTAGTGAAGGACTTTGTTTACCTGGGATCCAGTATTAACTCCTCCAACGATATCAGTATTGAGATTAAACGAAGGATAACTCTTGCCAACAGGTGTTACTTTGGGCTCAGCAGGCAATTGAGAAGCAGAGCTCTCTCTCGACGAACAAAACTGACGCTCTATAAGTCAATAATCATGCCCGTCCTACTATACGCATCACAAACCTGGACGTTGAGCAGCTCTGATGAAAGGACTTTGGGAGCGTTCGAGATAAAAATCCTTCGCAAGATCTATGGTCCAATCTGCGTCAATGGCGAGTACCGAATACGATGGAACCACGAGTTGTATGAGCTATATGCCGACATCGATATAGTCAAGCGTATTAAAATAGAGCGGCTTCGCTGGCTAGGTCATGTCGAGAGAATGAACGACGAAGCTCCAGCGAAAAAAATATTGGATTCGGTACCCAGCGGTGGCCAACGCAGACGAGGAAGACCGCATCTCCGTTGGAAAGACCAGGCATTGGATAACCTGACGACGCTTGGAGTTTCCAACTGGCGCCAGCAAGCGCACGACAAAAGAGGCTGGCGCAAATTCTTAGACCAGGCCAAAACCGACCAACGGTTGTAAGCGCCATCTAAGTAAGTAAGTAAGTATTCATTTTTTATTCATTATTCATTTTTTATTCATTATTCATTTTTTATTCATTATTCATTTTTTATTCATTATTCATTTTTTATTCATTATTCATTTTTTATTCATTATTCATTTTTTATTCATTTTTCATTTTTTATTCATTATTCATTTTTTATTCATCATTCATTTTTTATTCATTTCTTCATTTTTTATTCATGAGAGAACACTATTTTCACTCAATTCACGCGAAGCTTCACAGTTGCGAATTTAAAATTGAAATTTTACTTCAATTAAAAACATAAAACAATTGGCCCAAGATCCCGGTAATTGCGCTTTTGCACCGAACTAAAAATATACTACTTTGGTTGCAAAATTAACACCACAGGCATGAATAAAAAATGAATAATGAATAAAAAATGAATAATGAATAAAAAATGAATAATGAATAAAAAATGAATAATGAATAAAAAATGAATAATGAATAAAAAATGAATAATGAATAAAAAATGAATAATGAATAAAAAATGAATAATGAATAAAATATGAATAATGAATAAAAAATGAATAATGAATAAAAAATGAATGCATGAATGCAAAATGAATAACGATTCTTTGTGAATTGCATTCTTTGTGAATAGCATTCTTTATGAATAGCATTCATTTGAATAACAAAATGAATGCATTATTCAGAATAACGACAAATGAATAATAGAAATGAATAATTAATCAATTTTTAAAAATTGATTGTGAATTCAAAATTTTATTCATGAATCAATTTTGCATTCATTGAATGTATTCTTATTTCGTTATTCACTGATTCAAAATTTTGTAGAAGCAATCAAATTGAATGCATTCTTTTACAGCTCTGTTCTCAACTGATGCAATTACCAACGAACGACATTTGATTTTTATTTACAATATATAAGATTAAACATTTTTTCGTTCTCAAATTTTAACATTTTTCACATAATCTATAGACGGATAAAAGTTAATCGCAAGGAGAACTTACCCAGAAAGGATTTAATACATTTTGAACGGAGTGATGTACTAATTCCCAACTTATATACATCTTCTCTATCTTCAAATATCTTCCCTAATAAGTTCATACGTTCCTACATTCTATTTGAAATTTTTTGATTTTTAAGTATAAGCTAATTTGTAATAAATTAGTTTGTGGTTATCTTTTTGATACATAATTTTCTTTAAAATGAATTTATTTTGAAACGGTAATTACTTTGTTTTACAATGATTGAATTTTACGACACAAATATAAAATAAATTTCATTTTTTTCATACATAAAAGTAGTCATATTTTAATAAAAACATCAGGACAAACTATGTGAATTTCCATTGAATTTTAAATGAAACCTTTTCGAAATATAAAAATGGACTGAGTGTAGGACTAATTTACTTTAGGACATAAACTTAAGTTTTTTTTTTTATAAATAATGTTTGGAAATCTGTTAAATATTTTATCTCACTAGTTTGGAATACTGAGTGCAACTCAATTGTGTCGCATGCCCATGTTTTGCTGTTGTTGCATTTGCAGCTGTTGCTGTTGTTGCATATGATGCATTTGCTGCTGTTGTTGTTGTATATGTTGTTGTTGCAATTGAAATTGTTGCTGTTGTAATTGTTGCTGTAGCTGTTGTTGCTGCAATTGCTGTTGATGTTGCAAGTGTTGCTGTTGTTGTTGTATTTGTAATTGCTGTTGCAGTTGCTGCTGAGTCAATTGCTGTTGTTGTTGTTGTTGCTGCTGCTGCTGTTGAGTCTGAGAAACACCCATCATAAGACCCATTGCCATAGATGTTGGTTGAGATTGAGGTGCAATGGGCTGTATTGGTCCAGGTTGTTGTTGGTTAATAACATTTGGTTGTTGTTGTTGTTGCTGCTGCTGTTGTTGTTGTTGTTGTTGTTGGTGTTGTTGTTGTTGTTGTTGTTGTTGTTGTTGTTGCTGTTGTTGTTGTTGTTGTTGTTGCACAGTTAGTGATGCCGTATTGATAATCGATGTTTGAACATTATCCGTGCTAAATTAAAGAAAATTCCTTTTTATAAGAAATAAATACGTGAAAATGTATAATTTACCTTTTTTCGGTATGAATATCTTCCAAATTTAAATGTGTTATAAACCTCAGACGCATCTGCAAAGCGGGACGCAATCGTTTTATAATTGCTTCGGACTCGTTTTTAATTATATTGCCGACATGTATATATTTTATGTGATATCTTAAAATGTTTGAAATTTCTTAAAACTTTATCAACTTGATTTTTTTTATACATACAGAAAGTCACAAATTGGATCCATGTATTCTAGAGGCATCGGTCCATGATGCTTATCGACAAGTTCCAATAATTCGTACAAAAGTATAGCTATACCAGCTACTGCATTTGGTTTTTCCTGCTCAATACGTTGCAAAAATGGACCAAAGACATGACATAGAAACACAAGCTGATGTTCCGTTTTGACACACACTTTAAGCTTTTCCTTCAGGTATCTAGTTTAAAATTCAAGGTGGAAATAACGTTGCACCATATGCCGTGAAGTACTTACTTTGTCATGGAAGCCAACTTAAAGCCACCCATGTGATGAAATAATGAGTGAGCCACCGCCAAAACAACGGCATAAGTTTTCTCAATCATAGCTTCTCGCACTGTTTTAAAATTAAACATTTCAAAAGCAGAGAAGCGATAAGTCCATTTTAACATTTTTGGTGAGTTTAAGACGTCCTGTAGACGTTCGTAGATGCCACTCCAGTAAGCCTCCGGCAAAGCAGCCAATATAATGCCAACAGCATTAATGTAACTATGTATCTCTTGTTGTGGTATTAATGGATAGCCTTTGACTATCACATCAATTAAATTGTTAGAGACAATTTGTGGTGCAATTGGCAGACTTAGCAATTCAACACATGTCACATAAAGGGCATGGGTGGGCGCATTTGGAAACTCATTAAAACGCCAATCAATATTGTGAAAAACATTTTTGCCGTTTATAGCTTAAAAAAGACATTAAAAAAGGTTTGCGATTGAAAGGTTTTAAATAAAACTTACTATCTGATAAACGGCGTAGCAAATTCATATAGTAATTTAGCTCCGGATTCCACAAGAGCTCTTGGTTTTGTAAAAATAATTTATACTGTTCACTAACACACCAGTTTGGTGGTCTTATATCCGCAAAGGAACCAGTTACTGCACTTACCTGTTTGTTTTTCATTAATAAATGGCATATAAATATATATTGAAATTTCAAAGAACTAAAAACTAACCAGCTTCTTCTTAAGCGATGGACGCTCTCGTAGTATACGCTCATAGAAATGTAATGTGTTATACAAATACGTGATCGGACGATCTGTAATATGTAAGAAAATAATTGCATAGATAATGAGGTGAAGGAACTTAAATAAAGCTCTCGTATTTAAATATCTAACCCTTGATATTTAATATTACCATGGAATTTGTAGAGAACACCCAAATGATCCAATATGACTTCGAGTATTTGATGAACGTGTTGTATGGGCAATTCTATAAAACGATGTATAACAATATCCAGTACTGGTAAGAATCTTAAACACACGTTGCAAAAATAGACAGGAAGTGGTGGATGTGAAGCCGATTCATCTGGCGCAAATTTTTCGGGATATTTCTGATGGAACGATAAATGTTTTTCGTGCCTAGAAAAATGACACAAAAGGATTAGGATTTCGTTGTGGAAGCTTAATTTGAGAACAATGATTGAAGGAAAAAAGACTAACAAGGTGGACAATGTCCAACCCTGATATGTTGAATCTGCCACAAATAAAGGGCACTTTTGCTTTCATGGCAGAACGTTACTTATTGTAACAGCTTTTGCATTACCTTAAAACTAGAGTTTCAATAACGTTCATTATTGAACTACCACCGTAGCATTTTGTTGCTTCTTTTGCTAAAGTTCTCAACTCAATCAAGAACTTAAGCGTTCTCATTGTGTTATGCTTTTTATTCCAAGTGCCATAAATGCAATAGAATAAGTCTACTTGCCCATTTTGGGAAGGTACTGTCAAAAGTAATATGCTTCTGTGGATCTGTTGCGGTAATGTTGTTCGTTGATAAATAACACCGATGCATACAATTTTGTCGTACCTGGGATAAGTACGAGTCTAGAATTAACTGACTCTGAACATATCATTTCAGATGGCACTGTTGAAAGAGTGCCTGAGATCTAAGCCCAAGTAGAAAAACTCGTCTAGTGTAGAGGTTTTTGCAACGTAAACTCAAAATTATTTGCATTTTCTTCTATCAGCTGATAGATGATTGAGCTTGTGCTATGTTTTATTCACAGTTGCAGCTTATTTTACTTACTTAGCTGACGCGTTCAACCGTTGGTCGGTTTTGACTTTTTGACTTGACTTGACGGTTTTGACTTGCGCCAGTCTCTTTTGTTGTGCGCTTGCTTGTGGCAGTTAGCTGACTTCAAGCGTTGTTAGGTTATCCAATGCCTGGTCTTTCCAACAGAGATGCGGTCTTTCTCTTCCACCGCTGGGTACCGAATCAAATAATTTTTTCGCTGGAGCTTCGTCGTTCATTCTCTCGACATGACCTAGCCAGCGAAGCCGCTCAATTTTAATACACTTGACTATTTCGATGTTAGCATATAGCACATACAGCTCGTGATTCAAAAGTAGTTGGTACTCGCCATTTATACAGATTGCACCATAGATCTTACGAAGGCTTTTCCTTCAAATGCTCCCAAAGTCCTTTCATCGGTGCTGGTCAACGTACAGGATTGTGATGCGTATAGTAAGTTGGACATGATTATTGACTTAGAGAGCATAAGTTTTGTTCGTCGGGAAGGAACTCTGCTACTCAATTGCCTACTGAGTCCAAAGTTACACCTGCTGGCAACAGTTATACTTCGTTTAATCTCAATACTCCTATCAATGGAAGAGTTAATGCTGGATCCCAGGTAAACGAAATCCTTCTAAACCTCAAAGGGGTGTTGCCAAAAGTGACGTGGTTTCCAAGAGGCGGGGACTGTTTGTTTGTTGACACAAGATATTTCGTTTTATCTGCGTTCACTTCAGATAACCCATTGACCTATTGACCCATTCGACTAGACTCTTTTTCTAGCCTAGAGACTGCTGCACTGACTTCACGCCTATAATAGACAAGGACGTCAATATCATCAGCATTCACCAGCAGCATGGATGATTTTTTCCATAACTATATTAAAAAAGTCGCACGATAAGGAATCGCTTTTGACCTCGAACGGAGGAGAGAGATCCTTTCCGATTTTCACTGCGCTGCTGGTGTTGCTCAGCGTTATTCTACATCAGCTTTATTTTATTTATTTATTTATTATGTATGGCAACGGAACTTTAACGCTTTCATCCATAATTGAGGTTTCTGGGATATTATCTCTATTGTAGTAATTTATCACCTCTTCGGCATACATCTTCGATCGGAGGAATGCTTTTTTGAAGCAGGAATGAGATTCGAGTAGCGGAGGCTTCGGCTGTCCGTTTTGACTGCAGCTTATCGACGTCTAGCTTTCTCTGTGTAGGCTTGGGAGCATTCTTAGCTGAGCACAGACGCGTGCAGATGTTGGCTGCGACAAATAATGATCTGAGTCTATGTTGGCACCACGGATCCTGCTTACGTCTGGCAGAGTACCTTTCGTCAATCAAAACGTGATCAATTTGGTTGCGCGTTTTCTGATCAGGGGACAACCAGGTGGCCTTATGAATATTGAAAGCTTTGAATCTGGTGCTACTAGATTCTAGTACTTCGTGTTGCGGTAAAGTCAATCAACCTCATTCTGTTATGGGACGTGTTTTCGTGGAGGCTGAACTTTCCGACTGTTGGACCAAATGTTTTCCTTACCCTCCTAGGCGTTTAAGTCACCAAGCAACATTTGCATGTCATGTCGGGGGCAGCGCTCGTATGCATTTTCAAGGTGCTCGTAAAAATGTTCTTTGGTCTCGTCATCTTTTTCTTTTGTGGGAGCGTGCGAGCACTTTAAGCTGATGTTAAATAAATTTTGCCTTGAAGCAAGGCAAGTCTTTCGTTCACAGGAGTGAATCGCAGGACATAATGCCATATTCTCGTAGGATGCGTGCCGTAAGCAACCCCGCCCTTCCATCGCACTTCTTGGATTGCAGTGATATCAGCTTTATATGTTTCTATTATATCAATCAGTTTCCATTATATCACCCCAATTTAGGGTGCGGACATTCCAGATACATATCCGTAAATCAATATCATTGGGAATCATTTTTCTCATTATTCTTATTATATAGTCTGCTGATGCTTGTTGATACGACTTGATGACAGCTTAGTTTGGTTTTCGTAACTTATGCCCATTCACAACTCTCTTTGCTAATTCTTTTAGATAAATCTAAAACAGCTTTACAGTTAGAAGAAACCAAGGTAAGGGCGTTTGCCTTAGGACAATTTAAGTTAGTTTTAGATACCCGACCAGCGTGTATCGTTTTTGTGCCCGGCTGGGTATAAATTTACCTGAAAACCAAGTGAGTCAGGCAATATAAGGGTGTAACTTTGTTCAGTATATCTCTTTCAAACCTACGGTAGACTTTATGACTTATTATAATCTGCAACTATAAAATTAGTTAACTATAAAGATTTTGAATCTACTCGGTTTGAAACTATTATATATTCGTAGCAGCCGTCCGCCATCACTTTCTGCAGTTGCATGAGGGTTAAACAAACTTTCCAATAACTTTAATGCACCAGAATGTCTCTTCCATAATTCTTGGAAAATGCTTTATTTCGAGGAGGCGTGTTACATGTTCAATAGAATATTGTTTCCAGAAATAGCAAACAATTTCAATCCAGAGTTCCTGATAGTACTATGTCAACATATTAGCATATTTGTCAGAAGACTGGCAGTTATCTAGAATTCGTCTAGAAAAGAGAAGCAATCTCTGGTCTTCTTCATTGCTTCTCTTATATCTGTCAAGATCAAGTTTCAGTAGATTCGTTATAAGCTTTCTTATAACCATCTTGTATCCGGGACAACAATGTATCTTAGAGTGCCGCAGTTTTTTCTTTCAATTTTTGCTTTTTTTAGAATTGACCATTAATTTGGAGGTCTTCTTAGCTGTATTGAAATCTTCACCTAAGTTTTTACATGAAATAATATTAAACTTTAGTTTGTACTTGCCAATTGTTTTGCTTCCAATGATCTGGACTATTTTCTTTACAGAACTCCTGAACGCGATTTCGCAACTCCGATGCTTTCAACAGCAGTAGTTGTATGATAAGAAAACAGACCTGTGCCTCATTACCTTCCTGGGTACGCAAAGCCAAACACAAAACCACACGATCTATAGTCACAACATTATATTTCCAGATCATATGATTGATGGTGTCGACACACTTGTGTATAAAATCCTTGCCATTTGAATTTGCCACCTCGTACACCAAATAATCGCAGAGTTTGCGTAAATGCGCCGATAAAGCGCGAGCGCTGATGCCCTCAAGTATTCTAAGTGTATTGTTTTGCAAAGATAAGAAAAAAAGGATATAAGATATTAAAGGCATTCATCAATTAAAGCATATTTTACTTGTAAGCTACTGGGCTGATATTCTCCGTTTCCCAAATCATTTTGAAGAGCAGACAAAGAAACAGCGGATTTGTATTGGGACGTATGAAATGAGCAATAATATCATTTTCATTCGACATTGAAGTCCAATTGCGATACTCTTCATCAACAGACTTTTTTAGCAGTTGTTTATTTTCCAATGGAGTGCCATTTTGAGTGAAAAACTCATTGAGCGCAGGTGGAAAACAGGCTAGGGAATGCGACGCCCACGAATGCGGTGTATTTTGCATGATTGAAGTTAACAGTTCTTTGCACCATGTTTGCATATCATCACCTAAAAAGGACAAGAAGTTTTAGCGCTTTAAGTAGAACGTAATTTATGTTTTTTTTTTTATAAATTACCTGAACCTGTTATGTGCATGGAACGTGCAAGTGTTAAAATCAAAACTCTATTAAGTTCTTCGCTTTCGCCTGAGGCTACAGAACCTGGAGTTTTTTCATTGAAATAACGAGATAGTTGCGGCTGCACCTCAGCTGAACCAAGACCAGTGATCAGACGTAGAGCAGTGGACTCAAAACTGTGAAGAAGACAATATTTTTTTAAGATATTTTGATATGTATTAAGGTCATGTACCATAAGTTTAACTGCATTTTATTTGTCTGCGGTACTGAAGCTAATGAATGCAAATGGGAAAGCAGTTGAACGCGGTAATGAGTTGGTATATGATGCAAACGATATGAGAACATCTCCAATAGAGTGTGTAGCATGCCCCAAGCATGATGTTTAAAAACCGTTGGCAAAAGTTGGCCTTAAATATTAATTTTTTATTAATTAAAAAAACGTTTTTGCGACATAAGAACATACTCAAAAAACCCTTTATTCCGAGCGATTCTATCTCTGTATAAACTAAAAGCCGAGAATAGGTCTCCACTAGTGCAGGCGTGGGCACCGAACTTTTTCCTTGAGCTTGTTTAACCATTTGCTGGAAAAAACTATAAAACACTTTGTTATATAACTTTTATATTCAATATAATGTGCTTTATAAGAGTCAACCTATGTATTAGCGACATTCTGCTATGCACCGTAAGGCTATCCAATACAACCATTGAAAATGGCACCGTTGACACTTGTGCTCCACCGGGAGCTTTTGGATTGCCATTTAACGCTTCAATCAATATATTCATGGGTCTAGCCAGATACTCTTGATTGGTTGAATAAGCATTACAAATCAAGACGATGCGAAAATCATTACCTAGGCTCATATTCATCATGGTGCTGGGCATGATTAAATGTTGCAGGAAGCTTAAAATAAATTATATAAAAACAATGTTTTTATTTAGAATACTGTTGGTACTTACTCATGATGATTTTTAAAAGCTATTGGCAGCGGTCGATTGATATTCATGTTTTCCACACGAGCTTTTTTTATCAAGTGTATCCAAATGCAAATCGGAGCCATCTAAGAATTAAACATAAGCAACATAGATATATATGACGTATTTTGAATGAGCCAAATCTAGAAACCTCTCAAGATATTTAGCTCTCATATTTATGCTGCCAAAAAACAAATTTTTCCATGAACAAAAGTATGCAAATCCTTATTAACTTCAAAATAACTATTTAGCTTATTTGTAAAATTACGTTTACATGTTCGAAAACTTCTTGTTGGAAGAATATGAATAAATTTTCCAGGGAGATTCCAGATGTTTCATGATTGGGCTAAATAAAAATTACCTGTCTGAGTGATGCCGACTTATTGCAATCGGGCAGTTTGAGAGGCTCTTGCTCCGGATAGAGCAGATCATATAATTTAAACATCGGCAAAAAATTGGCAATCTTTAAGTAGAATTTATAAAACAAGATTCAAATAAATTTCAAAGATATTTAAAAATTTACTGGATTCTTTTGTATGCTGCCAGATATAAATTGTAGCAAAATCCACATAAGTTGATCGCGGCCTTTGCGTAGTTCTCGCTTGGACAACTTCAATATAAATGCAGGAATTTAGAAACAAATTTCTTATTCATCAACATTATTTAATTAATTATCTTACCTTTTCGTAGAGTGCCAACACGATGTGCATAAAACTTACAAACTGGAAGAGCACAAAATATATAAGCTGTGATGATAAATGCAACCACACCCACTCATTGGCCGATATTTGCTCTTCGGGTATATTGCACGAACTTGATGGTGTTTCATTGGATTCAGTCATTTCCATAGCTGTTATTATCAGGTTGACCAATTGCTCTTCCAATGCATTACAACGTTGCTTCTGTTGCTTTTGCAAGTTCAACATAACTGAAACCATTTCCTTGGAATAGGGCTGATCCAAAACATAACGCAAAAGTTGTGGTTGTTCTTCCAACAGCTCTGGTTCATAGGGTAAACTACCTTTGAAATTAAATTTCAGCGTATTGTGATCTAGCTTCCAGGAATTCATCATGTGGTCTGCATAGCCGAAATGCTCAACAATTGGCAACATATGCGAATGGCCAATAATAGAAACCATCTGAGCAGTGTTGCGAAATTCTTCAACAAAATCTGTCATTAGCTTATTAACTTTCTGGTATTTTATAAAAGAAGTAGTGTTTTTGAAAATGCAATTTGTTAATTTTTTTCTACTTACCCAGTGATAGGGAAATGGCTTCATTATCTCATTTGCAATAAAGTAGGCTGGAAGCAAGCAGTTGTTTCGATCGAATATAAAGCGAATTGTGTCTTCCAACGCCAGTAGTTGAGGCAAATATGAAACACCAATCTTAAGAGGAAATGTTTGAGCTTTGTCACGGCAAACCTGCAATGTAGTTAAACCTTAAGCAATCTTTGTTGACGTCTTCAAAAAATTACATAAACTACCTTCATGATTTCTCTGACACCTTTATAGTCTACATGCACTATAACTTTTTTAATCATTTTAAAACTTTCCACCCAGAAGTTTTTATTTTCGTAAACCAACTTATCGCACAGCAGAATTTTGTCACATAGCAATCTGCAAAATGTAGTCTTTAATAACCTCTTTGATAGCATAATACGAGGCAATCAATAACTAACTTAGCTGTAAGAGCATGGTTCTCCACAAGCTTTCCCAGTGTGTCCATCAGCACATGCAAGTGTTGCACATTCGATGTAACAGCGGCTTTTTGAAGATACTGCCGCACGATTCCCTCCTTGTTATCCGGTGGAACATTGCCAAAGATTGATACTAAAGAGATAGAGAACGCATAGTAGATCATATAACAATTGGAGCACCTGGCATTTTTCAAGGAACGCATGCAGCTACTTACCTATTTCCTTTGTAAACAAAGCGGCTTTATCGGCTTCCCCATCCTGCCTATAGACAATAACGCTAAGAAAGTCCTCTTCGATTGAATCCACTTTCTGCTCAAGGAAAAAAAATATTTTGGTTTCTACTCCTCATTATGTTTCCATATACACGTACCAAGAAGGAAGTCACCAAGTCCAAGATTTGGTTATCCATTACGGTGGGCCTTTTAGCTTATTCTTAGTAAAATAGTTGAACTTTTTAGCTTTTTTTATTTTATTTATTTTAATAAAACTGCTTATTTACAAATAATCTGCAGCTTCCAAGCATTTTACAACAAAAAGAATGCGAACTGTCAACTTTTTTTGACACAAGTCGGCTTTTATCAGTGATGGTAACCACATTGCTGTTGACAATACTGTTTAAAATAGCGTCTAATAAATTATAATTATTTTAAATTGTAATGAGTTTTCCGACAAAGAAAACTATTAGGTTTGTTCCCGTACTCTAAAATTGTTCCAATTTACGATTTTTGCTGGTTTAAGTCCGAGAAGCGTTACCGTACTTGAAGAAATGGTAAAAGAGAGCGCAAACGAGTGAGTAAAAAATGATCCCTCCTCAAGTTTTAGTACAAGAAATTTCTTCTTGCTTAAATAGTAAAAACGTGTCAAACTTTTTTAAATCAGATATTTCCATGATAGCAAAACAATTTTAATATATCAAAACTTTGAATCTATTAAATTTGAAACAAAATACATGGGAAAATGTGTAAAAACCAATATAAATGTTATACTTCGGGATTAATTTCAGTATTGTTCAAAATCTTAAGCATGTCGTTTGCGATGCCGAAGCTCCAGATCAAGTCAACGCTGGACAAAGAAATTTAGTCAGAGAAGCGTTCCCGTACTTTTTTGGGTTTCTGTCTTTTATCGATAGAATTTTCCTTACTCTCATGCTTTTGACCTTTTTTAGTCCGAAAAATACGGGAACCGACGACTACGATTTTTTTAACATTCATTAAGATTACATTAGGGATATTCACGCTAATGTAATTGATGAATACAAAATTTGTATGAAATTTCGCCAACATAATTACAATATTTTTTGTAATTATTTAATTTGCAACTCCTTCGACATCGAACATCGCAATGTTAAAAAAATATCGATGGTGGCAGAAAGTAGAGTAAAATCACAGGATTTTGTACATTATCATATATAAAAAACATTTGTGAAATCACTGCAGTTAAATAATTTATTTAGAAAATCATTTATTAGAGCGATAAATACATGTTAAAATTTATAATAAAATATAATAAATTTTAAAATTTTTTGCCGATTGCAGCAATTAGTATCTTTGAAAGTCCAGATTCTTAATCAATAGAGCTTTTGGAATAATGTCAAACAAAAAAAAAATATTCTCTCAGATGGCGTTTATTTCTCGATAATGCTTAAAAATCTCACCGCCTTTTATTAATTTTTTAACAAGTAGAACTTATCATGTTATTTCAAACTTGCATAGGACCTTCTTTCAAATCAACCAAAGGGTTTTTAAGAAAATGTTGAAATTTAGTGAAATACTTTGTGAAAGCATACATAAAAGAATGAAATTTAAAGATGTCGATTATATATTCGTGATATTGATTTATAATGTTTGAGATATTGCATTATTAGATATTATGGCAAGCATCCTGTGATATCTACTACAGCGGCCGTGTGGAGAAGCACGAGTTTGGATGCGGATTTGTAGTTGGCAAGCGAATACGACATCATGTCCTGCGATTCACTCCTGTGAACGAACGACTTGCCATAATCCGCTTCAAGACTAAATTTTTTAACATTAGCCACGCTCCGACAGAAGAAAAATATGACGACATAAAAATGGTGCTTGGTGTCTTCAACGCCAAGGTGGGTAAGGAAAACATATTTGGTCCCACAGTCGGAAAGTTCAGCCTCCACGACAACACATCCGATAACGGAATGAGGTCGATTGACTTCACCGCAGCACGAAACGTAGTCGTTAGTAGCACTAAATTCAAGCATCTCAATATTCATAAGGCCACCTCTGATCAAAAAACATGCAACCAAATTGATCACGTTTTGATTAACGGAAGGCACTCTTCCAGTGTACTAGACGTACGCATGATTCGGGGTGCTAACATAGACTCAGATCATTTTCTTGTCGCAGCCAAGATCCGCACACGTCTGTGTGCAGCTAAGAATGTTCGCAATCCTACACTGAGAAAGCTAGACGTCGACAAGCTGCAGTCAAAACGGACGGCCGAAGCCGAAGAGAAGGACATCGCCTACAAAGCCACCCTGCAGTCGGTTGCAACGCGTGCTGTTATGGAGCGATACCGAGAGAAGAGGAGGGAAGAGAGACGCATTTTCAGGCGAAAAAAACGAGAGGCGGAAATGCGTGAGTGCGAGAAAATTGAGATGCATGGCGACAGGAATGAGACTCGAAAAAATAAGACACCTGGTCGATGGTTTTAAGACCGAAGCCTGTTCTTGCAAGGACGAGAATGGGAATCTAGTGACAGATATCCAGAGTACACTGATGCTATGGCGTGAGCACTTCTCTAGTCTTTTAAATGGCGACGCTGACAACAATCCCGCCAGTGGAGATGATATCCCGGAAACCCCAATTATGGATGACAGCGTTGAAGTTCCGGTGCCCGATACGAGGTCTTAACAGCTATAGCTCGGCTTAAAAACAACAAAGCCGCAGGAGCCGATGGCCTACCGGCTGAGCTGTTTAAGACCGGTGGCGAAGCTCTGTTTAAATGCATTCACATACTTCTATGCAGAATATGGTCGGAAGAATGCATTCCAGATGATTGGAACCTCAGTGTGCTCTGCCCAATCCACAAGAAAGGCGATCCCACCATTTGCGCCAACTACCGTGGGATTAGCCTTCTTAATATCGCATATAAGGTCCTGTCGAGCGTAATGTGTGAAAGACTAAAGCCCATCGTCAACCAACTGATTGGACCTTATCAGTGTGGCTTTAGACCTGGAAAGTCTACCATTGACCAGATCTTCACGCTCCGACAAATCTTGGAAAAGACCCTCGAAACACAAATCGACACACCATCTTTTTGTCGATTTCAAAGCCGCCTTCGACAGTCCAATAAGGAGTCACCTATATGCCATCATGTCTGAATTTGGTATTCCTGCGAAGCTAATACGTCTTTGCAGGATGACACTGAACAACACCAGCAGTATAGTGAAAATCGGGAAGGACCTCTCCCTTCCGTTCGATACCAAGCGAGGTTTCAGACAAGGTGATTCATTATCGTGCGACTTCTTTAATATAGTAATGAAGAAGATCATCCAAGCTGCTGATCTGAGACGCAGCGACACAATTTTCTATAAGAGTGTTATGCTGCTGGCGTATGCAGATGATATCGACATCATTGGCCACAATACGCGCGAAGTCAGTGCAGCATTCTCCAGGCTAGAAAAATAGTCGAGTCGAATGGGTCTTGCAGTGAACGCAGATAAAACGAAGTATCTTGTGTCAACAAACAAACAGTCCCAGCGTCTTGGAAACCACGTCACTGTTGACAACACCTCCTTTGAGGTAGTGAAGGAATTTGTTTACCTGGGATCTAGCATTAACTCCTCCAACGATATCAGTGTTGAGATCAAACGAAGGATAACTCTTGCCAACAGGTGTTACTTTGGGCTCAGTAGGCAATTGAGAAGCAGAGCTCTCTCTCGACGAGCAAAACTGACGCTCCATAAGTCAATAATCATGCCCGTCCTACTATACGCATCACAAACCTGGACGCTGAGCAGCTCTGATGAAAGGACTTTGAAAGCGTTCGAAAGAAAAATCCTTCGCAAGATCTATGGTCCAATCTGCGTCAATGGCGAGTACCAAATACGATGGAACCACGAGCTGTATGAGCTATATGCCGACATCGATATAGTCAAGCGCATTAAAATAGAGCAGCTTCGCTGGCTAGATCATATCGAGAGAATGAACGACGAAGCTCCAGCGAAAAAATTATTGGATTCGGTACCCAGCGGTGGCCAACGCAGACCGCATCTCCGTTGGAAAGACCAGGCATTGGATAACCTGGCAACGCTTGGAATTTCCAACTGGCGCCAGCAAGCGCACGACAAAAGAGGCTTGCGCAAATTCTTAGACCAGGCCAAAACCGACCAACGGTTGTAAGAGTCATCTAAGTAAATAAGTATATTGCTTTATTGATGATAAAATATCGAGTTTTTGCACTTTTAAGATCAATTACAGCGAAAATCTATGAAAGCTCTTAAAGGCAATAATTAACCCTTAGCGGTCACGCGGGGTAACTAGCTATCCCAGGCTCAGACAAAGTAAAATTAGAGGTGTAAAATCTTTGAAATTTACTTTAATTTTTTAGAACGATATCTATAAATTGACAGATAAAAATCATTACAAATGTTGAAGAACTCTTCAACAAACACGAAACAATCGAAAAGAAGTCGTAAAACCCACATGTCTTGTACAACTAGGGTTTTATAGCGTGGAGTAATGAGTTACTCATGTGGCCGCTAAGGGTTGAATATTAGAGTCGATAAAAAATAGTTTGTTACTCCGTATTCCACAAAAAAAATATTGTGTGTAAGTTTACGTATAAGTTTCATTTTAAGGGAGTTTTAATGTAACCCTTTTTGCAAATTCTTATGGGAATCGTAATAGGAAACGATGTAACCTTTACTTTTTACCTATAGAATGTGTTACCGAAGGTCTGAAAACAAGGGATCTTTGGCTTTACTGCAGTGGCCGGCACACATGAAGCACATGCTTTGCCAAAATTCTCACGTATTTTCATGCTCTTTCACTCACTCGACAAAGAACTATTGGCGAAGCAGCATTGTTTTGAATAATATGCAATTTTTGTGACTCACTTTCACTTGCAGTCTCTTGCAACTCTTGCCTCGATGACGCTGGCGGATATATTCCACTACATGCGCACTATTGCTGTGGAAGTCATTGGTTTCTGGTACGGCCCGCGACCTCGGGGAACAATGGTACGACCAGGAGTGTCGCGATGCGACGGCAGCCAAACACACCACACATAAAAAGAGGCTGCAGTCAGATGCAACGCGAGCATGCATGAAAACTACTGCGAAAGGAGAAAGAAAGAGAGACGACTTTTCAGATGCAAACAAGTTAGCAGTAAATGCTTGAGCGTGAGGAAATAGAGGTGTACCAGGGTAAGAGAGATGCCCGAAAATTCTATAAACAGGTGAAGGCAGGATTTTTTTCCAATCTGATTGCGTGCGATGATCCCAACAATTTCACCCTTGGAGGATGCAATAGCTGCCACCGATTGACGCCATGACAAGGTAAGAGTGCTGTCCAGTGAATCAAAAACAACAAAGCCGGCGGCGAAATCTCAGTGTCCTATATTAAATAAAGGAAACCCGACAACCTGCATCAACTACCGAAGTATCAGTCTTATGTCCATCGCGTACAAGGTTCTTTCGAGCGTTGTGTGTGAAATATTAATGCCACATACCAAAACACCATAGACCAGATTTTACACTACGGCAAATCCTGGAAAAAACCACGAAAATCAAATCGACACCCACCATCTCTTTGTTGATTATAAAGCTGCGTTCGATAACAATTTAGCTCCGTCAAGATAGAAAATTAAACCTACGAAACCTTAAATAGCGAACGAAGATTCAAGCAAGGCGACCCGCTATCATGTGATGTTTTCAATTTCATCGTGTAGGTGATCCTACGAAAGGCAACTGCACATTGCAATGGCACCATATTCTACAAAGTTGTCCAGCTCCTTGTGAACGCTGATGATATCGATATTATTGGCCGAACCAAGAGAGATGTAACTGTTGCTTTCGCTGCTATCGAAAAGGAATAAACCAAAGTGGGTTTGACGGTGAAAAAAGGCGGCGTCTAGGCTCCCATGTTACAGCAGGCAAATACAACTTTGAAGTTGTCGAGGAGTTTGCATACCTTGGCTTCGCCGTAAACAGCAATGTCAGCCTGAAAATTAAGCGAAGAATAAGAATTGCTAATTGGTACTTATCTATCGTACCAGATGCAGTCACTTTTGGGGTGTTCGAGAGGAAAGTTCTTCGCAAAATCGTTGGTTCTGTTTGAGTTGGCGACGACTATCGCATTCGAATGAACCTTAATTTAATTTAATTTAATTCACGAACTCTACGACGAAGAGGAAGACCATGCCTCCGATGTATTGATCAGGCCAAGGAAGCCCTAATCACGCTCAGTTAAGGAAATTGGAGACGGCGCGCGAGAAGCAGAGGCGCGTGGCGAGAGCTGATGAAGTCACCGATCGTAAACCGACCACGAGTTGTCATGGCCACCTAAGTTAGTAACTTTAGGGCACTGGTCATGTCTTGGAAAATAAATAATTTTATATGGCGATAATTGCAATTGAATTCAGCTTGAAGCAATTGAAACGAAGGGCATTCAGTAGAATCTTGGCTGCTGAATGCTCTGAAACTGGTCGTTAGATTTATTTTTATTCCTAAAAATGGAGTTGAGAATGCAACTATTACTCAACTAATATTTTGGGCTTTATGAAATGAAATAACGCCCAAATTATAAAATGAAATAAAGCCCAAAATAAATGAAATAACGCCCAAATCAAAAATGAAATAACGCCCAAAATATTTTCAAAGAAAATCATTTAAAATATTTTGGGTCTTATTTCATAATGAAATAACACCCAAAATTTGTATGAAAAAATATTTGGGTGTTATTTCATTTTTGTTTTTGGGCGTTATTTCATAATGAAATAAAGCCCAAAATAAATAATGAAATAACGCCCAAGTAAAATGAAATAAAGCCCAAAATTTTAGGCCTTATTTCATTATGAAATAACGCCCAAATTTGTATGGAAATTTTTTGGGCGTTATTTCATTTTTTATTTGGGCGTTATTTCATTGGGCGTTATTTCACTGAACCGAACCAGACGACCCTTTAATTTAAAGTTGAAATAAATTTGAATTTAAAAGATTGTTTTTAAATAAATTACTCTTATTTTAAATACATTTTTATTCTAAAGAGATGGCTTAGATTTGTTTATCGAATCAAAAGATTTTTTTATTTTTCTTTATCGACTTATAAATTTTTTTATTTATTTTATGTATAAATGCCTAGAAAAGTTTGGCATAAGCCTTTGCACCAGCGCAAAGTAGTAGGTATTTGTTTTTTCACATAAACATCTTGATAAAAACAGTTCGTCTTACAGTGGAAGCAGATGTCGCTAATGAGTAAAGTTATTTATTACATGCATCCATTTCTTGAACATTTACTGGATACTTGGCAACAACCGCTACCGTTTCCGACAATTCTAAAGTTTGTCTACTCTTGCATATTAGCTGTATTCATTTTGCTGCCAATTATATATCCCGGTGCTATACTGCTATTTATCTATGCGAGCTTTCAATATATTCTTGAGCGGTAAGTTATATTTAATAATGGATATCGGTGTTTATTTGCTTTTTGGTATAGACATTTCGGAGTGAATTTTCTTAGATCATTGGATTTACTAAGTTATGCTCGTCGTATACTGGAATTTGAGGTCACTAATCAAAAGTTCAACTTATTTCTGATGTTATATATTGAGCGTTGGCGTATTTTGGGTACTGCTATTGCATCATCAATTGATTACATGCGTCTGGTGTTATGCTTGCTCTTCGGTAATTAAATTGTGAAAGTGTAAATAAATAAATTTTATGTACAAATATTAATTGACTTGAAAAAAGACGGCAAAATTAATCTTAATTTGTTTTATTACTTTTTTTTCCTGTTATCGCTTTAATATACATAATTAGATATTATAAAAATTATTCATTTTAGCTTTTTATGTGCTAACATATAGTACATTTATATTTCTTGTGTCTATAAAATAGATACAAAATAAACTATAAACTAATGCATGTGTGTGGTTGATATATTATACTTTAGTTTATCCTGCAAATAATGCAAGGGATATATATATATATTTTTTTTTTAAATAATATAATACGTTTGCAAAATTGGAGACCAAACTGATGTGCGATATCAAAAGTACTACAGAACTTATAATATATTCTCTACCAATAATAACTCACTGGCATATTTTGCATATATATAAAGCAACTGGTGGTAGTTGTTTTTGTTGTTGTTGTTGTTGTTGTTGTTGTTGTTGTTATCAATTCATAAGCAGTGGCATCTTTTTTAAGAAAAAGTTGCGACTAATCGG
This sequence comes from Tetanocera ferruginea, assembly GCA_958299015.1. Classification (NCBI taxonomy): domain Eukaryota; kingdom Metazoa; phylum Arthropoda; class Insecta; order Diptera; family Sciomyzidae; genus Tetanocera; species Tetanocera ferruginea. Next base: position 54,304,265 of record OY282640.1, on the reverse strand, counting down.
CAGAGGACGGTCTTGCTGAGGGATCATCACGATCGATGGGTGGAGGCGATGTTAGAACTTCAACATTTTGTGTGGGACCTTGAGTTAGATAGCCAGCTGTGGGATTTATGCCTGCGGTGTTTCAAATAGAAATTGAGTTACTTGAATTTGTATAAATTGCGTGTAAACTATGTACCCGTAAGATAGCCTCTGACATTGGTGTCCGTTATGAAAAGATCGTGACGCTGATCTTTAAATTCAGCCCAAACAGGATGTTTCAATAATATCTGTGAGACCCTATCACCAT